>CAEFZP010001578.1:0-307951 GCA_903064625.1 Mallotus villosus
TTACCTCAAGCAAAGGTCCAGAACATCATGTCTAACTTGCGTTATGATTCAGTGCCACACATATTGAAGTAGGGGAGATGAAAAAATAAAACATAATGGTCCCCCACCTATATGGACTATTCTGTTTCAGACCTGTCCAACCTATGTATTGGTATTAATTTTATGCTATTAAATGTACATAATGCTGGAATAGAAGTGAAGAAACGTATGCGGGGGGAGAGCATTTCATGGCAGGCCTTGTTTTCCATTTGATGTAAGTGCAATGCACCCCCTGCTAACTCTGACTAGGACAGTGTTACATGCCTGAAACATACTGTGGCTACTGATACTAGTGCCCTCAGTGTACAGTAAGAATCATTTGATGCTGGGATATACAGAACAGACAATAGAGGGGGGTCTTCGGTCCACTGAAGCAATATGTTAAAACAGCAGCAGATCACTGGATGAGAACACACCGTGGAAAAACGTTGACCATCTATGACGTTTCAAGCCTAGTGGCCACAGCTCTGCCACGGGCAGTGACACCAAGCAAAGTAACTTTAAACAAGCAATCTGACTTTGTGTGCACTGGCATCTGCCCCTACAATGCAGATATTTTTGATGTGCAAGACTTCTCAGCCAAAGCCTGTTTGAGGGAGGGCTGCTGCCAGAGTATCCTGGTGGTTCAAAGTCTGCCATCACTGACCACCCAGCTGCCTGTTTAGCTGTCCCACCTGAAGAAAGGGGAAGAGGTCTGCTTACTGTCCCAGGAGGGAACGACAGGCCCGCTAATTCTGTTCAGGCATTCATTCCTGAGAATGTACGTCCCTTTCCCATGGCTGGTCTGAGAAAGAGGCAAAAGGAGGAGAAGCCGTCTGCACCACAGAAAAGGCTACTCGCTCGCTGTCGCTGAGGCACGGCACGGCACCGCACCCACCAGGGTTTCTGCAGGTTTCAGTAACTCCAATTTAAGACCTTTTAAAGACATTGAGATCATAAAGATCGAAATTTAAGACCTACAAGACGCATTAGCAAGATTCAAATCAAATACATTCTGAAAAAATTATTTCAATTAATTCAATCATTGCAAACACATTAATTTACACATAGGTTAATTACATTATTGTTACGACCCCTCTGGGCCTAACACAGAGGGAATGGTGGTGCGGGTCAAAAACAGCGCAGCGGTTTCAGAAAAGTGAATTTATTTGCGTCACAGGGGAGAAACAATGGACGAACGGTGCCAAAGAAAACCAGAAAGTGCCCTGTCTAAAAAAACATAATTGTCCTTAACCAAACATACATGGGGTGGCATCCGTTCCTTACCTAGTGTGGTACAACAGGAGGTTTACTGCGTGATGCTGTGTAAGCCCATGGGCAGCTTGCCTTGTCCAAAGCGTGCGAGTAACAAGTAATAACAAAAACACGATACAGTGTATCGGAACAGAACGAAAAATGTAACAAGTTTGGCGCTACCGTAACAATACACAAAACGAAGGTCTCACAGACCGTATCTTTCTCTATAGCACACCAAACAAATCTCAACCACAGAGAACAAAGGCCACTCCTGAACAGCGAACCGCGCCGGTCTTTTATCGGCTGCTGGACCGCTGATTGGAGGCGGGCCGATATGGGGGCTGGCCGCTGGTCGTGACGCTCTCCACCGATGCACCGGACAGACACACCCTGCAAAGCTGATTTGGGGAAAACAACAAGGAGAACAGAACGAAACAGAAATACAAACATTCCCCCACAAACGAAAACCTAACACAATGAAACTAAGGACGCGGATCCATAACACTCCCACCCATAAAAAAAACAAGCCGACCGTGGCTTGTGGCACAAAACAATTACCATATCATACACGTAAAAACCGGGCCTAGACCCGAGATAGAGCGTCAGCCAACACATTTTCGGAGCCCTTTTTGTGGCGTATCTCCAGATTGTACCCCTGAACCATCAGGGCCCACCGCATCAGACGGTGGTTCTGGTTGTACATCCGATGTAAGAAAACCAACGGGTTGTGGTCTGTAAAAACAACAACAGGTAATACACTAGAACCCACATACACTTCAAAATGTTGCAGTGCAAGCAACAAAGAAAGGGTCTCCTGTTCGATAGTCGAATACCGCGACTGACACTTATTGAATTTGCGGGAGAAATAACAAACTGGATGGTCAATTCCATCCACATCCTCCTGTAAGAGGACAGCTCCAGCTCCAACCATACTGGCATCTACTTCCAATTTAAACGGCTTAGAGAAGTCAGGTGCTATCAGCACTGGGGACGAACAAAGCAACGTTTTCACTGTGTCGAACGCTCCCTGGCACTCAGCAGACCACACGAACTTGACGGCAGGGCTCAACAGATTGGTCAGTGGGGCTACTACGGTAGAGAAGTTTCTGCAAAAACCTCTGTAGTAGCCGGTCATGCCCAAGAACCGTCGCAGCTTACGCCTGGTGGTCGGCGGAGGGAACACCTTCACAGCAGAGACTTTTGCGGTTATAGGACGAACGGTGCCTTGCCCGACTTCCTTACCCAGATACGTTACGGTCGCTTTGCCGAATTCACACTTAGCCAGATTTAAGGTCAAGGACGCCTTGGCTAAACAATGAAACACGGCTCTCAAAGAAGACAGGTGTTGAGGCCAAGTAGCAGAGTACACCACCAGATCGTCGAGATAGGCCGTGCAGTTAGTGATATCACGGAGCACTATGTTTACTAGACGTTGGAACGTGGCAGGGGCGTTCCTCATGCCAAACGCCATAACTGTATACTGTAAGAAGTTGTCAGGTGTGACAAACGCTGAAACCTCAGAAGCACGAGGAGTTAGAGGGACCTGCCAGTAGCCCTTTAGCAGGTCTAACTTGCTCACATACCTAGCTGACCCGATGGTGTCGATGCAATCATCGATCCGTGGCAACGGAAACGAATCGGGAACAGTCAGCGAGTTAACCTTCCGATAATCGGTACAAAAACGGGAGGTGCCATCAGGTTTTGGGATTAATATACATGGCGAACTCCATGGGCTGATACTTGGTACTGCCAGATTGTTCTCCAGCAGGTATGAAACTTCCTTTTTCATAAGTGAACGTTTCACTGCGTTCACCTGGTAAGCGTGCTGTTTAACAGGACGAGCACTACCTACGTCCACATCATGCTCTAACACGCTAGTGCAACTGGGCACGTCACTAAAAAGACAAGGAAAGTCATTTACCAGAGATACCACGTCCGTAGCCTTTTGAGCATCCAGATACGCAAGGCTTGTAGGGAGCGCCACCAGCATCTCCGTGTTGCAAAGCCGCGCACTCTCCTGAGGCGCATACCGCAGGCGCAACCCATCCTCGTCCACCTCCCTCAAAACGTCTGGGGAAGATGAGACCACAGAGGCAACAGGGGTAGCCTGGGGCACGGTAGCTGGTCCTTTCTCGGACACATCACGAACATAATACCTCTTTAGACGGTTTATGTGACAGACCCGCGACTGTCGTTTCCTGTCTGGCGTTAACACCACATAATCAGTTTCACTCAACTTTTCTTTTATCAGATAGGGACCCGAAAAACGAGCGGATAGGGCAGAGCCAGCAACAGGCAACAATACTAACACCATATCACCGGGTGTAAACGAACGCGGAGAAGCCTTCCTGTCAAAACGCAGCTTCATGCGTTTCTGGGTGAGAGACAGAGAACCTCTGGCTATCTCACATGCCTTCACTAAACGCTCACGAAGTCGGCAGACATACTCCGACACACCGACTGACGTTTTGCTAGAGTCGGCAATGTGGTCCTTCAACACTTTGAGTGGGCCCCTTACGGTATGTCCAAAAACTAATTCGGCCGGGCTAAAACCAAGGGATTCTTGGACGGTTTCCCGGATAGCAAATAGCACGTAGGGTAGGCCCTCATCCCAGTCCTTCTCGGTGTCCATGCAATATTTGCGCAACATCGACTTTAACGTCTGATGCCACCGCTCCAGTGCTCCCTGGCTTTCTGGGTGGTAGGCACTGGATACCTGGTGTCTGATGGACAAGGACTTCAACGCCTGCTTAAACAGGGAGGACAAGAAATTGGTTCCCTGATCTGACTGTACAACTTTTGGCAACCCAAAAGTGGAGAAATACTTGGTCATAGCAGTCATTACCGCTCTCGAGGTTATCTTACGCAGGGGTATCGCCTCCGGATACCTAGTAGCGGCACACATTAACGTCAACAAATACTGATGCCCAGCCCTAGTCTTAGGTAAAGGTCCAACACAGTCGATTACTACACGTTCAAATGGTTCACCCATAACTGGAATTGGACGCAGAGGAGCTGGAGAGATTATCTGGTTCGGTTTCCCGGTAACTTGACACGTGTGACACGTCCGACAGTAAGTCGAAACGTCCTTTTTCATGCCAGGCCAAAAGAAATGGCGGAGAAGTCTGTCGTAGGTTTTGTTACACCAAGGTGCCCCGACCACGGTATGTCGTGGGCTAAACTTAAGACTCGCCCACGTACCACCGCTGGCAACACTATTTGGACTACAGTGTTCCATTCAGGACCCACTCGGGGTTTCCATCTGCGCATTAACAACCCCTGGTCGGAGAAATAGTCTACGCTCTCCAGACTGTCTTTTCTGGCGGGCTGTCCATCAGAGGTAAAACACTTGGCCAAACTCACGTCTGAGTTTTGAGCCGCTATGAGTTCCTCTCGGGTGATGGCCAGGTTAAACTCCCCAGGGTCGGCAGGGCCTGCCTGGTCCTCCTCTGTCTCTGTATCGGTAGACTCACGAGACACAAGAGAACTGGGTGGCACACTACCTTCGATGAAAACAGGAGCAAGGACTGTGCTAGCCAGATCGACATCATTGACATCGTCCCCCCCGTCTGCGGGCTTGCGCGCGCGTAACCACACAGTGGGGAAACATGCTAGGGAGACCTACGGGCTGCGACTCTTCTTGGGACAACATAGGCTTGTCCAGAACCTCAAGCATAGGAACGATGCGGCCACCAGCAATGTCGTTTCCTAGGATCATTGAGACACCTCTGACTGGGAGCTGAGGCTGCACCCCGACTCTAAAGTTACCACTTATCAAGCCGGTTTGTAAGTAGACGGTGTGGAGAGGCACCGGTACGCTTCCCATCTCTATTCCTTGGAGGAACACACTCGATCCACAATAGGACATATCCGACCAAGGCAATACACTGGCCAGAACGAGAGACTGAGCAGCGCCCGTGTCTCTCAGTATTTTAATACGACTACCGACCTGACCCTCAGTCAGCGACACTGAGCCCTCGAATATGAACGGGGCGTACGTAGGGTCGTGGTCGGGAACTCGCTCCGACACAACACGGACAGTCGGTGAGTAAACCGTGCTGACCAACCCAACACTCTTCTGCTTCCCCTCTACAGGGTTATTCGACTGTTTCGTTTTCAGCGCATGGCAGTCGGCAATAACGTGACCTACCCGGTGACAATAGAAACAGGAGCGGTCTCCTTTGCTGCGATAGGTTACTGGTGGGCTACGGCGAGGCATAGACATAGGGTCAACCATCTCCCTGCTCTCGGGCTGCTGTAAGGAAAACACGGTCTTGTGGGTCAACACGAATTCGTCTGCCAGCACCGCCGCTCTAGCGAGTGACACAACTTGTTGCTCGTTTAGATAAACTACTAAACGGTCAGGCAGACAGTTCTTAATGTCTTCTAACAGCACTAATTCACGCAAAGTAGACTGGTCTGTAGCCCTGCTGGCCGCACACCACCTGTCGAACAGAGACTCCTTTTCTCTGGCGAACGCAACATACGTTTTTATGGAGGACTTCTTATGGTGCCGAAACTTTTGTCTGTAGGCCTCCGGGACGAGTTCATATGCCCGTAACACCGAAGCCTTCAGAACCTCATAATCTGAGCTATCCTCCAGAGACAAGGACGAAACAACCTCCCGAGCCTTTCCTAGCAACTTACACTGGGGTAATACGGGCCACACCTCCTTGGGCCAACGCAGAGACGTTGCAACACGCTCAAACGCGCCAAAATAGGAAGCCACTTCAGCCTCCCGAAAGGGTGGAACTAAGGCAATGTTCCTACTCACGTCAAACGATCCTGGCGTACCAGGCGGTGGATCTCTCCTCTCAGCCTGCAACTCCAGTTCACGAATTCGGACAGCTTTGTCCGCTTCTATTTCCAAGCGCCTGACCTAGGCGGAAATCGAAATCTCTCTGACGCTCTTTCGCCTCCCTTTCCAGGTGGAGACGAGCTAGCCTTACCCGAGCACGGGTAGATCCACTTAAACCAACCATAGACTCAGAGGCAGAACCGGTTAAGGAAGGTACCGCCCCGTCATCATCCCCAGGTGCCTCGCCATCATCCCCAGGTCCCTTGGGACTACTCCGCTCACTAGGGACGGGAGAATCTGGCTTTACCTGCGCCACCAGCACCTGGGCAGCAATCAGCTCAGTCAACAATAGCTGCTTCAGGTCCGCTACAACAATGACCTTCGGCACTGAGATGCCGTAGTGCTCCGCTATAGCAAGTCAATCTACCTTACGACACCGCTCAAGTTGATCCACTGACGGACAGTCCAAAAAACACTGCACCAACGAGGCAGCCATTTCAACAGCTGCACCGCACTACACTACACCACTCCCGACTAAATATACTACAAAATATTCAAAAGAATCCCGGACGAGCCCCCATTCATGTTACGATCCCTCTGGGCCTAACACAGAGGGAATGGTGGTGCGGGTCAAAAACAGCGCAGCGGTTTCAGAAAAGTGAATTTATTTGCGTCACAGGGGAGAAACAATGGACGAACGGTGCCAAAGAAAACCAGAAAGTGCCCCGTCTAAAAAAACATAATTGTCCTTAACCAAACATACATGGGGTGGCATCCGTTCCTTACCTAGTGTGGTACAACAGGAGGTTTACTGCGTGATGCTGTGTAAGCCCATGGGCAGCTTGCCTTGTCCAAAGCCCCCCCCCGTGCGAGTAACAAGTAATAACAAAAACACGATACAGTGTATCGGAACAGAACGAAAAATGTAACAAGTTTGGCGCTACCGTAACAATACACAAAACGAAGGTCTCACAGACCGTATCTTTCTCTATAGCACACCAAACAAATCTCAACCACAGAGAACAAAGGCCACTCCTGAACAGCGAACCGCGCCGGTCTTTTATCGGCTGCTGGACCGCTGATTGGAGGCGGGCCGATATGGGGGCTGGCCGCTGGTCGTGACGCTCTCCACCGACGCACCGGACAGACACACCCTGCAAAGCTGATTTGGGGAAAACAACAAGGAGAACAGAACGAAACAGAAATACAAACATTCCCCCACAAACGAAAACCTAACACAATGAAACTAAGGACGCGGGTCCGTAACAATTATTAACCTTCCACACCCAACAACATGCCAAATCCCCAAAACCTAACCCCCCCAAAATGAAAATAGGGTAAAACAAACACTCAAATAGAGAGAGAAAGTGCATGTGTGAGTGAGTGTGTGACTCCAGCGCCTTCACACCCAATTGAATATTTTTTGGGTAAAGTTTGCAGCGAGCCTCGCACCTGGAGCTGGGTACGTAAGGGGCCCCATTATCGTCAACCTAGCTCCACCTAGCTCTCGACGCTTGACAGAAATTTCATGAAAATGTCGATAAAATACCAATTAAAAACGTCAAGTCACATAATTGTAATAAATAGATACACACGTATATTATATGATTCCGGTTATAAAATCCAATAAGTATATGCCAAAAAAATTGTAATCCTCATTTTGGCAGTTAGCCAGGGGGCCCCATTATCGTCCACCCTAACTTTCCAGACCCGATTATCGTCCGAGACCGTTTTTTCAGCTAGTTTGTTAAGGGATAGTTGCCACAGCAACGAAAGCAAATAAGTATACAATGTATATACACCTTATATTGCATGTATACAAAATTACAGCCTCCTACTTTGTTATTTTAATAATCAAACATGCTCTCAAACCATAGGCTTATGTGCAGTGCAGAACTTCCAGAGCTAGCCTAGCTCTACTAGGTCATGTTATGCGGCCGCGTCAAACTTCGCATTTTCGTTGAACAGTGATTGAACAGATGGAAGATATTCCCCATGGATAGCTAGCTAGTCTAGGCTAGCTTTTGTCAAAGTGATAAACATTGACTAATGTCATGGTGGTCCCTTCTGTCTGTTCAACCACTGTTCAACGAAAATGCGAAGTTCAAATCGATTTTCCGTTTTACGCTTCCTTTATTTCTCTCATCTTCAGCTCAGGACATCATTCCCAATTTGAGTGTATCGATACCCTCTTTGTTTAAACTTGGTCTCTTAGCCTCTAACTTTTAAAAGTAGTGTTTGGTGTCTTACATTTGCACATTATTTATCAGGTTAAGTTTATACATTTATAATTGTGTTTGTTTACATGAAACCAAGCACGATAAGACACAGCAAATCCAATAAATTAATTTAATTTCACATTCATTCAATACAATATGTACAATAGAAGTCCCCATCTTCCTCGTCCTCCCAATCCACACAGGAGGAGTGGAACCAGCGCTCACAGTATTCACACTGGACCCATGACACCACCTCTACATTCTCTTGAAGGTGGTCAGTCTCCAAACACGACCGACAGAGACTGACCCCATCCTCTATAACTGTTGATGGTCCAGCTATGAACAGAAAGCAGAGGGAGTACAATTATTCTATATTCATTGCATTCTCTTCAATACACACCAACTGTCACAGATCAATTCACATGATTGGCTACACTGGGTTCACACACATGCTTACATGTTGGTGGTGTCATGAGCCTGGTGAGCGCTGGTTCCTGGGGAGACGAGGAAGACGGGGTACGGTTTCTTGGCTCTGTCACAAAAAAAAATCTTATTCTAAGAAAAATAATAAACAAAACATAATGTTTACATTACAATAATATATTACCCGCTGATCTTTTTCTTTTCAGCGTGGAGGAGGGCAATTGGAAGGTAGAGGCAAGCAGCCGAGTGGAAGGGCGCCGGACCCTTGCTGTTGTTGAGGGAGTCTCGTGGCCAGGAGTGGGGCAGTGGGCTGAGGGGCTGGCGATGGTCTTGCCAGAGATGGACAGAGCAGAGGTGCTGGGGGGTGCAGAGGCATGGTGGTTGGAGGCTAAGGGGGGCCTCTTCCTGCCGACGGTGGTTCCAGGACCAGTGGTGGTGGTGGAGGAGATTGCGGGGGGGTTCCTCCTGCCGGTGGTGGTCCGTTGGCGGATGGTGGGGTGGGCCGCCTTTAACCGGGCCCGCTCCCTCCTTTCCTCTGCCCTTTGCGCCCTGAGGGTAGCTGCCGCCTGCTACTTCTCTTCACGCTCCCGGAGGAGCCGCTGGTAGTCCTCTCCTATGACACTTGCAGCCACAGTCAGCCGCCGCTGGTTTTTCTTCATATAGTTCCGAGGTGCCAGGATCTCTGCCAGTTCCGGTGGGATGAGCCCTGCTGGTGACAGCAGGGGGGGCAGAGATTCCTGGCGTGGCTGCAAGGGTAGAGGTGGTGGCGCCATGTGGTCTAGCGGCGTCCTCCGGGGCTCTGGTGGGACCTGGATGTGAGGTCAGTGGGAGGAGGTGGGTGGTGTCCACTGCGGCGGGGTTGAAGGGGAAGATGCCGCACTTCCTGAAACCTGCAACCACAAATCTCCGGTCTCTGCACCGCTCATACGGACCGCCTAGGGCTAAAGAAAAATTTGCCTTATTTAATAAAAACAAATTATTGTAGAGGCAGAGATTGCTGGCGGCCTCAGCAAAATCTGCCTTTGGGGGGGAAAAAAATCCCACGTCGAGCAGTTGCAGGACATGGGAGAGATGTGGTGGCAGGCACAGGAGCACGACACCTTCCCTTCTGGCTGTGTTTATCACCTCCAGGTCCAGGTGGGTCTTGTGTCCATCAAAGATCAGGAGCAGGGGGCGCTCCCTCACGGCATGTTTAAGGAAATGGTCCTGGAACCAACGCCGGAAAAGTTCTAAGTCTATGTACCCCGAGTGACTCTTGCCAAATAAGGTTCCTCGGGGTGCTCCTGTAGTGTAGGCCCCCCCCGGGAAACCATTACCATATATGACAAAGGGGGGTATGTCGCCTCCAGCCGCGTTCAGGCACGCCAGCACCGTGATGTGGTCCCTGGTGCCTGTTTGTAGGGGTGCTTCCACCCTTTCAGTTGTATATTTGTCGGGGTTTCTCCCTCAGCCCGTTCTCGTCCATTGTCTGTCCGAGCAGTTCGTAGAACTGCCCCACATTTTTCTCCCTGGCACACGAGGCTCGACCGCGGTCGATGTTGTCCGGCGCCCTCATGGTGAGAATGCCACGGTGACGCTGGCGGAAGTTCCGCCACCATCTCCTGCAAAGGTGCTTGGTGGCGGTAGGGTCTCTCTTCCTCCTTTAACAGAATATAAATATATGAATTTGTTTTACATTAAGTATTTTGGGGGGGTGCATATGTAATATTGAACATACCTAATAGCGGTGGCAAATGCCAGGAATTGGGCCTTGGTGAGTGGGAACCCATGGCCTGCGGTGTAAAGGCAGTACTGGACAAGGGCTTGTTCATCCTGGTCAGAGAGCAGGAGCCCTTGCCCAGACTTGTGGCCATGGGTTACCCGGACCTTGACCCTATCCGCCAGCGTCATCCGTGGCACATTGTTGATTTTGGCTGCCTGCCTCACTGATACTCCCCCCTCCACTGCTCTCATAGCCCTTTGCATGTCTTCCCCTCTCCACAGCTTCCTTTTCCTAATCCGGTTCACCTAAATAAAATGTTGATATCTGTTACTATAAGTAAAATTGTGTGTTAAACTAAAAAATCTATAGCCAAACAACTATCCTGGTCCACGTAACTCTGTAATTGTGGCATTTCGTTCTTCTGTCGTGGACTATTCCGTTTTTTTTGCTACTTCCTTCAACTGCGTTTCTAGCGTGCGCGGCTAAATATTTTAATGTTGTGAAACGTTAACAGCATATCTAAGATTATTTCATAGGAATGTCCCTGATTAAAATAAAGAGTAGTGCAAGTCACGACTCTGAATTGTTAACACAAATGTTTCTTCTTTTCTTCCAACCAAAACGATCAACTTCATGATAATGACAGAGTTACGTGGACCAGGATAGTTGTTTGGCTATCGATTTTTACGCAATTTATACTTTTGCATAAGTAGCCTACTATTTGCTACATATGCTTCGATAGCCAGACAAATGTCCTGGTGCACGTAACTCTGTCAGGCTATTGCATTTTGTACTTCTGTCAATCAATTTCTTATTTCATGTTAGTTAGACTACTGCATCCAAGTGTAGTACCTACCCTTTCCGTTCAGAGTTAATGTAATGTGTTTTTAAGTTAATGTAATGTTGTTTCCCATTTTGGGGAGCGTGTCTTTGTATTGGGGGGAGGTGAGCACGTCATCCTATTTGGGGGGAGTTGACTCGTATTCGGGGGGGAGCGTGTCTTTGTATTGGGGGGAGGCGAGCACGTCATCCTATTTGGGGGGAGTTGACTCGTATTCGGGGGGAATGTTTTCATTTGGGGGATGCTTTCATGTTAGTGGGTGTCATTTGCACTTCAGGGCCACCGTAGAAGCGCAAAAGAGCAAAGAAGCAAAAGTCAGTTTATTTATTTATTCATTTCAGGAAATTCACTAAGTTCATGTTTATTGTCAACCTTAATTTGTACCAAATAAAAACGTTGTCCTTTTTTAGACGGTATGAAGAATTTGACTGGGAGAGTGACTATGAAGCTACCCCAGAAAAGACACAGGGACCTCGCCCTCAGCATCGACCTCGGCTATGGTCAATACCTGCTGCTCCTCCAGTGCCAGGTCTAATGTCTCCCTTGCTGCCACTTTCTCCTCAACCTCTAAGCTCAAGTTCCATCGCTTTTCCTGCACCTTCTCCTCAACCTCTAAGCTCCAGTCCCATCTCTCCCTTGAGAGCACCATCTCCTCGACCTCCAAGTATTACACAGACTTTTTTTAAACCAATCTACAGAGTTGGGAGGTCTGGAAGAGATCAAATCCCTTGCACTGGTAAGCTTTGTTACTGTTTTATCATTTTATCAGTTCTTAAAATGTTAGTATAACTTTGATCTATGATTTGATCCTTTTTATGTAAAGGGTGTTCAATCCTGGGCCTCGGCGTCCGCTGTCCTGCATGTTTTAGATCAGTGGTTATCAAACTTTTTACACCCCGTATCATCGCAAAAAATATTTGATTCTCCAAGTACCACTATTATGACCGACGTTAAAATACAGTACCGTAAGCCAGGGTTTCCGGCAGAAAATGTGTTAGTTAAGGTGGTAGGGTTTGTTGGCAGGGGGGGGGGCAAAGCAAAGGGCAAAAAGAGTAATTCCAGTGATGGTTTCCTAATATTTGTTTTTCATACAACAGATTGCAGTCCTAGCTTCAATAGGGGGACAGGACACTAAAAAGGTGACTTGGAACATCCTGGCCCACATGTTTTCCGACAGTGTTGCCAAAAGAATCAACTGGAAGGGTGTGAATGGCAAAAAAAGGTTTTGCCAAATGAAGGCAAAGGCTGTACTCATGCGTGAGTAGAAAATAGGTTCCCTCAAAATCTTCTTTTCATTATTTCGAGTTGATGTAACTAGATAAATAGACACTGTTTGTTGATGGATGTGAGGGTCTGTAATTTTTGTACAGGTGCAGTGAGGAGGTGCAGTGTCTGCAGTGGTGCCACAGACACCGAAATCATTAAACACACCATACGATGGTTTAACCTCGCGTCTGACCGTGGGGGTGGACGTAAAGAACGCAGCAGGTGTTTAAGTGTTCTACATTTCTTTTCAGCTTTCTTAATTTTTTTACAAACTGAATACCTTTCATTCTAAACACAGCCAATGGAAAATGTTATGTTACCTTGTCTATACAAATGTAATTATATGTGTGTAAAGTGCTCTTACCTTTATTTACCACAGGTCATTGAAGGGTTGAGATTCTTTGTGTCTATTCCAATAGGCCTATGTAATGCTAGTTTTCAATGACACAAGTCTGTGTTCTAGAAAGAGTGGTCTGGAGTCGCAGAGGTCCGATAATATCAGCTTTAATGCAGCAGTTGGAAATCAACAAGTACAGAGCTCTGGGGTTGTCTACGTTTCCCTAACCGCAACAATGTTAGGCTGGTTCACGAAGTCCAACTGGCTATCTGTCCCTGCCCCAGGATATATTATAGGCTACAGTGCCGTCATACAAAATGATCAAAAGAGGGTTGAGCTTTCTCATGCGGGAGTTGTTCTTGCTGGCGCGCCCCACGCTCCGGTGCCATCTCAGCCCGGCTTCAAGGTTGCTCCTAAAATGAAGAGATTAGGACACAAAATACAGCCTGTTCCCCCCACCCTGAGTGAGACACAATGTTTAAGCCTAAGCAAACTTCTAAGTTCATAAAACATTACTTTAATAAGCACAATGTATAATGTTAATAAGCACAATATATTCTTTAAGACATGCATCCTTTATAAAGTAGTACGAACATTGTTCTTGTGCTATGATGCATTCAGTGATTAAGAAGCCACAAATATTGATAGCCCTTGATAGAATTGGTGGCACACAGATGTCTGGAATTATAGAAGGTGCAGTGCCCGTGATGCAGCTGGTGATGACAGTTCATGTATTGTGCTGTAATGTATTGTACATTCTTTATCATCTACTGCTCCAGCTTCCTTGATGAACTCAGACATGTAAAGGGATGTCTGAGTACATGTGACATGTATATACCTTTTATATACTTTATTGTACTTAATGTTTTACTTACTGTTTATTATTTCTTAAATAAAAATGCAACCTTTTGAAAAGTATGCAGGACTTTTGAGATTTTATTTCTTATGTAAGTCAACTGTTTACAACAGAGTTTGAATATGAAGATACAAAAAAATGTGACGGTATTATTTGCTCTGTGACACGTTTTCAATGCTCTGAATTAAATAACTGGCAGCAACTGCATGGGCCATTTTACTTGATAAATTAATCCGTAATACGGAGCCGGGCCGGTGTCATTTTCAATACGGGACAATCCGCTTTCCGAATCTGGGTCAGTCCTGTCCCTGTTCCGGATCCGTAAAACGGATCAGCACCAGCATTGGGCCGCGATGCAAAAAGACACCGGCCCAACTCCGTATTACGGATCTGGGCCGAATGCTGCGCAACATTTGGGCCAGATCCGGCGCGGAATCAACTTGCTATCTGGGTAGCCTGTATCGTTGTTTGCTGATTTCTGTGAAACTTGCTAAATAAACATTAGCTAGCTACACTATGTAGGCTATCCTTAAAGCGAAATATAAATAACTTGTTTGAACAATTGGATTGTCAAAGAAAGTCAAACCTTTATAGTTATGGAGAATTCTTGTTTAGCCACTAATCAATAGAAGGGTCAAATCTTTGTAACCAAATAATATATTTATAATCTGGGTTCTGTTCTACATTGCCCACAATAATGTATATTTCATATGTACTAAATTGTCCTCTATCTTGTAATAAAAGTGGATGAAAATGAAGATGTAGCCTACGGACGGAGATTATTGTAAACACTGATGCATGAAATGTTATAGTTTTCTCATTATTTCCTTTAAATAATCATACATTTTGGCTCTACTACAGTAGCCTGGCTCTGCCCACCTACGTACTTCCGCTCAATTTTGCTTTTGTACTAGGTCTGGGCATGAGGTACGCATTTCAGATATTTCAAATCGATTTTCTACAGGGCCAATCAGCGAACAGAGGGAGTGGCTGAGAACGATTACATTGATGTCGTACGCTAGTTTGTGTTGTAATTCCGTAATGGCAGCCATTCGGTCCATTGTGGCAACACTGCCGAATATCCAGAAACTAAAGCCGGAGTAAGAACAAGTGTTGCTGAGTTTTCTTGGTGGCAATAATGTTTTGGCCCTTCTCCCCACGGGGTTCGGGAAAAGTTTGATTTTCTAGCTAAAGCAGCTAGCTCCGTTACAGTAGTGGTGAAGGAGTTGGCTAGGGCAAACACTAGCTATTGGTTATGGCAGATCAGAGTGGCTCTGGGCAGATCCAATAGTTTTATACTTCAACAAAGTACCCACCTACAAGGAAGTCAACATTTGTCAATGGAGCGAGGCCAGACTAGCTGTACAAATGAAATGTACGAGAGTCTGGTTAGGACCAGGCTACTACTACAGTGTGCCCAAAAATAAAGCGTGGTAAAATATTTGGGTGCACAGGTGCGATCAAGTTTTAACCATATACATACCATATATGGCTTTAACGTATTGCAGCTGTCAGTTACGTCAAAAGAGGTGGTGGAACTCAAAAATACTCAAACCATTATTTGCAATGGGAAACGTTTATTCCTTTCAACTAGCAATAATCGTGACTTGGATAAATCTCATAGGATGCATCCTGCGATAGCCTGCTGCATATGCCTGTAACAGCCTGGCTAGCGATCTAGCTAGCTCACCTTCACCCTCAGTGTGAACAATCAAACTAAGCAAACTAACATCCAACACTACACATATCAAAATAAACACAAGTTCAACAATAGAAACTTAAACAATGCTTCCGTGAACAAAATTCAAAACCAAGAGCGCCGACCGTTGTGAATACAACCTTTCCATTAACAATTAGTTTGAACCATTGACTGTAAAAACAAGGTTTAAACACATCCACCACCGATGAGCTCATTCGGATCGGGAATGTTTTCGATGAGTCTGAGTTTTTGCCATCAATTGTCATCGACCGTCCTGTGCCCATCCAGCCAGCTCTGCCCCCTAACAGCAGCACCCAGCCCTCAGAAAAAATCTCCACTAGTGTGGAGAAGGGAAAAATAGAAGGCAAGACAAATGGCAAAGCTTCTTAAATCCTCTGACGAATAGACCACTTTCAAACCTACGTCACACGACTGTCAAACTGGCTCAACTGCGCATGTGGGTTGCAAAAGACGAACTTCTCCTGGGTATAATACACTTGGGAGTGTCGATCAGGTCATCATATATCTCTGTTCACTGGATTACAGGGCTTGACATTAACTTTTTGAGGCACTTGTCCTTTGGACGAGTACATTTACATTTCACTTGTCAATGCACAAAAGTCACTTGACCCCCATAGCTTTAAATAGCCTGACCAGGTGATCAGGCAAAACTAGCCTGGCAAACGGAGGTCGCTTTCTCAGGAAAATGAGTAATGAAACAGGCTCGGTTAAAGAAATCCAATATGCTGGCTAACTTCAGCAGGCTCGTATCTACGTTAGGCAGTCCTCTCTGACGTTTCTGGAGTGAAATACAACATTGTGCACACTACCAGTGAGCGACGAGTCTGACTGAGGCTAATGGGGACGCAGTCTCACACTCAAATAGCCAGTTTAAACAAATCACAAAAATAATCGGACCAGCTGGCTAAAAGCAGAATTCCCATATCTCTTGAAAGCTGCCCTGCTCGACTTTTTAGATGTTGAATTGACTGTAAAACTGTAAAATTATGAACTTTGTGACATGACGCGAAGACATGGCTGCCGCTCCACTATGCGGTCTGTACCGGGCGACATTCTCACTCAAATGTCAAGACTTTCGTGACCCAAATCAAAATTCTGATCCGACAGATCAATGGGGAATCGCTTTTTCTCTCTCTAAGGCTGTCCTCCTCTGACTTTTTGGTCTTTTAAATCTAACTATTTGTATGATCCGTGTGGTCCTTTTGCCATTGTAAATGCTATCCTTTCCCGGTTTTCTGAAACCTAGCTGCGCGCGCATCCTGAATGTTGGTAAACATGAAAGTGGTCTATAGGAATGTTTTTGTCTTGTGTGCATTGAGCCCTTTTTAAACAGCCGACTGAAAAAAACATGGCTACAGTGCATTATGTGCAAGAATTGGGCAGACAAAGAGTGCGCCCCTTATGGAGTCTCCAACTACATCTGCCAAAACTGTGATTTTGACTAAGACACACATTTACTAGCCTAAATGTAAAAACATTCAAATAAGTAAACCTAAAGCTGCCTACAGACATGTGATTTAATAAAGACACAGAGCTAATTTAATCTGAAGCATTTACCGAGAAGGCATTAGACTACAAGCAGTATTGTTTGAACATTTAAATAACTGTTCATACAGAAAACTTGTTTAGAAAAATCGGTTTTTCTTTCAGCTCCTTTCTCTCCCTACCATGATAGGCCTCCATCGGTGGTTATTGAAACCACTTGTTTTGGCTCTTCATTAACATCTAATTTATGGCCAGGTAGATGTCCTCTCCTCTTGTACTGGTCTGAAGCTGAGCATTGTCAGAAACATCAGTGGACTCATCTACAGCTAAGCTTATAAATGGTGCCTTATGAATCGCCTCATCCAGCTGTGCTAGCACATCCTGGGCTAATATTTCAGTTCTCTTTGTGGCTGATGATGCTGGTATTTGCTTGATTTTTTCACAAAACGTTTTGTTTCCCCTCAATTATGGTTTTTGCGACCGCACTTATGCACTCTTTAACCACCTCTCTGTCAGCGAATGTTTTTTTATGTTGACCCAAAACCCAAGCTACTTTAAGGGAACATTTCTTAGCACGTTGTTGGGCAATAAATTAATGTGTTCTGTGGATCGATCATCTTGGGCTCTTAGATGGTTGATTTTCTGTGCCCTCAACTCTGATTTGAGTGGGTATCTTTCTCCAAAAGTTTGTGTATTGTCTCGTAGTGACGCTTTATATTCCCACATTTAATTATCGCCACGGTCTCAGAACATATGAGACATGGGTTTTGAACTACCCGTGGGAAGAAGGAATATGTACGATTCAGTCCATTCTTGATTAAAAGCTGTTTTCGCTGTCTACTTTTCTCTTTGTAGTGCACGCCAGAGCCATAGAAAAAGAGAGTTGCGACACGCTATGATCTCGCCGACACGTGATCACGTGGTTCATGTAGCTCTCAATAGTTCCTAACAACCCCACTGCTGTCAACCTGTTTGAATGGTTTTCAATGAAGCTGGCCAACGGAAGTCGCTTTCTCAGGCAAATTACCAATTGGAACAGGCTCTGTTAAAGAAATCCGACATTCTGGCTCTCTTCGGCTGACTCGTATCTACAAAAGTCAGTCCTCCCTGACGTTTTTGGTGTAAAATGGAGTGAAATACAACACTGTGAACACTCACTGCCAGTAAAACGCTGGAAAAAGCTAGAGCTTTTTTGTCACGTGGTTACGGTAGCTCGCTGTAGTTAAAAAACCCCCCACTGCTGTCAACCTGTTTGAATGGTTTTCGGCGGGACAGACAGTAGCACCAACTCGATTCACCGATATATATATATTAACGGTATATTAACACATAATGTCAATTGGTTACTGGTTTGTTGTATCATGTATGTATTACATTAACTTATAATACATAACACAATATTGTGAAGCTGAGCTAGAAATGGCTATGCTAGCTACCATACTGTACATACCAACAGTAGCCTGAGGACTATATTGTTCCACTTAACGTTTAACCATCATTAAAGTTATCCATGCAGTTATACTTTCTGTTTACTCTCATCATCCACACTTGTGCTGATGATCTTATCACAAGGTCATTTATCCTTTTGATTGATGCAGTAGTAGATGCATCTAGTTGAGCTAAGCTAGTGAGTGGACCTGAAATTCCTGCCGAGCGTTGAGAGCTAGCTGGACGATCTGCAATTCATTGTTGCTTGCTCTAATCAGATGTACTATAGACTAATAAGAGAAGACTAACTTTGTATGCCAACGAACACCAATAACTACAACTAATATGACAGACTACAAACCAACGGACTTCTGGTTATGAAACCCGTGCTCTCTAGCTATCTACAGTAAAAGGGTTGCTTAGCTCTACGTTAGATACTAGACCTACTAGCTAGCTCTAACTGCATTTAGAATCTAACAAGCTATAATCCTACGATTTTTTTAAATCTAAAGCTAGCTATATGAAATAATACTAATAACAATTGATATGTGGTGATAAAAATATGAAAAAATGCAGGATTTTATTCAATTTACCAGCTAACCAACTTCGGAGACACTGAAAATGAATGGGGTTCAACGGTGGAAATACGATGTTAGGAACTATTGGTCGCATTAGACACGCTTTACTTCCGCATTCCTCGATAACAATGGGAGTCTATGGAAGTGTCGCAACTCTCTTTTTCTATGGCTCTGGTGCACGCCATTTGGGATATCTTTTCTCACACCAATTTACTTCTCCGACTATTAGGCTACTTGTCACGGGTATGTAACGGAAGTGGTCTTGCAAGCTCCGTCAAAAGCATACTGGCCAATGTTCACTCCGATGAGGAGTTGAACCTGCCACCTCCCGACTTCCAAGCGCAACCACTACCAACTACGCCAAAGAAAAGCTAGCTCTTCTTTGAAGCGGGTGGCCCCTTACATACCTGAGGAGTGAGTTTCACGGTTCTAACTCCGTTACACTACGCTACCTCTCGTCTCTCTTCCGTGTGTCTGTGTGCGAATGACTTGATTATGTAGTCTGCCACTTATCGGAATGCACATTAAAGATATGCCGGTTAAAATGTAAACATTCCGTCAAAATGAATTTATTCCATAATAATATATCGGTTATTGGTCCGGGTCTGGACCCGGACCGCCAATTAGTGACAATGTAGTGTATAGACAGTGGATAAAATGGTTTGACAATGTCTATTGTGGTTTTATGTAGGCCAGAGGTTTTCAAAGTGTGAGGCGCGCCTCCCCTGGGGGGCGCCAGAGAGTTTCAGGGGAGGCGCGGCAAAGCGTTTCAGGGGTGGCGGCAAATATATATTTTTTAATTATTCAAAAAAATAAAAATATATGCTTACTGGAAAATAATCATTACGTAGATGTATGGAATAGAATACACAAAAATATATACATATTTTAATGTCATTTAATCTCTCAGGAAACAGGAAATGGAGCTAACATTTTACCGAAAAAAGGAGAAGTTGGCATAACTATTTTCGGTGGACGATAATGGGACCCCTTACGCTAACGTTATCATTTCAAATGATGTCTTGTCAATCTGTTGAAAACAGTGTTGTGCAGACACAATAGGTTTATTTGTACGTTTTTATTTCAAGTCTCCACCTTCGATGTTTCAGTAAGTAGCAGTGGTGAAAGTAAGCCGGTACTGGCCGGTACGCCGTACCGGTAAGAAATTCCGACACACGCACAGGCCCGTCGCGACAAGGCAAGCAAAACAAGCAATTGCTTGGGGCGCCGAGCTGGATTGGGGCCCCAAGACAACGACTGGTTAAAAATAAAATGCAATGACAAACTGTGTGAGCAAGGGTGCATCACTAAAGTAGGACGTGATCGTAAATAAATTAACAGGTTCCGCCATTGTTATTAGATCTGGACGAGCGGAGCGCTTGGACCCAGAAGAGGTTAAATATCACGTGTGACATTTAGACAGGCAAAAACAGATACAGGTGGGTTAAAGAGTGATACTAGAGTGATAAGAAGTCCTAGTGAATGCTTGATAAGTAGACTATAATACAGTAAATATACAAATAAATAAATAATAAATAATTAGGCTAAGTGAAATTTTCGGGGGCGCGCGCATTAAACCTGCATCATGGTACCACCAAGAAAACAAAACTACTTTCACCCCTGGTAAGTAGGCTTACTGTTGGCCATGTTGCGCTTCGCTCCGCAGCTTCACTCGTTGTAAACCAACCAATCAGCGCGCAGCTTATCTATATATTCATGAACATACCATAGAAAGAAGAAACCCTCTTGTTTTATTCCAGGGCTATTTCACAGGGTGCATTAGGGCGCATAGAACAGCACCCGGAACATTTTCAGCCCAACCAATGTTAGATACCCTATTGGGAGACCTTAAGGAACAGTGTGAAATATGCCCAAAAAATCATTCTATGACCCCGTTAAAATGGGGGAGGCCCCGGTGACTTGATGTTCTCTCAAGGGAGGCTCACTGTCTTACACTTTGAAAACCCCTGATGTAGGCTATTACTATAACATTGGGACTCCAGTTTCAAGTGTGGATGGCGGGTTACGCAGGAGCAGTAGCAATCTTTACTTTAGTCAACAATGAGAGCAAAGTAATTAAATATCCCAAAACAATAAATTATACATCCATTTTTTCTCCCACTTTCTGTATTTATTATTGTGAGAGATGGTTCTTGTTTTCTTTTTCATTTAGGATTGCTTGTTGAAAGTTGGTAAGTGTGCCAGTGATCCAAATGACAGCAAAGGTGTAGACGTTTAAATGTATTGTTTGAAAGCGTCAGTCCCCTTGCTTACATGGTGATGACAGAAAAGAGGGCAGTCCCTGATGTTTGTCATGGTTGGTGTTACCATAGATGGAAAGTCTCTCTTATCAGTGGAAATGAAAGGCCCTCTTTATCTTCTCGAAGAAGCCAAGTTTTGGCAAAGACCCCATTTCCAGTTTTCCTTTTTCTGCCTTTTTCTCTTCCTTTTCCTTCTTCTTCATTTCCTTTCTTTGCTCTTCTGCTAACCTTTGCATCTCTTTCCAGAGATCCTTTCTAGATCTTTCATTTTGCGTATCTCATTCTCCAACTTTGTTTGAATCTCCATGTTACTTTTTTCTGCCTGCTGCAGCTGCTTCCTCTGTTTCTTCTCCATATTATCCTGCGCCAGCTTTTCTATGAACTCCCTCTCTTTCTTTGGTGTTTTTCCCTCCTCAGCCTTTATCTCATTTTCAATTTTCATCAACATGTCACTGTTGGAACTTTCCCCAACAGATGCCTCCAGTACTTGCATCTCCGCCAGTCCACCCTCTAATCATTCCTCCTGGTTGGAAGGGGGGTGGGTGTAGATTTGAGTGTCCTAAGGAAGAGGTGTGCAGGTGGGATGCTTGACCCCGGTGGGGTGCCTGGCCTGAGCTTCCAGGGGTTTGGTGATGGTGAGGCCCAAGTATGGTCCATCTTTACCCAGTTGGAGGGGTGTGGGGGTTTGGGTGACTGGCTGATGGATGGGGGACATTAATGGAAGTTGAATATCTGCTGTCTGTGTTGGAGACAAGGAAATGGTTAGCACCGTAATGGAATACCCAACACAAAAGACACTTTTCTGAAGTAAAATACTAATGACATTTAGTATCCTCTTACCTCCTCAAGCAGTTCATCCAACATCTTAAACTCCTCCAAGGTAGTAAGAGACTTAAGCACCTGTGTGTGAGGTGTCTTTGTCTCCTGCAGATCTTTTTTCTTGGAGTTGAGCTCCTGCTGTCTCTGCTCTGCCCCCCACTGCACTCTCCACCTCTCCTGCCTCTGCATGTCCTTACTGTCCTCTGACAACCTTTTCTCTGCCTCCCTTAGCTCAGCCATCCTCTTTTCAGGTGACTTCTGTAAGGTATTTTTTAGGTCTACCCACCTTTTAAATATAAGCCTAGTTTCAGCATCCTTCTGTGCCTTCTGCATCTTCCGGGCCCATCTCTGTTCTGCCAGTATCTGTGGTCTGCTTTTTACCGCCGGTGTCCGTTCTTTCTTTTTCTTATCCACACGCTTCTTTTCTGGAAACCTGCTCATGTTCTCTGTTCTGTTGGAAAAGAAAGTGACTACGTCATCATCCAGACTCAGATTTTATGGAGATTCTTGATATTGAAGCTTCCAAATGTATACTTTGTAATACTTTTTTGGTGGGGGATATTTCACCTCAAACACCTTCAAATAACTAACAGCAATTCTTTATTTTAACACCAAGCAGCAGTTCTTGCCAGTGATGGAAGGGCGGGCTGGCAGATATCCAGAGTAGGCAATTATGGGGATACATTATGGAGATTGCTTAAAAATTATATATATTTAACTCGAGACAACTATGCCAAAACCCAAATGGGAAATGCTATAAACTGATTTAATAACTTCTGTTAATGCATGTCACCCTTTGTATATGGTTAATATTGCATGCTCACAGATTATTTACCACATATGAAATATATACTCGCTGTGCAACTACAAGATTGGTATGGGAAAATGCAAAATGGGAAATTGTCTCTGTGAGCCTGACTCTGGCCATGACTCTAACCATGACGCACACAGGTCTTAATTTCGAGTTATACATCAGATCATTTCTTTTTTATTTGTCCTAAGGCTGTGTGGTTTGGGTAAATGTAAATGAACAGTTGAATGAATTGTTAGCCAGATTAATGTATTAATTGAAAGACTACAACAATACACAGGTTACAAGATTCTTGATCTCAACTGAACAGATAGTTTAGGATGTTAGCACTACAACACCCCGTGGCGTGGCACCACTGTAACATTTCTCATTAGCAAGTTAGATATTTTAGTATGGAGGATTATCGGGGCCATAAATAAATAAATAAATACATAAATGGTTAAATACTTGGATAAATAAATAATTAGATAACTAAATGAGACACTAAATATATAAAGGTTACATGTACTCCTGTGTATATATATATCACATTTATTTATTTATACTTACATTTTGTTATTTATACCTACATTTTGTCATTTATACTTACATTTATCCACGGTGTAACTTGCTTGCTGCAAAATAAATCTGTCGTCACCCGTCACCAAGTCAGGGGGCGGGTTAAAGCCTCTGATTGGTGAATGAACAGTATTACACACGAGGTAGGCTCAACCAGTCGATCGAGCTCTCTTCGATCCAGAGGGATCCTACTCTATCGTCTCATTGTGCGATACTGCAAAATGTGGTATCATCCGATACTAAGTAAATACAGGGCCAGTATTACCAATACCGATTTATTTACTTTCATGTCGGGAAAAGCAATGCCTCATAATTTATGAAGTGAATGCATCATCAATATGAACATTTGAATGAAGATACAAAATTAGAATTTTCATGATCATTGAATGATTTTTCCTTTAATTAATTGTGCGTGATTATGATCATAATAAAACACAGGACGAAGAGTTTTGTCTAAAATACAGTTATTATAGTGTGCTGCCGAGCAGTATTAGTACTGCACGTGCACGCCGGCAACAACTCACAGCATAGCAAGGGAGGGGCAAAGTGAGCTTGAGCGAAGTTACAGGAGTGGTGTTTGCACAACCACTATGATGTAAAGGGAGTTGTGTAAGCTACTGAATGTAGAGAAGATAAATTGAAACTCAAGTAGCCTATCGATCTCATCTCGCCAGTATCAATCAATACTGATACTGTTAAGGATAGTGTAAACTGGGTGTTGAGAGGAAGAATGATACACGGTTAAGCATCGGACCAAGTTATTTGTAGTTTAATTAGTAATGATGCAATCACAAGATACACAATGAAAACAACACAACAAGATGTCCGTAGTCTAGTACAATGAATCAGTCGATGATGCAACAGCAGTCGTCCCACCAAAACAGAGTATAAGATTTAGAACGAACGAAGGCCTTCGTTGAGAAAGTGGTCGTGACAGAAAATCAGAGAAAGTTCTGCCCCTCCCAAGTTCTGTCTCCCCGCCCTTGGGAGACAGATCTTGTACTCCCCAGAGAGGGAGGTCTGGTGAGTGGCCATTGGTCAGGAGACCTTGGGGTGGTTATTGTTAACCAATTAAATGTCCAGGGCGTTCATGCTGGCGCAAGGTGGGCAGTCCACGGACCTGGTGATGTTAGGAGAGGGAGGGGGCAGAGAAGACCCACAGGTCTGGTGATGTTCAGGGAGGGGGGTGGACAAGACCCACAGGTCTGATGCAATCCAAGGGGGGGGTTGAGTTCTCCAGAGTTGAGAGCAGGTCATCTCAAGGTCCTGATGATATACGGGGTGGGGTCTTCAAGGGGAAGGGGAGAGGGTAAGACCACTCTAGGTCTGATGATGTAAAGGGGCAGATGGGGCAAGGTCTCCAAGGGGGAAGGGGGCATCCAGTGAGAAGGGGGGGGGGCAGGGTCTCCAGGGAAACAGGGGTTATATTATCCATAGGTGGTAAGAACTGTCCGGTCTGACTCGTCCTGAAGCAGAGAAGAGTTATTTTCCCAGCATCACCTTATCTCCCAAGTTGACACTTTTACTCCCATGAGCTGACTAGCTCATTGTGCTCACACCAGTCCCTGAGCGTCACGAACTCGCCTCCCAAGTCAGTTTGCCTGACTTGCATTCTTGTGCATTCTTGTCCACACACCAAAGTTACATTTCAATGTTTCTTATCTGTTACTTTATTAAATCAATTGATCACATTCAATATTTGTATCTTAGTTATTAGCATTACAAAACATGTGTGTTTACATATTCATATTAGATATTGATTGGTATAGCAGCATTGATCAGCAGTATAATGCTATCATTCCCTCACAATCCCTCCTTTGACACCACTATGTGGTGTCAACATTAAAACTGGATATTTTAAAGTTTCATGGATCCCTCCTTTCACACCCTCTAAAGGGTGTGACAACACAAATTTAAAATATCCCAGTCGGGCAGTAAAGGCCAAAACCAAAACCAACCAAAATACAGTCAAACTAGATGTTAAAATGCAAAATCAGTCGTTAACTAGGTTAAACATTTGCATATGGTCATCAAAACAGTCAAAATTTAATATTTTAAAGTTTTCATAGGATCCCTCCTTTCACACCCTTTAAAGGGTGTGACTACTCAAATTTAAAATATTATGAACCTGTGTGAGTAAACAATGGAGGTTAGTTCAGATGAGCAATAAGAAACAGTCAGTCAGATTACAGGAAGATATATATAACATTTTTCACTAGAACTCACCCTCCTTTCACACCCTCTAAAGGGTGTGACGACCATATTTTACGATCAGTCAATCTGTTAAACAGAACATTAAAAGAGTCAATACATGTAGAAAGAAACTGTTAATTCGGACAGGATATTTTAAAGTTTTCTTGGAATCCCTCCTTTCACACCCTTTAAAGGGTGTGACCACTAACACAAAATTTAAAATATCCCGTTAAGGAACACAATGCTTACAATAATAATAATGAGACTATGCAGCGTTATGGCCAAGTGGTGTGGACACACTGGACACAGTGGGAAAACCCTTATGATGTTATAGGGGAAAACCCACCGTCACTCCGCAGAGTGGACATTCGACATCCATGTACCCACGGCAGACCTGGACATACTCACAGGTCCCCTTCACCACATTCATACAACTTTAGCCAAGCTTTTAGAATTGTAATAAAATAAATTACATTAGAAAAAACTCTAGAAATTAGAGAGATCCTTTAAAGTTTAGAAATGTAATAAAATAAAATAAATTCGAAACATATAGTAAAACTAAAAATTAGACAGGTTATTTTAAAGTTTTCATTGGATTGGATTCCTATCAGAAGATTGCAGGTTCCCTCTAAAAGGTGTGACAACCAACACAAATGTCAATGCTTCACTTCAGCCAAGCCATTAATCATTATAAGAAAAATAAGAGGATATGGTAAAATAAGAAAAACCCTAAGTAAAATAAGACAAATTGAAAGTTTTGGTTAAGAGATATACAAAATTGAAAATAAGAAAAATAAAGACTGTTGTTGCACCAGTCATGCCTGTCACCTGCTGCCTCACAAAATAGTTTAATCTCACCACACTATCATTTCATCTCAAATAAAACTGTCTGCTGCTCTGTTAAAGCGTTGCAGAGCTTCCACTCTTTGGTTGACTGCTCCACCTGGAACATAATTTAGCAGAAGATACCTCTTTTCTAGTTAGCATCAGGTTTAAGTGCAACAATTCAATTCAAATGTTGTTAATGCATGTGGTAAGCGAACTAGGAAATACTTCAATCCACTCAGTAAACATATCTATAATTACCAGGCAGTATTTTCCCTTCACATTTCTTATTGTCAAAGATATGAAAAACTATTGTCATTATCCCAAACCAGAATTTAATCTGTATGCTTCCCAAATGAAATATAGACCAAATAATGTTCTTAATGTAGCTATTAAAAAATAAAAAATAAACATTCCTCCCCAACTATATATATATATATTTTTTTTTCAAAGGTTAGATAGGTAGAACTTAACATAACTCGTTTTGCTGCAGTTCAAAACGAGCCAATTAGCTCAAACCATCATAACCACGATTTCTTGGCTTCCCAAATTATTTCAGAACTGAATGTTATAATAACCCTCTTCATGCACTAATACCATTTATTAATATAACATTATCACAGCCTAACTGTTTATCCCAAACAGTATGCCAGGCTCTGATAAAACTCTAAAATAAAACTTTAAACCAAATTACAATTAAACTCAAAATAAAAGTACATTTAGTTATTTTCCCTTTCTTATTTTTAACCAAATTACATCTAATACCTTTATCAAAACTCTTAAAAACCCATATTCATTGTTTCCTCTTCAAAACATCAGTGTTTAAAACCAATCACCTTCCATGTTATTAATTTAATTTGTTACGTTTGATTTTAGTTAGCAAATTATTTAACCTAACTTTCGTTAGGAATAGTTAACATAGACTCGCCATTGTTCTCCAGAAGCCTATCTCTCTCTTTCTCTTCCCCTCCCCACGCGCTCTCAACCTACCATCTTGTATTCCACTCTCATCATAGTTAGGACTGTACACTATTCAACTCAATCTGACTCCACTCAAATATGACAAATATCTTGTATAGGAGAGGACAAAAAAGAAGCACACTCCTCTCTATATTTATTCAACACAATCTGACTCCATTCAAATATTACTTATAAAGAACTAATCCCTTCTCGACAGGACTCAAACCTGTCACTTCTAACCCACAAAACCCACACAACCCACACAACCGGTACCGGGACCTACAGTTTTGACACACAACAAAGAACAGGGACTCTAACCCTTGAGACACATAAAACACAGAACAGGGACACTAACCCTTGAGACACATAAAACACAGAACAGGGGAGGAGAGGGGTGGGGAGGTGAGGAGAGGTGTGTGAAGGGAGAGAGTGTGTGAGAGGGGAGGGGTTGGAGGGGTGGGGAGTTGAGGGGAGGTGTGTGAAGGGAGAGGAGAGGAGAAAGGAGAGGAGTGGAGAGGGGAGGGGTGAGGAGAGTAGAGGAGAGGATAGGAGAGGGGAAGGGAAGGGAGGGGAGGGTGTGTGAAGGGAGAGCGTGTGAGCGGGGAGGGGGTGAGAGGAGAGGAGAGGGGAAGGGAGGGGAAGGGAGGGAGGGGAGGTGTGTGAAGGGAGAGGAGAGGAGAGGGGTGCGAGGGGAGAGGAGAGGAGTGGAGAGGAGAGGAGAGGAGAGGAGAGGGGAGGGGTGAGGAGAGGAGAGGAGAGGAGAAGGGAAGGGAGGTGTGTGAAGGGAGAGTGTGTGAGAGGGGAGGGGTGAGAGGAGAGGAGTGGAGAGGGGTGCGAGGGGGAGAGATACACATTATTAACCCAACAATGCTAAGAGATAGCGAGAGAGAGAGAGAGAGCGAGAGAAAGGGAGAGAGAGAGTGCTTGTCTAAAATGCGCCATGCTCGAACCTCGGCATGGCCCCATCCCGACAATGCAATAGGGAGAAAGGGAGAGAGAGCAAAAAAAGAGGGAGAGTCTGCTTGTGAAATGTGCTCTGCTCGAACCTCGGCATAGCCCATTCCAGCAATGCAGTAGAGAGAGAGAGAGAGAAAGAGAAAGAGAGAGATACATTCACATAATTAACCCAACAATGCTAAGAGATAGCGAGAGAGAGACAGAGAGCGAGAGAAAGGGAGAGAGAGAGCTCTTGTCTAAAATGCGCCATGCTCGAACCTCGGCATGGCCCCATCCCGACAATGCAATAGGGAGAAAGGGAGAGAGAGCAAAAAAGAGGGAGAGTCTGCTTGTGAAATGTGCTCTGCTCGAACCTCGGCATAGCCCATTCCAGCAATGCAGTAGAGAGAGAGAGAGAGAGAAAGAGAAAGATACATTCACATAATTAACCCAACAATGCTAAGAGATAGCGAGAGAGAGACAGAGAGCGAGAGAAAGGGAGAGAGAGAGCTCTTGTCTAAAATGCGCCATGCTCGAACCTCGGCATGGCCCCATCCCGACAATGCAATAGAGAGAAAGGGAGAGAGAGCGAGAGAGAGAGAGAGAGAGCGAGAGAAAGGGAGAGAGAGAGCTTGCCTAAAATGCGCCATGCTCGAACCTCGGCATGGCCCCATCCCGACAATGCAATAGAGAGAAAGGGAGAGAGAGCAAGAAAGATAGAGAGTCTGCTTGTGAAATGTGCCCTGCTCGAACCTCGGCATAGCCCATTCCAGCAATGCAGTAGATAGGGAGAAAGAGAGAGAGAGCAAGAAAAAGAGGTATGCTACTCCTTAAATCTCCACAAACATATTATTTAGAGACTATCAAAAACTGCCAGGTGCTCCCGTCACAGTGTGACTACTGCCAGACCCCGCCTCGTTTCACGCAGAAACTGCCAGGCGCTCCCGTCACAGTGCCACATCTGCCAGACCCCACCTCGTTTCACAATAGACACAATAGAAACTGCCAGGTGCTCCCGTCACAGTGTGACCACTGCCAGACCCCGCCTCGTTTCACGCAGAAACTGCCAGGCGCTCCCGTCACAGTGCCACATCTGCCAGACCCCACCCCGTTTCATAAAGATAAAATAGAAAATGCCAGGTGCTCCCGTCACAGTGTGACTACTGCCAGACCCCGCCTCGTTTCACGCAGAAACTGCCAGGCGCTCCCGTCACAGTGCCACATCTGCCAGACCCCACCTCGTATCATTGAGTTTGCATCAACGTTAATCTCTCTATGGACAATTTGATTCAAAGTGTGCAGCCCAGAGTCACAGTACAGTGCAGTTTAAAGACACTCACTCCTAAAAGCTAAAGTCCTAAGCTATGCAGATTTCGTTTAAACAGGCTCTGCTTACCTTTTTTTTGGGGATATCCAAGTGAGTGTCAGTGAACCACAGCTGTCCCGCTCCTGCCGGCTGGGGTCCCCTTCTCAGGGACCTCTCGTCCAGATCTCTCACCCAGGCACGTCGGAAGGTCACCAATTGTTAAGGATAGTGTAAACTGGGTGTTGAGAGGAAGAATGATACACGGTTAAGCATCGGACCAAGTTATTTGTAGTTTAATTAGTAATGATGCTATCACAAGATACACAATGAAAACAACACAACAAGATGTCCGTAGTCTAGTACAATGAATCAGTCGATGATGCAACAGCAGTCGTCCCACCAAAACAGAGTATAAGATTTAGAACGAACGAAGGCCTTCGTTGAGAAAGTGGTCGTGACAGAAAATCAGAGAAAGTTCTGCCCCTCCCAAGTTCTGTCTCCCCGCCCTTGGGAGACAGATCTTGTACTCCCCAGAGAGGGAGGTCTGGTGAGTGGCCATTGGTCAAGAGACCTTGGGGTGGTTATTGTTAACCAATTAAATGTCCAGGGCGTTCATGCTGGCGCAAGGTGGGCAGTCCACGGACCTGGTGATGTTAGGAGAGGGAGGGGGCAGAGAAGACCCACAGGTCTGGTGATGTTCAGGGAGGGGGGTGGACAAGACCCACAGGTCTGATGCAATCCAAGGGGGGGGTTGAGTTCTCCAGAGTTGAGAGCAGGTCATCTCAAGGTCCTGATGATATACGGGGTGGGGTCTTCAAGGGGAAGGGGAGAGGGTAAGACCACTCTAGGTCTGATGATGTAAAGGGGCAGATGGGGCAAGGTCTCCAAGGGGGAAGGGGGCATCCAGTGAGAAGCAGGGTCTCCAGGGAAACAGGGGTTATATTATCCATAGGTGGTAAGAACTGTCCGGTCTGACTCGTCCTGAAGCAGAGAAGAGTTATTTTCCCAGCATCACCTTATCTCCCAAGTTGACACTTTTACTCCCATGAGCTGACTAGCTCATTGTGCTCACAACAGTCCCTGAGCGTCACGAACTCGCCTCCCAAGTCAGTTTGCCTGACTTGCATTCTTGTGCATTCTTGTCCACACACCAAAGTAACATTTCAATGTTTCTTATCTGTTACTTTATTAAATCAATTGATCACATTCAATATTTGTATCTTAGTTATTAGCATTACAAAACATGTGTGTTTACATATTCATATTAGATATTGATTGGTATAGCAGCATTGATCAGCAGTATAATGCTATCATTCCCTCACAATACCAACGTTGGTATCGATAGCCTACTTTAGATCGATTTACCCAATCCTATGCTGTACCATCTCGCGGAGGATCGTGAACACATTTTCATCGATGTCTGTACACATTTTCAATGATGTCTATGTCAGCCAGGGCCAATATCATAGATATAATTTCAGCGAAGCTCTCAATATTATGTAATAAAAAATGTGAATCGGCAGTTGCCTCCATCTCTTCAGCTACAGCCAACATTTCGCCTACTGTAGCATGCAATATTTCATTTATTGAATCTGCACCGGGTGCTGCCATCTTGAATTAGTCAAAAGCAGTCGATTCAAGTTGAACGACTAATCAGAGGGTTTAACCCGCCCCCTGACTTGGTGACGACAGATTTATTTTGCAGCAAGCAAGTTACACCGTGGATAAATGTAAGTATAAATGACAAAATGTAAGTATAAATAACAAAATGTAAGTATAAATAAATAAATGTGATATATATATACACAGGAGTACATGTAACATTTATATATTTAGTGTCTCATTTAGTTATCTAATTATTTATTTATCCAAGTATTTAACCATTTATTTATGTATTTATTTGGTTATGGCCCCGATAATCCTCCATATTTTAGAACTTGCTAGTAGCCTACTCCGTTTTCTCCAGGAGTAAAAGAGAAGGAAACCAACCGTAGGAGAATGAACAGAGGCTTGGTAGAGTCTTCATTTCAGTGTTTCAGTCTAACGAATATATTGTGCTTAAAGTTATGTATTATGCTTAAAGTTATGTCTTATGAATTTAGAAGCTTGCTCAGGCTTAAAGGCCATATGGAAGGTTAACCACCACTCGATTAATGGGTACATAAAGCACTCAAGATATGTATTTTCAGTTAAGAAATCTCAAAATGGTGTCTCAAAATTGTGTTTAATTGTTAGCATTAGCATATTAGCGCAATTCGGCAATGACCTCACGTTGGGGAGTCGTGGAGGAGAGTAGCCTCAGTCTAGTACTATAACTATGGCATCTGACTGGGATGAGGAAGAGGTGCCAAAAACCACTAATATGTACGATGGCCCGCAGCTGTATCATTTCGAACCAAATAGACGAGAGGGCAAATGAGGAATTGCCTAGACCTGATGGCCGTCAAAGCCAATTAAATGGATGGTCCGAGGAGAATGAGTGGAGAGTTGGTGAAGTGTCCTGGTGAGTTAGCAACGCAGCAAGGAGTGCTGGAGCTTGTCTACGGAAAGCAGTGCATACAATAACGACACATTTTACTGTCAGTGAATAGCACCGAGTGAAAGTCAACGTTTTCTTTATATCTACAGTAGTGACAGTTACCATGTTGTTAGTTCAGATAAGTAGCTCTTATCTAGATCTAGAAAGTTATGGGCTAATTTACTAGTCCCACCTGTGAAATCAAGTCAATCCCTAATTAAATCTTTTCCGTAAACACATTTCCGATTAGATATTCCACGTTTTGATTGTAGTTCAGTGTTTACTTCTAAGCGTTTACATCTTCCTCCGATAAAAATGTTTCTAATGTAGCCACCGCCGCGTCTGTGTCGCTGTGTTTGGCAGGTGCTTGAGTCCTATGAACCAGTTATAGGCGACTAGAGATGTGTTGCATAGACAATAAACATGCTACATACAACATACGTATCCCTAGGCAATACAGGTACACTGCTTACAGGCAGGCTATACTGCCCTACAAAGGCAAAAGACCTTAACTCACCAGAGTGTGAAACTGAGAAAAATGACTTTGAAAGTTATTTTGTTGTCCAGCCAAATGTATTGATGCTAGGATACTGGAAATTTGCAATTCTTCGTTTTTTTGATTAACTTAACCCTCCTGTTATGTTCCGGGTCAAATTGACCCGTTTCAAAGTTTGAAGATCTAGGAAAAATAGTTAAAAGTATTTTTTCAGTATGAAACTTCTTCTGCTTGCCTTAATTTCAATCAGGAGAGACCTGGGAAGATTAAATACATGTATTACATAATAAGAAATGTACGACAGTGTTTGGAGCTTGGACCCCACGGGGAATTATATAAATCAACGGGCGCCTGCCCAACGCCCGAAGAAGAATCCCCTCACGGAGTCCAGACACCGGTGGCGGTGGCGACAGCCGACGACCAGACAAGCCGAAGACTCATACAGGAACCGGGTGGCGACGGGGAGGTGGAGGGTCGCACACTTGAAAGCATGGACAAACTACACAGGGAGAGAATCGTATTTAAAGGCACGGATCATGTGATGCAATTGCTTGTTTAGCGAGAGCGCTAATCACCCTGACCCCTAGAGATCGCTAATCGACCTGACCCCCAGTGACCGCCCTACCAAGGACGAAAGGAAAGAAAGGGCGATCTTAGCGGGGGGAAGTGGGTAGTGTACACTACGATTAACCCGTGCGCAGGGATCGGTCTTGCCTGACTGAACTTGCGCTGGGCTTCATTTCAATCAGGAGAGACCTGGGAAGATTGAATACATTTATTACATAATAAGAAATGTACGACAGTGTTTGGAGCTTGGACCCCACGGGGAATTATATAAATCAACGGGCGCCTGCCCAACGCCCGAAGAAGAATCCCCAAAAGTTATATGTTAGGAAAATATAGACCAACGAAAAACATACTCACCAACCTGAAAGGACCATGACGCCGCTGGGGAATAAGCAACACAAACACAACACGGATAGCGACCGACATGGGTGCACAGCACCTATAGGAGACCGTGACCTGTACCAGAGTAGCTATACCGTATGACCTAGGCTAAAAGCATACATACCCGGGACGGATACTCCAGGAGAAGTGAAGGCACGGAAAAGTCCGTAGACTTTTCCGATACAGACATGCCGAGGCAAGCGAGCAATGATGGTGGCTGTAGCCTTCAGGCCAGAGGCCGAGCCCTAGTGCATGAATGGGAATGTGCGAAGGGCCGATCTCCCTTATGCTATCGGAATTCTGCCTCGAGGTCCGACGCCCTCAGAATTGAAAGCTGAAAAGCCTTTTGAAAGCCTCATGGCTCATCGCCGGCTTGATCGGCTAGAGGGCGCGCGCCCCTGAGTCTATGTGACAGCCCCATGTGCACTGGCTGGAGAAACCCAAGCCTCATCTACGTAGGTCTATGTAGGCTATAGGGCCGACGCCCCTGAGTCTATGTGACAGCCCCATGTGCACTGGCTGGAGAAACCCAAGCCTCATCTACGTAGGTCTATGTAGGCTATAGGGCCGACGCCCCTGAGTCTATGTGACAGCCCCATGTGCACAGGCTGGAGAAACCCAAGCCTCATCTACGTAGGTCTAGATGTGCTATAGGGCCGACGCCCTTGAGTCTATGTGACAGCCCCATGTGCACCTGGCTGGAGAAACCCAAGCCTCATCGACATGACCTATGTAGACTAACGGGCCGAAGCCCTGAGTGTGTGATCAGCCTTATGACGGCTGGGGTGCAATGATCCTCGTGAGGAAGGAAGGTGGAGTAAGACGCCTTACGTCCCCGCCATGATGGTTGGAAGACAGAACGCTCTGTGACTTATACAGCCAGGGGGCAGGAAACAGGGAACCTCAGTTACACACAGAACCGAGTCGCTGATCCGCCGGCAACGTTAGCATCGAGACTGAAAACACCCCCAGTGACCGAGACAGTCAACCGAGAGACACGGTAACGACACCACCACTAGTTATTTGCAAGTACTCACCGAACCGTTACGGCTGTAGCGATTTTGGCCTCGATGGCAGCAGAATCCGGACGAACGTGTGACGAGTAAGATGAAGAAGACAAGCGCCCAGCTGCTGCAGAGACGCAGTGGACACCACTTGCAGAGCAGCGGACGTAGCAGCACCTATTCTGAATGAACAGCCTGTGCAGGCTGGAAGACTGATGTCCCTTAATACATGACCCATGTAGGCTAGCGGGCCAACGCCCTTGAGTGTGTGATCAGCCTATACCGGCTGGAGGACCGAGGTCCTTGTGCAGATGAGCCTTTGTTGGCTGGAGGACCGAGGTCCTTGTGCAGATGAGCCTTGTTGGCTGGAGGACCGAGGTCCTTGTGCAGATGAGCCTTTGTTGGCTGGAGGACCGAGGTCCTTGTGCAGATGAGCCTTGTTGGCTGGAGGACCGACGCCCTCGTGAGTCATGAGCCTAATGGGTATGTACGTTATAGCCAGCCTAGGCTAGAGGACGTTGTCCTGACGTGCAATAGCCAGTCGAGGCCGGGGCCAGCAAAGCCCTGAATTTGCAATAGCCAGCAAAGGCCATGGGACCTACGCCCCCACGTATGATGTGTAGCATGTTAGCTATAGAGGACAGATGCCCTCATGTATTATGTGATAACCTGTGATGCTTAAGGACCGATGCCCTCTGAATGATGTTCTGGCATGCTGCGGAAGGCCTGGGATCCGCAATCAAAAGGAGAGCATCGATGCCTGCAGACAGAGGAAGCAGTTTACGCAAGACACGTGGCCACCACCACCAGTTATTTGCAAATGCTCACAGAGAGCCATAAAGGCCGTAGCGATCTTGGCATCGATGACGCAGCATCATCGGGACGAAACGTATGCCATGTATGCTGACGACGAAGAAGCACCGCTGCGTTGGGACACGCACACAACCTGCGAACGTAATTGCGCCTATTCCAAAAAGCCTGAATACCGACCGGTTGAACCTAGAGAAGACCTGTTCTACGTGTTGCTGAAACCAAGATTGGCACGGATTTCTTAGGGTCACGATACAGAAATCGGGAAGCCCAATCTAGATAGCCCCTTAGGACAGAAGGAACCCTGTGCGAAAATGACGACAGTGCAAGCGCTTAAGTGTAGTGTCAGATGTACATTACAAAACCATTTAGCAAACTATTATCCAAGCGACTTCGAGCTTACGAAAGTACATAGTCAATGATCTTAAACGCAAGAACCTTAACCATGCAGGTAGCCAAAAACCTGAAGTATACATGTAAAAACAAATAAGAGCCAATGAGAAGAACCATAATGCATGTATTTAACAAGTTACAAAAAAGAACCTCTAATGCAAGAGTGTAGCCTACCTACAGGAAAGCAAGCAACGATAACAAAGTACAGCAAGTACAATAGTTAATTCGGTAGTCTAGTAGTCTGTAGTCTAAAACCTCCCCAAAACCCTAGGGAGCAGAACACGGGAGCCATCGAGTGGAACGACACCGAACCAAGATCTACACGCACCGCGTAAAAGACCCGTGATCCACTGAAACATTGGCAGCGGGCCGAGGAGCAGCCCCAAATCGGCACGACAAACAGGCAACACCCAACTAGCATGAAGAGCGAGTAGCGTCCACGCAGACCAGCAAACAGGGATGCCTATCCGCGGAACCAACTGAAGCTGCACTTGCATGCTGTACCAATATTGACACGGCGGCAGAACGGGCTACTCCTAGAGTGGCCGCCGCATGACACCTGCGCCCAGCGCTGCAGATGGAACCGAATATCATAGGGAAACCGGGATAGCGAGCAGGAAGAGTCATGACCAATCGCGATGAGGGCAGGAGCAGGGGAGCATTAGCACCTACAAATGTAGGGAATATGATACATTTACCCAAGAGAGGGAACAACTCCGGGAAAATGGTGTGCCTGCTTGCATTGGTTGAAGATGGTCGGTAAATTAATACGAACCCAAAACGAGATTAACCTGGTAAAGAGTAGCGTCACCATCCGTGATCGTTAGAAAGCAGGCCCCACCGATTAGGACTACCGCCTCACACGTGAGGACCGAACCAACCACTAATCCGATAGATAAAACCATAAAACAAACGCTACAGTCTGAAATTACGATTAGAGGCTGACGAAAAACACTAGCACTGCCAGTGGCAGGTAGGAGCATAGCTGCGAGTATCATGCTAGGTAACGGAAGCCAACTAATCTAGCTAGCTTCGTTGTGCCAACAATACTCACCCTAGAGAAGCGTCGGGAATATTCGGAAACGCGGTAGCACGTGACAGTAGATGCTGATCCGAGAAGTTTGCTGGAATAGATCATTGCAGCACAACGCCAAATCCTACCATTTGGACCCAGTCGAGAGGAATTACGCAGCAATGTCAAACAATTGTAGCCTAGCTACTGATGACAGAACAATATCCACCAGGAATTGCACCGAAACTATGAAACGCGTCCACCGAGATAGCAGCACTTCTCCGTGTGCACCCGAAGCTAAAGTCAGGCATTCATGGCAGGGTTTGAGCACCGGGCAGATCCAATAGGTCGACCTGAAATAACCCTAAACCAAGTTACGAGACACGTGCAGTGCAGCACCGCTGAAAACCCTGGTGTATATACACACACCTTACCTTACCGTGACGGGATCCCCGATCAACGTCAATTAGTCCTACGCATCGAATCCGTCCACCGTCGGAAAAGACAGAGCTCACGACAGCGGAATAGCATCCACGCAACAACGCGAGTCCCTAGCCAACCGGGTTAGCCAAATCAGGATACGCAGAATCACCTCCGGAGGAGACCCTAGCCTTGCACTCAGAGAAAGGAACAAGGATCACAGGATTAGAAAACCATACTCGCCCTGCAATGCGCGAGACCCAATCGAGAGGAACAGCCCCAAAAGAGGCAAATGAAGGCCCACCAGTGAGGGAGCCGCCAGCGGAAGCCAGGAGAAAAGCCGCAATGAGACCGCATAGCAGGAAAACCCCCGAACCGGGCGCCGAAACGACCAGAGCGTGCAGCCCCGAATTGACCGAACACACGGAAGAGCAGCGAGCCACTCCTGCAAACGGCGTGAAGCCCAAACCGGCCACCACAACAGGACTAGCCCCGAATCGGAACAACGCCCCAAACACGAGCGAGGGACACGGAAAGAGCGAAAGGTCCAGCCAGCACGAATACGCAGCATCGCGCACTTGAAAGCATGGACAAACTACACAGGGAGAGAATCGTATTTAAAGGCACGGATCATGTGATGCAATTGCTTGTTTAGCGAGAGCGCTAATCACCCTGACCCCTAGAGATCGCTAATCGACCTGACCCCCAGTGACCGCCCTACCAAGGACGAAAGGAAAGAAAGGGCGATCTTAGCGGGGGGAAGTGGGTAGTGTACACTACGATTAACCCGTGCGCAGGGATCGGTCTTGCCTGACTGAACTTGCGCTGGGCTTCATTAGGGTAATCAACATATACTATGAAAATAATTCATCTCACATATTTGCAACCACCCCCTGCATGTTTATATCACATAGATACTGTTCGGGTCAATTTGACCCGGCAGTAAAACTGGAGGTAAAAGGGTGTCAGAACTGTCAGACTATTTATTTATTTACAACTGTGAGACATATTTCACCCAAAACACACACACACACACGCGCGCGCGCGCACACATGCACACACGCGCGCACACACGCGCGCACTCACGCGCGCACACGCACAGGTGCAAGTGTTGCGACTTGACGGGAACCATTTATGTTCTCTGTTCTCGCGGGAAAACTCCACCCACATTCAGTGGACACTCAACAGGGGAGGGGCAAAACATATCAAATATTATCTGCATGGGATTCTTACCAACATAACACTCTGTCAGGCAGACAGACCTTTACAAAATGAGCAGCAGAAACAGATGGATGACAGTCCAGCAGGCTCGGGACTTCGTCATTGATCATGACAGTGAAATAGAGGAGGAAGTGTCTGAAGACGAAGACGATCTAGAGCTAAATTCAGATTCGAATGATTCTGATTTTGAACCAGATGAGGGAATTGCTATTCCCATTCCTCCAAGCAAGACATTCATGTCAAAAAACGGTGAAATACAGTGGTCTTCATCCCCAAATATACGTCAGACGAGAATGTCTGCAGAAAACATAATAAAGACAGTGCCAGGGCCCACTAGGATGGCAGTGACGCGTGTGACTGACATCAAGTCAGCTTTTGAGCTGGCCATGCCAAATTCAATCCAGAAAATCATTCTGGAAATGACTAATCTAGAAGGGAGGCGTGTTTTTGGGGAGAAGTGGAAGGAGCTGGACAAAACACATTTAGATGCATATTTGGGGCTCCTCATCCTGGCTGGGGTCTATAAGTCCAAGGATGAATCGACAGCCAGTCTGTGGGGTGCAGAGACAGGCAGGGCTATATTTCGAGCCACAATGTCTCTGGAGACTTTTCACATTTTCTCCAGAGTAATCAGATTTGATAATCGAGAGACGAGGGCTGGTAGACGGGAGAGAGACAAGCTGGCAGCTGTTAGGACAGTGTGGGACAAGTGGGTAGAGCAACTTCCACTACTCTATAACCCAGGCCCTAACATCACAGTGGATGAAAGGCTGGTGGCATTCAGAGGTCGCTGCCCATTTAGGCAATACATGCCTTCCAAACCAGCTAAATATGGGATAAAAATCTGGGCAGCATGTGATGCAAAAACCAGCTATGCATTGAACATGCAGGTTTACACTGGAAAGGCGGTTGGAGGAGCCCCAGAGAAGAATCAGGGCTCAAGGATCGTGCTCGACATGGCACACGGTCTCAGGGGGCACAACATATCCTGTGACAATTTTTTCACAAACTACAATTTGGGTCAGGAGCTTCTAAAAAGAAAGCTCACAATGGTCGGAACTGTCCGAAAGAACAGGGTGGAACTCCCTGCTGAGCTGCTGGTAATCAAGAACAGGGCCGCTCAGTCTTCCATGTTTGCCTTCACAGACACCACAGCCCTAGTGTCTTACTGCCCCAAAAAGGGAAAAAATGTTGTGCTCATGAGCACTCTGCACAACAATGCTGAAATCAGCACAAGGGAGGACCAGAAACCAAGCATGATCCTTGATTACAATGCCACCAAAGGGGGGGTAGACAACTTGGACAAAGTAACAGGGTCCTACAGCACCAAACGAATGACTGCGCGCTGGCCATTGGTCATCTATTATAATATGATAGATGTATCGGCCTACAATGCATTTGTCATCTGGACTGAGATTTTTCCTGACTGGAATGTGTCAAAGCTGTACAAGAGGCGCATCTTTCTCGAGGAGCTGGGGAAGGCGCTTGTGACACCGTGTCAGAGATATTAATCTATCAAGCATTGCACAGTCAGTCGGTGAACAAGTTAAGAATGCTTTATTGCTTGCGGCCACAAGGAGACAAAAACATCACACGCCATGGTGTTACAAGTTTGTCTGACCAGCAACCGTTGTTGCTAGTCATTTTAAACACCAGCGCTCAGGACTGTAATTGGCTAATACAAAGTATTTAAATGTTCCATGGCTCTTCTTCATTGGCTCCTCTGCATAGACCTGGCGCGCGTGTGTGCGTGCGTGTTTGAGTGTGTGCATGTGTGCTCTTTGACCCCTGTAAGCCTTCACCACTTCTTTTATGGCCTCTCCAGAAAGATAATGGTCAAGCCCAGGTCCCCTTGTTTATGTAAGCCTAGTGTTACCCAGAGTTCAGATTTGGGGCTAGGCCTCTCCCCACACACAAGGAATATTGTAACACAGAATCATTCTTATACAGGATAAATATGTTACATCTTCAATTTTCCCTACATATCCCTCCTGTTTAACCTGAATAAAATGTGTTATTCCAAAACCACACCAACGCACAATCAATAAAGTCAAAAATACATAAAATCTAAATAATTCACAAAAATCAAAATAATTCATAAAAATCCAAAATGTGTAAAAATCGATAAGACTATACAGCAATATAGTCTAGTAGTGTGAATTAACTCGACACAACGGGAAACCCATGGTATTGGGATAAAACCCGTCATCACTCAGCAGTGGTTATTTGACGTCTGATGCATTGGACCTCATCTCAGATCTCCTTCACACACAATCAAACAGAAACAAAGATTGCAACAAAGAAATCAATACAGAAATGATCAGGATATGAACATGCCTTGTTGTCTACATGGTCATCTCTAAAAACCAAACATTCAGTAAACTGTCAGTCAGGTTTTTCTAAGACAGTCTATACAAGGCCCTGATTGTGCTCTTCCTCTGGTGATAAGCAGTTCTCTCCTAGGTCAGGGAGCCATAAAACCTCCCCCAAAGGTGATCTACAGAGCCGTCAGGCCTTTAGGTCAACAGACATTTCTCCCCAGCCTGCCGTAACTATTTTACAACCTCTGCATGATAAGACATCACTTTGGCACATCCTGAAAAGTTCTTTCATGTTCTCAATTTCTGTTTCTTTTCAAATGAATATCAACTTTCTGTAGTACAAACTGGTCTCTCAAAAACAAAACATTAAGCTTTAATGCAACTCCAAAATAATACTTCATCAAGTCACATCAATGAAACAGGATTGTTATCACTTCTTCCGACAGTCTATAACTGTTCTCAAACTTCTGCCCTGGAACATAACAATTCAACTGAAACATCTTTACGTAACTGGTAGAACGTATCATGATAGGAGTGTTTGTACCTCAATTTTATTCCACAGAAAAGTTTCCAATTTATCTCAAGATTAAAACTTAACTTCTGAATCTATTTACCATTTGCATTGTCATCAATGAAACTGTTAAATCATTATATCCATAATCATAGCACCATTTAGTTCATACGTATTTCAACATACAAAATGTCATTTCCAATATAATTCCCATTATTATCACAAAGTCCAATTTGCTGAAACGGATGCCATGATTGTGTATGCATGGTGATTGTGTAATCTTCTCATAGAAAATGTAGTCTAGTTGATTCAAACGGCAACCTCAACACACTGTACTATAGGCACAGTGCGGAGTTCTCCTTAAATTGACATCATCAACCAACATGCACGCTCGACTCACGTGTACTATGCCATCTCCTCTGAAACTAACCAGGAATGACCCCGTTTACCTCTGTCATTTCCAGGACTATGTTTCAAATCCACCCCCACAATCCAGTCTCCTTAGGTCAGTGACCTCTCACTGGATTGGGACAGCATCTCTCGCCTGTCTGTGAATTTCAGAACATAGTAGACTTCACAGTATTAAAGTTACATTCTCACAGTGGTCAGTTGAAAGCAACTGACTCCTCGCTCCATTCCTGAATCTTTACATTTCTTTAGCTCAAAAGAAGTCCATGCATACCTTGTTCTCTCTCAAATAGGGTATGCTAAAAAAGTTTTTCTTAAAGTTTTTATCCTTGTATAGTTTGTAAATCCATTTGCCATAAACACTCTCGTTATCACCATCCCTCCTGTTTGAGACATGATTCATCCCATGGCTCAAATCAGCACATAACGAAATAGATTCTTCAGTAACATAAATTCCTCCTGTTAATTTACATAACCCACCAGTTTGGTGACACTTCCTGCATATCTCTCAAGAAAGTCACATCCACATTTCCTAATGTTAAGACACCTGTATGGCTGCCTCTTTTGCACCACATCAGCTTTAGCATTTCTAGAAAAATAAAATCAATGTTATCAGTATGAACTTCTAGTAGAGCAATTAATCAATATCTTCCCTTGCAGATCATTTCATATTTTAACCATAGAGAACAATAAATGAAGAGGCTCTTACATTGTCAAATAGGTCACCCATCCTGTCTACCTTTCCCTGCTTACTGTATCCTAGCCTATTTAGTTCACACCCTAAGTCTCTGTTTGCCGTTGGTTTCTTCACTGAGGTTGAGACGGGCCTTCAAGAAAAGACTCCCCTTTGTAGTCAGACTTGGGCCTTAAGAGACGGTGGTGAGTAACTAATCTGACCCTATATTAATGTCCCTAACTTTCATACAATGTGACAAATGTATCCAAGACGTCCTCTCCGCTATTTTGACTGCAGTGGGTGTGGTGAGCAGTACCTGATATGGTCCTTCCCACCTTGGCTGGACCAGTTCTTTCTTTTGATATCTTTAATCAATACACAATCTCTTCGTTCAACTCCACTCTTTGGTTTACTGCTTCACCTGGAACAGAACTTAGCAAAAGATACCTCTTTTCTAGTTAGCATTTGTATAAAATCTGTTAACGTCTTGATCCATCTCTTCATCATGCTATGCGAAAGGTTTAAGTTGTGGTATCACCTATGATCTTCCATAATTCAATTCATTTGATATTCAACTCCTATTAGTCATGCCAGAAATTACAATCCGTTTCCTTGTTTCCTTCTTTAGAAAATCAACTGTTAGTCTAATTTCTTTCACTTCAAAAAACTTTTATTTCTTTTAAAACTGTTAAATTTAAGACCTATATTGTTTCAGATTCCTCTATTTTTCCATGATATGATAAAAACCATTGTAATTATCCCAAACCAGAATTTAATCTGTATGTCTCTTATATGCAATATAGACCAAATAATGTAGCTATTAACCAAACATTTTTTTTTATATGTTCTATAAAAGGTCAGATAGGTAGAACTTCATAGCCTGCTTTGGCTGCAGTCCAAAACAAGCTAATCAGCACAAACCATCATAACCACAATTTCAGACTTAATGAGTCTTCTCAAATTATGCACTAATACCACTCATAAAAACATCCTTATCACAGCCCAACTGTTCATCCCAAACATTGTGTCAGGCTCCTGATAAAACATCCATATAAACTTTAAATCAAAATGACAATCAAACTCCAAATAAAAGTATATTTGAGTTATGTTCTCTCTTATTGTTAACCAAATTGCATCCAATACCTTTATCAAAACTCTTTAAAAACCCTAGATTGTACTATTTTGACTTAAAATGTTCAATGTACCTTCAAAGTATATGCATACTTCCTTTTTCAGAAAATCAGTGTTTAAACTAATCATCTCTTCTCATCCATAAAACGTTCTTTTGTTTCATTCCATAACCTTCCATGATCACTCTAAACCGATCTTTTATGTAACCATCTAATCACTTCATAATTTTTCACATATATTTCCTCAACCCAAAATAAAACACTTGTGAAAAACAACCCAAAATAACCCAAACTGGAAAAAAACCATCAATTGGTTCCATGTCAATGGATATTTGATGTGCACGTCATTAAAGTCAGACAGTAATAAAGTTACAATTTCAAATAAAATCAAACCTGTAAACAAAACGCATTCCCTTTCTGTGCTGAACACAAAAACTTCCCTTAAGTTCCCAAGGTTGCAATAATCGAATGAATCTCGCCGTTTGATTTCAAAATTAGCCTTCTACTAATTATCTGTAATCAATATTTGAATTTGCTTTAAACTATCGTTATCAAACATTGTTTCATGAAATCCATGTTTAGGTTAAAACTGCTCTTAGCAATTCATGCTAGAATTACGCTACCACTCGTCACGTCAATCCAACAATGCCCTTAAGACAAAGGAAATAACTCAAAATGCTCCCTTTTCTTTGTAAACCTTTAAATTCACAATTTAACAAGTGTAACATAAGCCCGCAAAACACAAAACCTTACTCTTTAACTTCTCAAAGGTCTTATCAAAGCATGTAATACAGAATACTCCTTTTGAATGTTCCTATTATTACGCTCTCAGCATGCAATGCACGGATCTCCAATCTAAAATTTGCGGACCAAAAACCCTAAATGAAAATATTTAATTTGAATATTTTGTAGTTTGTATATGGTTTAATGTAACACTTCTCACTTTTTCCATTTTAATCTTAGTTTTTCTTTCTTAATGAATCAGCTCAAATAGGGACATTGCCTATAGGCTATCTATCAGCGCGCGTTTCAAACTTGAATCAACTCAAATAGCAGGCGCTGTCAAAACCTTTTAAACGTTTTTATTTTCTTTGAACAACCCAGCTGGTTGGCGTTTACCTTTTATTTACTTAATTTCGCATAAGTATAACTTTTCCAATCTAATTAGAACCTATTTATGAACCAGGAGATTAGTTTATGCATTGTTATTGAATACCGTCACACATCAAAGATTTGCCGCTTATAGGCTAAAGAAGTTCCGGTCGGAAGGCTTAAAGAACCCTGCCTGTTTGACTAGGTTTTATAACAAATGTTGATCAAGCATTTGTTAACCACCCAACTTTGAATTCATCCAAACAAACACATCTCTCAGCATTTAATACTCACATATTGATGCAGAATTACACCCTCTGGGAATTCACCTTTGTGAGATCTCAGCGCACCGGGACTCTATAGCCCCCACTTTCTCCATTCCTCCTAGAACTTTCTGTAATTTATGTAAAATGTACTCAAACAACCAAAATCTTGTTAGCAAATGTATGTAAATACTCATCACGTAACATCTTTCAAGAGTAACCAAATTAGTATATCAAATTGGCCTCATTCGTGTATTTCTATTAATCTGGTATTTTCAATCTTGCCATAGTTGCAAATCTAACTTCCTGGACTCTTCCCTGTCCCAGGACAGAACAGAATGCATTTCCTCCACTGGAGAAGAGTTAGCCATTAGCTATTAGCTAACCAAGCCACATCATGGATCTTTACTTCTGAGATCCAAAGCCATCCTAGCCATTTGTAAAAGCAAATTGGAGACAGCGTCGTTCGAATCATGTCAGCCTTCTGATTTATTTCTAGGGTCAATTCTACCCTCTTACAACATATAGGCTAAAACAATTACCCATGGTTATATTTACAACAAAACCTAATATTAACAATTCTATCAACTCTTAGTAGCCTACAATTTCAATTTCAACATAAAACTTGGTCCAAAGTGTACATATGGACCTAAGATTAGGCTACTCGTCAGAGATGTTTACACATGTCAGAGTTCTGGTCGGACAAGCCTTCAACTAGTCCATTTGATTAGGTAAATATTAATGCCACCAAACTCATATATTTCAGCAAAACAACCTCAGCAGCATCAAACACATAGTACTATTTCAATTTCAACAGAAAAATTGGGCCTCAAAAACAATCTCAGTCTCTCCGACTGGTTCACCTTGTATACACTTCAGCCTCGTGGACTGGTTCATCTTTTACGTGCGGCACGGAGATATCTTTTACCTGTAGCCTTCTCAATAGGGCTGTGGACTGGTCCGTTCACTTCAATGGCTTTCTACAGAACTTAGCAAACTAGGATACTAACGCTGCTTCCCAGTACCCTGGCGCCATATCTTAGTAAACGTGACTCCTGTGATTAGCCTGTACCATCTCACAACTAGGACCTGAATTAAGCAAGCGAGAGATAGAATTGCACGTAATTTATCTTTAACTTAAAAATCGAGAGTCCAAATTCTACATTGTACACTGAAAAAGTCCTATCTTCTCAGCAACAATAAACACACAAATGTAGAACTCCACTCTAATGGCATTCAAACCTAGGCTACCATGTAAATTACAATTCCCAATTAATCAGCAATAACAATCCGTTCTTATGTGTCAAATTCAACCAATACACATCTACAGGTCAGGATCCAATCTGAGTTTAATACACGACTTCACAGCGGAGTATTTCATCCAACTATGTTTTACTGCACTGGCATTCCCACAGAAATCAGCAATAATCTGTCCATTTGGTTAGGTATTTAACTACCACCTAACTCACTTATTTCAAATATCTCAGTTCAGGTCGGTCAGGCCAACTAATTCTGCTTCCCGGATTTCCCGGCGCCATTTCTTAGCAAAACATACAGTCTATTTACTTCACCGATCTTTCTGCTCCTGATACGTCACAGATCACTGATCTCAGTAAATATGACGCCCTACTCGCTGCACTGGATTTCCACCAGGTCTTAGCTGATAGGGACCAGAGTGCACCTTTAACGACTACACTATGGAGTTTTAAAAATCTAACACAAAAGTCGACTATATATATATATACAATTTATTCTTACCTTGTCCATCAAAAGCTGTGCCTCTCATAGCTAGTCCAGAATTCCGTCACCTTTCCACTATCCCCCAGAAAAAAAAATAGGCCTCTTTTTAAACAGCTATGTTTAGCTGCGAGGTTCTCCACCGTCATGCACGTCTGCATGATTTCAATTCTTGGGTATGGATGTGGAAAGGATGTTGAAATCCGGCTCTCGAAGGACCAAGTTGTCAGAGATATTAATCTATCAAGCATTGCACAGTCAGTCGGTGAACAAGTTAAGAAGCTTTATTGCTTGCGGCCACAAGGAGACAAAAACATCACACGCCATGGTGTTACAAGTTTGTCTGACTAGCAACAGTTGTTGCTAGTCATTTTAAACACCAGCGCTCAGGACTGTAATTGGCTAATACAAAGTATTTAAATGTTCCATGGCTCTTCTTCATTGGCTCCTCTGCATAGACCTTGCGCGCGTGTGTGCGTGCGTGTTTGAGTGTGTGCATGTGTGCTCTTTGACCCCTGTAAGCCTTCACCACTTCTTTTATGGCCTCTCCAGAAAGATAATGGTCAAGCCCAGGTCCCCTTGTTTATGTAAGCCTAGTGTTACCCAGAGTTCAGATTTGGGGCTAGGCCTCTCCCCACACACAAGGAATATTGTAACACAGAATCATTCTTATACAGGATAAATATGTTACATCTTCAATTTCTCCCACAACCTTCCTGCCAGAAGCAAATATCTTGTCTATGCAAACTTTCATGGTGAATAAATCCCTCTCTGATTCTGATTACAACTGGCCTCCTTCTCACTAAGAACTGAAACAAACTAAATGAACCGGAAAAATAGCTAAGCTTGTCTTGTTCACACAACAGGATGTATAATGTTGTGGAGTTTGTTGAGGAAGGGCTGGTCGGGATTGTGGCCCAAGCCTGGCTGTTTAAAGACAACGCGGTACGTATACTTTAAAACTGTAAGAGTATCACTAGTGTCACTAATTCTTCCAAATTGTACATGACATCTGTTTTTGGATTAAGCTTATTACTTTTTATTTCAGGAGACATACAGTTATTGGCCACCGGCCCAACAAACAAGAAGGGCTAAAGTCGGAGAAATGCCAGACACTACACTCTGGATTACTCGGAAGGTGCGGGTCTTTGCCACGACAGGTACATGATAACAGGCAATGTACCAAACAGAACACTAAAATGACCATTCAAATCTCTGAAAAAGTTCACAACTAAATGTTAGTCTTATTTTGATTGAACCTATTTGCTACTATCATTTTGTACGTAGGAGACTTTGAGAAAGCGCTCCGGTGGAGTAAAACTGCTGAGGACAAGTCATCCGTGGAGACTGAGGAGGAGGTTGACCGTAAAAGGCGGGTCAAACGTCCACTAAAATTTGTGGACAGCAGTGGCGGTACGTTAGAACCACCATGTGTTGTATTTTGTGGTACATAAATGTGTGTAGCACTAAAACATCTACATTAATAATGACGTTTATTTTAGTATAATATAAAAATTACATAATGGGCCTGTGCAACAAAGTGTTTCATCATTTGAGTTCTGTTTAGATGAGGAGCAGCAGTCATGTGCCGGGGAAAAGAGGAGGAAGAAAGTTAAAGGTACATTTGGTATTGTACTACAAGACAAAAACACATTAAGTGGCCAGTTGCTGTAATATAACATAATGTATGCTCTATACAAGGCCCGGTTCCAAACCTTACTGTGGAGGGCAACCGAAAGACAAACAAAGGTTGGATCTTTTTTTACATGTTTACGTCTGTACTAGTATAAATGCCATAATTCATCACAATCTCACTCATTTTAAACCGCAGAGATTACCCTACCTACGCCACCACGGCCACAACCGGAAACACCCCATCGTAGGTTATTCAAGAATCTCAATACTCAACAGTAATTTAAAAATTAAACACAAGTTGTCCTATCAATATGCTAATACTATGTACATTCCACTTTCATTTCTCTACAGATTATCCTACCACCGTGTTGGAAGAAACCCTGGTGGATAATGGTAAGGTGATGAATGACTATGAGCCATGGCAACCCTAAAGGCTATGTTTTAAAGCAAAAGCATGAACTTTTGCATCACCAGATGTCATGAACCCTGGAGAAGTGGCTGCAGTGGGGGAACAAAACAGCTGGCAGCCCTGCAAGTTCAAATATATATATATATATATATATAAGACAAAAAAAAGCTTTTCAATAGCATTGCCAAATCATTAAAAGGCATAACTATGTTATTCTGATCATGGTGGGGGGGGAAACATATTTGTAAAAACAACACATGTTGTCATACTAATGGCTTTTATACCCCCATTCAGCTTGGGAGAGAAAACTGCAGACAATTCAAGGTAACATTGTTAAATACATCAATGTTACAGCTAATCTAAGAGAACCACAGTGTATGCCAATCATGCTAAATCTTTTTACGTGTACTCGAATAGACACTTTAACGGTTGTCCTCCAAAAAATGGAGACCCTAGAGGAGAACCAAAGAGAGGCTCTCCTCTTCAGGCGGTCACAGGGCGGCCAGGGCGGCGGACACACAGCATTATACCTCTCAGTCTCCAAAACTCTGGCCGAACTCAAAGACCTGGAGGAGCGCCTCTCAGTGCCGGAGTTCAGAAAGAGAGTGGTAGGTGTTTGGAGATGCCAGGAACTATGACTTACACGCAGTGTGCAACATCATTTTTATTCTAGTAAACAATTAAGCAATGTCTTGTAACCTACCTTGTTGATTCTGGTTGATATCCTAGATCCACCACCTGAGCCTGGTAAGTGGCTCCAACCCTGGAGAGTGTGTCAGGAGGGTTATGAGGGCACTGGCCACCAATGCAGTGTGGAGCAGCTACAGCCTCAGGGGGAAGAAGGGGAAGCTGCCACTCCTCGGCACGGACCTGAGCACCACCATTAAACGTGAGTCTACCATTCGTTTCTAAAAAGGATCACATATGTGATATCACATGTCCCATAACCACAAGCTACATAAAAGTAATTAGATCACAGGCAATTAACTATCACGTCCATTACCAACTTGAATTCTGATTAGATTTGCTAGTGGTGAAGTAGGCCCACAGTAGTCAACTAGCTGGGCCACATTCGTCGTAAGGGTTGAAGCCAAGTTAATCAATTGTCCCTTTAGCCCGTTAACATTAGCGAGCTGATTGAGAACAGCAATCGGTTCGTCAACGGCTGATCCGAATCAAGTGGTTAATTTAATTTATCAGGGAAATTGTACGAGCACGTCCTACTTGTCACAAGGGCAGTAAAGGTTGATCGCCAAAACCGTGATTTTCTAACGGTATGGAAAGCCTAACGAACTATAGCCTCATGGGTCTCTCAAAAAGGGAGCTGCCATGTTTTTTTCCGAAGGGTGTGGCAAGTTTATCAAACTACACTTAGCCTATATACGTTAGCCTGCTCTGGAGAAGCTTATCAGTGATAATTGATATGGTGATTTATCGAAAGTTGCTTCTACGAACCAAAAAGAGGGGGCTTTTTTAAATTTTAGCCTGAAAATTAGCTCGCTAAACCGCTTATCGAGCTACGACGAGTACTGTAATGTAGCTACTTAGCTAGCTAATCCTGGTTGGTTATCGATGAAATTCATGCATTCATTTCTGTATCTGACATAAATAATTCATCACATAAACACTTTCAAATCATTGTCATATTAGAATTGCAAAAAATAGAAAATATGTATCTTACCTGGCTGACAACAGCGTTCAACGTTCAAATTGGTGCTCACAATAAATTCATGACTTGCAGATGCTGTGATGAAGTGGAAGAGCGGACTCGGTGAGAAGGCGGTGGAACTCCTCATAGGAGACATGCTTAAGCATGCCCCAGCAGCCAATTTGAAACAGACCAGGTGAATGACATGATTGCAGAGTATATCCAACCTGTCACGTGACAAACTAGAATCGCATATCTTTTTGAAGATGTATGTTATTTTAGATGTGATTTTTTATGACTTGTACAGCCCCTTTCACGTGTGCAATTATATTGATAGGACACTAACTTATTTTGTGCTTCATTCTCAGGGCCAACAGACAGGACCTGTAGGGTAGCGGAATGGCAGGAGAATTTTAATTCAGTTTTACACTTTGTTTGTTTGGCACTTTTGTTTTGCACTCTTTGTTTGGCACTTTGTTTTGCACTCTGTGTGGCACTTTTATATCAAGTAGGCCTATGTGTATATTTTGGCCATTTTATAGTTTTTATTCTAAATGTTACATACTTTAGCCCCTTAGGGGTGAGACTTTGAGATTTTGTACATTGTCATTTTGACACTCTTATCCAGAGCAACTTACAGTAATTACAGGGACATTCCCTGGAGGCAAGTAGGGTGAAGTGCCTTTCCCAAGGACACATCATTTGGCAACCTTCTGATTAATAGCCTGATTCCCTAACTGATTTCTTACTTGTTGAATGTATAGCCTATACCTTCCTGCCAAAGTAAATTCCTTGTCTGTGCAAACTTTCATGGCAATTAAAACACATTCTGATTCTGAAATGCTGCCTTGTTTATTGAATCATGACGTTGCTAGGAGGTCGCGGTTACAGCCTGGCAACGTCGGAAAATGACGTTGCTAGGAGGTCGCGGTTACAGACTGGCAACGTCGGGAGTTACGTTGCTAGGAGGTCGCGGTTACAGACTGGCAACGTCGGAAAATGACGTTGCTAGGAGGTCGCGGTTACAGACTGGCAACGTCGGGATTTACGTTGCTAGGAGGTCGCGGTTACAGACTGGCAACGTCGGGATTTACGTTGCTAGGAGGTCGCGGTTACAGACTGGCAACGTCGGAAATGACGTCGCGACGACGTCGCGGTTACGGACTGGCAATGTCACCAAATGACGTTGCCGTTACCTCAGGGCGTCTTTCACTTCTCATGTTGCCGCAACGTCGGGAAAATGTCGTCGCGACAACGTCGCGGTTCTGGACTGGCAATGTCACCAAATGACGTTGCCGTTACCTCAGGGCGTCTTTCACTTCTCACGTTGCCGCAACGTCGCGGTTATGGACTGGCAATGTCACCAAATGACGTTGCCGTTACCTCAGGGCGTCTTTCACTTCTCACGTTGCCGCAACGTCGGGAAAATGACGTCGCGACAACGTCGCGGTTATGGACTGGCAATGTCACCAAATGACGTTGCCGTTACCTCAGGGCGTCTTTCACTTCTCACGTTGCCGCAACGTCGGGAAAATGACGTTGCGACAACGTCGCGGTTATGGACTGGCAATGTCACCAAATGACGTTGCCGTTACCTCAGGGCGTCTTTCACTTCTCACGTTGCCGCAACGTCGGGAAAATGACGTTGCGACAACGTCGCGGTTATGGACTGGCAATGTCACCAAATGACGTTGCCGTTGCCTCAGGGCGTCTTTCACTTCTCACGTTGCCGCAACCTCGCCAAAAGACGTTGCGGCGACGAAAGTTTGGTCAGCGAATGACGTTGCGGCAACGGAAAGGCAACGTAACTGTGTTAGCAGGGTAGCTTTATAAACTTAGCACTAGCTAAAAGTCTTGGAAAGTTAGGGCTATTTTTCTCTAGGTTCCTACGAGTGGGTTCCCCTTCGTTCTTTGGGTGAGCAGTTTCACGAGCCCTTCTTAACCGGTGTCATGGAGCCTAGCAGCTAAATACTCATTCAGCACTAGCAGTGTTTCCCCTAGGTTTACAGCTTGGGGTGACATGCCGTTGTGTAAATAAGTTAAACTAGAGAGCATACAATTTCTGGGGAAATTGTGAGGGTGTGCCTGCTTGTCCGTCCCTTTAAGTTTTTCCCTTCTAGTGATATTTTCAAGCATTTAGCCTACTCATACTCTATTCTAGGCTATTGCATAATAATTCATTAAGAACACCCTTGGAAAGAAGCTACTGTAACAACGTTATCACTGGAAATATTTCAGATGGAATCGCGATTCAAACAGTAGCTCTATGTCTGCTAACTTATGACATGCCCCCAGAAACGTAAATAAACTTGACATTTATTCAGTGGAAAATCGCTCATGCATTAAAAGCTCAATAGCGATCATTGTCAGTAACGACGCAAAATGCGATATAGCCCTTTGTGGAGAAACCCTGGTAAATTGTAGAGCTACTACAGTTTTCGTCTTGGTGGCGATCGTTGGTTGAACGTTCCGTTGTACGGTTTAGGCTGAAATTAAGCTACACAGTGTCTCGTCTCGCGTAGGCTACAGCGTTGCAGTACTGGTTTGAAACCAACAAATCGTTTACTTGTAATCTAATGTCATAATAAATCGTTGCCCGGGCAACATAGGCTAATGTCATGATGCTAATGCTTCAGTGAAATAGTACACTACCGTTTCCGAAAGTAGATGTAGTTCCTCAATGATATCATCTTATATTGTACATTACACTTCACAATTGTGTTTCATATCACAAAGTAAAATAAAATGAGTAAATAGTTATCACCCTGGACTCTTTGCTTGTGGCGTTTCTGCAGCTACCTTGCAGTAGCGTTAAAGCTATAGTTAGCCTAGCTAGCGCCATCTCCCAGAAGTTAACAAGCTGCATAACTAATGTTCTGCTAGAGGTAGTCACGCGTGTTTTGTGACGTTAGTAGCGTCAGTGACTGTGGCTAGCAAGTTAGCCAGGTAAATAAAAAGACAAGCAACTCAATGGCTACCAACTTTTGACATAACGTTTTCTAAGTAATCAAAATATTGACGGATGCTTAGGGGGGCGGCACGATACCATACTTGCTGTGCAACAGTCTTCTATGCACGTCGTATCTAATGCGTCGTTGCTAACATGTGCCGACAATGTGAGGCTATTATAACTGAGTAGTCTACCCTTTGCCGACAAAATCAACTTTATGCCACAAAAACGTTGTATGGTCCTAAACTGTGCAACGGAACGTACATAAAAGTAATAGCATATCAATCGCTAGCCAGACGAAACTTTTGACACGTAGTTTGTCTATGTAGTCTAAATATTGACCGAGGATTAGGGGGACTAAAATAAATAATAATAAATATATATGTGAGATAACAAAGGATGCGCCACGACGTGGCACACCCAATAATAAATATATATGTGAGATAACAAAGGATGCGCCACGATTCGTGGCACACCCAATAACATAAGGCCATTTACTTTGCTTAATAAAAGAGCAAGCTATAGACCTGTTTTATAGGAAAGGTAACCTTAAACGATTTTTTGGGTGATCTGGCACTATATAATAAAACATTTTTTTAAAGAAACAACACTGACACTAGCATTGTTAGCTAGCTCGGCCCATCCGGTGATGTCAGCTGGCAAGTTGAATACTGCAGTACATTTACATTTATTCATTTAGCAGACGCTTTTATCCAAAGCGACTTCCAAGAGCATGTATACTAGAGAGTGTATACTACTCAGATTTTTTTCTGAAGACATATCATATAAGTATATAGGATTTATTTACACAAGGCTGAATAAAGTCAGTGATGAACTCAATGTCTTGGCACTAACTGTATTTTCTATAGCTGCCAAGATTGGAGAAGACATACTGCCTTCCCTTTCTCGCGAGGAAATAAAGGATCTGTTTCCTGGTCCTGAGAACTTTCACAGGCGGCGGGCTATATGGCTTGTTGTTAATAAAGATGAAAAGGTCAGTTCTATGTTATGCACATTAAGTTAAGATATGATAACATGTAGTGGAGTGCATCCATACGCCTATGTGATACCATCAATTTACAAATATTTTCATTTTAAAAAGTATTTATTTTAGCCAAAGCTCATTCTTTGGTAAACAAAATAAAGGGTTTGACCAGTCAGTGTAACAATAGTGTAAGTCCATATTTAACCTAAATTCAGCAGGATCTTTGTTTTTTCAGTTCTGTTGTATGGGCTTTACATTTTGGCTGGGCCATATTACAGAGCGGCCTTGCAATGGCCTTGCAAAAGCATGAGTCCAGGGATGTTATTCTAACAATGCAATACTGTTATGTTCCTCCTACTTAATTTGGAAACCTAATGTTGCTTTACACCTCTAACCCCACCCTCTATTGATTTTTTTCCCCTTCAGGTGGTTCCGGTAACGTCTTGGACAGCCAGAAAACCCAGGCAAGGCACTACAAGACACTCCAAGAGATATGCCGGTCCAAGAAGCCAAACAAAGCTTCAGTAAGCCATCTGCTGAACTTGGAGTTTGAGTCGAGAAGACTCTTCATAACCTCTGACACTCTAAAGGAGCAAGACCGACCCAGCAAGATTCTGGAGGCATATTCTTGTTTCAAAGACTTGGATCATGTAAGTGAATCCCCTCATACCCAGTCTTTACCTTTTTGTAGCTTTCAGTACAGATTTGGGGCATTAGGGCCTTTAACATATATGTCAGAGATATTAATCTATCAAGCATTGCACAGTCAGTCGGTGAACAAGTTAAGAAGCTTTATTGCTTGCGGCCACAAGGAGACAAAAACATCACACGCCATTGTGCTAGAAGGTTGTCTGACTAGCAACCGTTGTTGCTAGTCATTTTAAACACCAGCGCTTAGGACTAATTGGCTAAGACAAAGTATATTTAAATGTTCCATTCTCTTCTTCATTGGCTCCTCTGCATAGACCTTGCGCGCGTGTGTGCGTGCGTGTTTGAGTGTGTGCATGTGTGCTCTTTGACCCCTGTAAGCCTCCCCCCACTTTCCTTTATGGCCTCTCCAGAAAGATAGTGGTCAAGACCAGGTCCCCTTGTTTATGTAACCCTAGTGTTACCCAGAGTTCAGATTTGGGGTTAGGCCTATCTTTGCACACAAGGAATACTGGAACACAGAATCATTCTTATACAGGATAAATATGTTACATCTTCAATTTCTCCCACATATCCCTCCTGTTTAACCTGAATAAAATGTGTTATTCCAAAACCACACCAACGCACAATCAATAAAGTCAAAAATACATAAAATCAAAATAATTCATAAAAATCAAAATAATTCATACAAATCCAAAATGTGTAATAATCGATAAGACTATAATACAGCATCATAGTCTAGTAGTGTGAATTCACTCAACACAATGGGAAACCCATGGTATTGGGATAAAACCCGTCATCACTCAGCAGTGGTTATTTGACGTCTGATGCATTGGACCTCATCTCAGATCTTCTTCACACAAAATCAAATAGAAACAAAGATTGCAACAAAGAAATCAATACAGAAATGATCAGGATATGAACATGCCTTGTTGTCTACATGGTCATCACTAAAACCAAACATTCAGTAAACTGTCAGTCAGGTTTTTCTAAGACAGTCTATACAAGGCCCTGATTGTGCTCTTCCTCTGGTGATAAGCAGTTCTCTCCTAGGTCAGCGAGCCATAAAACCTCCCCCGAAGGTGATCTACAGAGCCGTCAGGCCTTAAGGTCAACAGACATTTCTCCCCAGCCTGCTGTAACTATTTTACAACCTCTGCATGATAAGACATTACTTTGGCACATCCTGAAAAGTTCTTACATGTTCTCAATTTCTGTTTCTTTTCAAATAAATATCAACTTTCTGTAGTACGAAATTTCTGTAATTTATGTAAAATGTACTCAAACAAACACAATCTTGTTAACAAATGTATCAAAATACTCATCACGTCACGTATCATCTTTCAAGAGTAACCAAATTAGTATATCAAATTTGCCTCATTCGTATATTTGTATAAATTTGGTATTTTCAATCTTTCTATTTCTCTATTAATCTGTGCATGTGTCTATTCAATCTAGATCTCAAATGTCAAACTGTAATTCTTTTGCTAGCCTGAAACCCGCCATCGCTGTTGAGTCTGTAAATTTGTTAGCTACAATCTCGTTGCCATAGTTGCAAATCTAACTTCCTGGATTCTTCCCTGTCCCAGGACAGAACAGAATGCATTTCCTCCACTGGAGAATAGTTAGCCATTAGCTATTAGCTGACCAAGCCACATCATGGATCTTTTCCTCTCAGATCCCAAAGCTATCCTAGCAAGTTGTAAAAGCAACAAAGACCGCGTTCAACAGACAGCGGACTGGCAAATTCGGTCGAATCATGTCAGCCTTCTGATTTCTTAGGGTCAATTCTACCCTCTTACAACATGTAGCCTAAAACAATTACTCATGGTTATTAGGGCTGTCACTTTTTCCAAAAACTAAATTCGAACGAATTTCGAATGTACATAATTAATTCGAATACATTCGAATTAATTCGACCCCCCAGCGATGTCCACCCGTCTGTGGTCAGAGCGAGCGTTTTGTGTTGTAACATTGTCTTTAGGTTTTCCCGTGTCGCATCATACAGCTGCACTATCTGTGATGAGATTGTGGTTCGAATTGGAATTCGGTACCGTGGCTCCAGCTCTCTCATTAGCTCCTGAAAGCCTTCTCCCGAAATGACAGCAATAGGGCGCATATCCTTACATATAAATCGAGTGATTTTATCGGTGATGGCCTTGTTACGGGCGTCAGGTAAGGGGCCTGCTGAGTGAACCGAATAGAACGCTGTCATGCGCGGCTGTACACTCTGAGCTGCTCCGCTCTGCTGTTGTTCCTCCGCTGCTACATTTCGGTGGTAAGCTAGCAGATGAGTGCGCAAATTTGATGTTGTTGATAAGTACGACAGCTCTCTTTTACAAAGAAGACAAACGGCCTTGTCTTTGTTTGTGACTTTTCCACCCACGGTATAAAAGCCAAAGTGCTTCCATACGCTGCTTTTTAAATGTGATGGAAAGCGAAAAAGCGAAACTACTTTAAAAAAATACTTGATTTTCTCATGAGACGGCAGCACACACAGTTCGAATGGATAATTACACTTCTAAGTCGAACTTTTCACCCCAACTTCGAACGAATATTCGAACTTCGAATAAAAAGTGACAGCCCTAATGGTTATATTTACAACAAAACCTAATATTAACAATTCTATCAACTCTTAGTAGCCTACAATTTCAATTTCAACATAAAACTTGGTCCAAAGTGTACATATGGACCTAAGATTAGGCTACTCGTCAGAGATGTTTACACATGTCAGAGTTCTGGTCGGACAAGCCTTCAACTAGTCCATTTGATTAGGTAAATATTAATGCCACCAAACTCATACATTTCAGCAAAACAACCTCAGCAGCATCAAACACAGTACTATTTCAATTTCAACAGAAACATTGGGCCTCAAAAACAATCTCAGTCTCTCCGACTGGTTCACCTTGTATACACTTACTATTCAGTACTGTTTTCTCTTAACAGTACCAAAGTTTACATATGCACCTTCACATATGTACTACATTGTTGTCCTTAACAACAATGTTCAATCGTACCTCAGTCACAGGGCTGGATCTACTCTTTTTACGGGCGCACGGAGTATATTCTTTACCGTAGCCTACCTCAATATTGGCTATGAACTTTCAAAGGTTATTTACTTCAATGGCATTCTCACAGAAATTAGCAAAACTCTTTCCATTTGTTTAGGTATTTAACTACCACCAAACTCAGATATATTTTAATTATCTCAGTTCTGGTCGGTCAGGTCTACTAATTCTGCTACCCGGTTGTCCCGTCACCACTTACTTAGTATAAGGATAATAACCCTATCGCCTATTTACGTCACCAGTATGTATCAGTTTTTAAAGTTCACTAATACGCCACCAATACCGGTCACAGTAAATATGACACCCTATAAAAGCTGCACTGTATCAATCATTCAGGTTTTAGTCAGATATAGGACCACAGTGCCTCTTTAACGATTACACTGTGGAATTTTTCTCTATTAAAACAAATTAGTAAGAACAAAACTCGAATCTTGTTCTGACCTTGAAAACCAACAAGACTGTGCTCCAGGGTATTCTTTTAACCCTTTGACGCGTACGAACACACGGGTGTGTTGAGAGTAGGGTGGTCCCTGGAGCGTACCAACACACCGGTGTGTTGGAACGCGTCCTTTAGAACGTCCAATTTTGCTCAAAAACGTCACAATAGAGAGTTAAACATTAGCCTACATGTATATTATGAACATGTGTTTACCTTACCTTAAAATGTTTACCTTATCTATATGAAAACGTTAGACAATTTTGTTTAGCTAATGTTAGCTAACAGCTAACCAAAAATAACTCACGCTTTACTCACGTCACCTAGTAAACCATGATTTTATCCGTTTTCCTTGACTTGGATATCACTATCACACATGTTACTATTGTATAACCAACCAGAGATCGAAATAATAGATGTACATTCACAAATATGCATCGAAAACATCCGACAAGCGTCTTGTCTTTCGTCTCGTTTTCAGCTAATGGAGGCCATCTTTGATTTGTTTTTAGTTCCGGCAACAAATATGACCCTTGATGATGTACCACTTGACCCCGTACACCTCAGTATTTTTACTCTCGTGAGATGAGGTTACTCTTTGACACCCACAATGCATTGAGTACTGATCAAAACAAAAAACATGGCAGCCTACGTTATCGGTAACAGCAATTAGCTTATCATCCATCCTACACTACCATTACCACTAAAATAATATACCACAACCACAAAATGATCATATTTGAAAATCGGAATAGCAACTACAACCCTAATTTGCAACAACATGTTTAAAAAAGCAATACACGTTTAATTTTACCACAATACAGTAACTGTACTGTTCTCACTAGATGAACATCCAGCTATCCAGTCAGTTAAACATAAACTTCAATAACTCGAGGAGAACGGGATTCTGTATTGAGTATTTTTACGGAAGCTCGTAGATTGTAAAACTGTAACGCAAGAATAAAAAGAAATGTTGGCATTACAGTTCCGAAGAAGTACGTGTACAAAGCATACATCCTACATTAAGTATGAAAAGGACACAAAATGGAGGCTATGCTAACAAATGAACATGAATTAAGAGGCTAGCAAAAAGCCTAATGACGCTAACGGTTAAGCATGAGAGATAACGTAGCATGTAGATGTACAAAATAAACGTGTTGAGAAATAAACATAATTCTCGCTAAAAGCTGGAAATAAAGGGTTTTCTAGGTCAATATACTTCCAACTTAAACATTTACTTACAGACAATGCGTCTAACAGCTACCAGATCAAAGGATGACACGAATTTGTGGAGCTGGGAATCATCGCTCGACTGCCACATGTAGACTGATACTTCAAAATGGCTGCTTCCTGTTTTATAGCAGGCTGCACTATCATAGAACACCACTAGGGGATTTAACAAACATAAAACCACACAGTGTCCAGAACACTCCCCGCCTGGGGTCTTTGAAAAGACTCCATATAACTCCTACTAATCTAAAGAGTCTTCCGGAGACAGAAGAAGGACCACCTCCGTAACAGGTCTTGAGAAAACCTTTGGCTTGCCTTCTTTGATCACGCGGAGATCCACTTTCCTTACCAACCCATCCTGGCTCGGAAGGGTCTTTGTGATGATGGCCATAGGCCAGTGGTTCCGCTTCGCTTGAGAATCTTTCATTACGACCACGTCTCCTTGCTTGAGGTTAGGCCTCTTGTCTACCCATTTCCGCCGGCTCTGCAGGGTGCTCAAATACTCCCGGCGCCACCTAGTCCAAAATGTGTCTGCCAAACTCTGGACTCGCTTCCACTCTTCCTTGAGAAGTTCTCCTTTCTTGAAGTCGCTAAGTGGAGGTGGAGGAGCTCCAGTTTTCTGGGTCAGGAGTACCAGGGGAGAAAGGATGACAGGAGATTCAGAATCAGAAGATACAGGAATGAGAGGCCTTGCATTGATGATGGCGCTGACTTCAGCCATGAGGGTTGTCAGGACCTCATGAGTTAAACGTGACTTCTCTTCAAGAAGCATGCAGTCCAGGATGCGACGTGAAACTCCGACCATCCGCTCCCACACGCCGCCCATATGAGACGAATGAGGTGGGTTAAATACCCAGGTGCATTTCTGCGTCTCCAGATACTTCTCCACGCTCTGCGGGTCGGAGTGGGACCCATCCATTTCCAGCTCTCGGCAAGCACCCACGAAGTTGGTGCCGCAGTCTGAGCGTAGTTGCTTTGCAGGTCCTCTGATGGCAAAAAACCTTCTGAGTGCATTAATGAAGCTGCTCGCACTCATAGTTTCGATGATCTCGATGTGCACGGCTCGTGTGCCTTGATGTTTCACGGCCTGGTGGTGATGACGCACAATGAGGGTTCCCAGATGGTGACGGCCTGGAACGATGATGGGGTTGGTTTCGTCTATGCTTAACTTTGCCTGTGTGATGCGACCTCCAACTCTGAGGATTCCAGTGCTGTCAAGGAAAGGGTGCAGCTTCCGCAGACCGCTGGAGAGAGGAAGGTTGAGTGATGTTTCGATGCACGTTAGCTCTTCTGAGTAGCACTCATGTTGCACACTCTTGATAACTAGTTCCTTAGCTTTCTCCAACTCCTCCTCTGTCAGACTCTTGCGGCAGATGTGCCACCCATGGCAGTTGTCTCCTCGTCGAGCTTGAGTGAAGGACCGGGCAATGTGAAGTAGGTGTCCTACTGCCTTAATGAGAGTATTAAAGTCGGAGAAGTGCTCAAAGCGTGCCGTGTTCAGAATGTCCTTAGTGACATTAGTGATGTGAACCACAACTTGTGGGCGTATCTCAACGTCTGAGATCGAATTGACCAGATCATAGGTCTCTTGAGGTGCTGGTTCAAGTAAAGATGGTTTCCAAATAAAGGCTGGTCCTGTGAGCCATGTCGTACTCCCCAAAAGCGATGCTGGTACGGATCTAGAACCATGGTCTGCTGGGTTGTGATCGGTGGAAACATGTCGCCACTGTTCTGGAGTAGAGGACTGGTGAATTTGCTGAACCCTGTTGTTCACGTAAACGTAGAACCTCCTGGAACGATTATGGATGTAGCCAAGTACCACCTTACTGTCGGTGTAGTACTTAACACTGTCGAACTTCAGATCCATTTCTTCCAGTATCATATCCGCTATCTCGACAGCAAGCACTGCGGCACAGAGTTCCAATCGAGGAATAGAAAGGTCCGGTTTTGGGGCGAGCCTAGCCTTTCCGAAGACAAAGCCGACTTCTACATTACCAGCATGGTTGGTTACCTTGACGTAGGCCACGGCTGAAACTGCCTTCACTGATGCATCTGCGAAGATGCATAGCTCCCTGAGCTGAGCATTGCTGGTTGAAGTAGACGTGTAAGCTCGCGGAATTTTGAGATTTTGGAGATCCTGGAGAGAGGCCCTCCATCTGTCCCACTCTGCTTCCATATCCTTAGGAAGCGGAGAGTCCCAATCTTCGGCTTGTGTAGAGAGTTCCCTGAGGAGCAGCCTTCCTTGTATTGTTACTGGGGTAAGGAAGCCGAGGGGGTCGTATATGCTGTTCACTGTTGATAGCACTCCTCGCCGGGTAAAGGGTTTCTGTTCGGCGGCAACTTGAAACACGAACATGTCTGCTGTTATGCTCCATGACACTCCCAGTGTCCGTTGCAGTGGCATATCGTCTGTGAAGAAATCACGATCTTGAACGTCTTTGGCCCGGTCTTCAAGGCTAAAAGCATCGACTACGGCTTGTCGGTTTGAGGCCACTTTGTGTAGCCTTAGGTTGGAGACTGCAAGCATTTGTTGAGCTCGCTTGAGGATACTGATGGCCTCCGCTTCGGTGGGGCATGACTTCAGCAAGTCATCGACGTAGAACTCTCTCTCGATTACCCTTCTTGCATCGCTGCCAAAGTCATCTTCTTCTTCCCTCGCTGCCCTCCTTAGGCCGTAGATGGCGACGGCTGGGGAAGGGCTATTCCCAAAGACGTGAACGCGCATTCTGTAGTCCACGATGTCACTGTCGAGGTCGTTGTTGCGATACCACAGGAAGCGCAGAAAATCTCTATGGTCTTCTTTCACAACAAAACAGTGAAACATGTGCTGGACATCGGCAGTGATAGCGACAAGCTCTCTCCTAAACCTCATGAGCACACCAATGAGAGTGTTGTTCGTGTCCGGTCCTCGGAGAAGCACGTCGTTCAGGGAGACCCCTTGATAGGCTGCACTTGAGTCGAAAACGACGCGGATCTGCTCCGGCTTCTTCGGATGGTAGACTCCAAAAGAGGGGAGATACCAGACTTCTTGGCCATCCTGTAATAGAGGGGCTTCCTCTGAATGCTTGTTCTTGAGAAGTTTCTCCATGAATTCCAGAAAGTGTGCCTTCATCTGGGGGCGCTTCTCCAAGGTCCGACGGAGCGAGACAAGACGATTATAGGCACAGTCTCTGTTGTTTGGTAACCTTTGTCTGGGTGTCTTAAATGGCAAAGGTGCAACCCAGCTGTTTGAGTCGTTTTGATGGACCTCGCTGTCCATGATGTGCAGAAACCTCATGTCGTCTATGGAGGGGGCGAGTTTGTGATCCCTGGTAGTACGCTGAAAGATGAATTGACCCAGGTTCTCCTCCTCTGCCGTTGACAGTGAATCGTCTGAGGAAACCACTGGCAACGCTTGGTAGATTGGGTTGTGTTCAAATCTTTCTTTTACCTGCACTTGACTGGTGCAGGGCTGCAGGTAGCTTGGGCGACCGTTTTCCAATATGGTAGTCTTGAGGGTGCTCACCTCAGATGGCTTGTGAGCCCCCCCGAGGCAGACTTCGCCGACTACTACCCATCCAATGTCCAACCTCTGAGCGAATGGAGCGTTGTTAGGCCCATTGATTTGTTTCCTGATTTTATGGACTCTCAGGATGTCCCTGCCGAGCAACAAGAGTATCTCTGCTTGCGGATCTAGAGGTGGTATCTCATTCGCGATCTTCCTCAGGTGAGCCTGATGATACGCTGCGTCGGGAGTCGGAATCTCTGATCGGTTGTCGGGAATCTGGTTACATTCAAGAAGGGTGGGTAGCGGAAGACTGATTTTCTGGTCGACTGACTCAATGATGTAACCATGGGCCCTTCGTCCGGCTGTCTCTTTGAGTCCTGCGCATGTTTTCAGCTTGTATGGAAACTCCCCTCCTTGAATATTGAAGGCGTTGAAGAACTCTGATCTCGCCAGAGATCTGTTGCTCTGCTCGTCAAGTATAGCATAGACCCGCTTAGATTTGTCGCGGTGCCCATCTGGGTAAACATTGACGAGACATATCTTAGAGCATGCTCTTGCGCTCACTCCTTGTCCACATACCTGGGTGCATGTTGCAGTAACATCCTGAGGTTCGACCCTGTCTCCCTCCCCGCCGTTCTCTGGAGAGGACGGGAAGCGCCTGGAAGACCATGGTGCAGGACCTGGATGGAGAGCTGACGGATGACGATCGCTCTGGCACTCTCCGCATTGCACTTCCACCTAGCAGTCTTTTGCAAAATGGTCTGTGGCTGAACAGCATCTGAAGCATATGGAGTTATTTTTGAGAAGTTGTTTGCGCTCGTCGAGGGTCTTCTCCCTGAAGCCTCTGCACTTACTCAGCGGATGGGGCTTCCCATGGATGAAGCAGAGCTTACTGTGATCAACAGATTTATTCTCGCCTCCATAATGGTTAGATGGGGTCACAGTTGTCTTATTGACAGATGCAAATGCTTTTGTAAACCTGTCTGACTTCTCTCTTCTGTCTGATGGTGTTTGAGACACAGGGTAGTTGAAGCTGGGATCAGTACGTGTTTTAGTTTCTGTGCACACAAACTCAACGAACACAGTGAATGGAGGAAAGCTGACGTTCTTGCTGCGTTTGTATTTTGACCCGAACGACGTCCATTTTTCTTGCAGATTATATGGTAACTTTTCTGCGATAGGGTGAACCCCCCTGGATGTGTCCAGGTATGATAGACCAGGTAGGTAGCCGTCTAGCTTCGCTGCTTCAACCTCCATCAACAGGTCTCCAAGTTCGCGAAGCTTTTGAGGTTCTTTGTTAGTCAACTTTGGAAAATGCTCTAGCTTAGAGAAAAGGGCTCGCTCGATTGCTTCGGGTGAGCCGTACGTCTCTTCCAGCCTCTCCCAAGCCATGTCAAGGCCAGTTTGTGGGCGTCTGATGTTGACTGCCTTGATCCTGCGAACGTGCTGCGAAGACTCTTGGCCAAGCCATTTACTGAGAAGGTCGAGCTCTTCTCCTGCAGTTAGGTCTAAACCAGCGATGGCGGTTTCGAAAGACGATTTCCAAGCCCAATAGTTCTCTGGTTTATCATCAAAGGTGATTATGCCTGATGTCACTAGCTGATTGCGGGCTAGGCACTTGGCGAGATCATGGTTGGTGGGTGTTCTGTCGTACTGTGCCCTAAATGGGGTTTGGCTGAAGGGAGTGGGAGCTTGTTCTTGACTGTAAGGCTGATTTCTCATGGTGTCCATCCCATGCTCTTTCTTAACGGGAAGTCCGGCACAACCATCGTGTGGAGGCCCAGTTTGTCTTCGGCCTGTAATCTGGGGTAAGTGGAATGGCTCTCCTTCCACATCGTCCACCACGGGCGGGGATGTTGACTTGATGCGGGCCTGCTCCCTCACGTATTCCTCAGTGTGCTGTAGGCGTTTTTGAGGTGGGAGAGGAATGGGTTTTCTGGCTGCAGATCCTAGCTCACTCTCAGCTAAGCCAGCTTCCAACGTTTCAGCTTCGGCATTAGCAGCGTCTCTTTCTTTTTCTACCTGAAGGGCTTCGAAGGTGGCTTTTAAGCGGGCTTGTTCAACCTTTAAATCTATCTCCCGTTGAGCATAGGACGCTCTGGCTTCAGCTGCTATGGCTTTCGCTCTTGCTCTTGCGACGGCAAAAATGGCCTTTGAACTTGAAGATGAAGTACTTGTTCTGGAACGAGTACTCAGAGACTGGGTTTCCCGGTTAGCGTCACTGTGCGTGGCTTCTATTCGCTCCTTGACAGTCTTGGGACTTTTCTGACTCATCTTGAGATTAAATGTGACTAATGGCTGCTTTGAGACGGATGATGGTCCACGTGAATGCTCTCCGATGTGTACAACTTGTTGTATTGCTGTCTTTTTACTGTACTGTTCTCACTAGATGAACATCCAGCTATCCAGTCAGTTAAACATGAACTTCAATAACTCGAGGAGAACGGGATTCTGTATTGAGTATTTTTACTGAAGCTCGTAGATTGTAAAACTGTAACGCAAGAATAAAAAGAAATGTTGGCATTACAGTTCCGAAGAAGTACGTGTACAAAGCATACATCCTACATTAAGTATGAAAAGGACACAAAATGGAGGCTATGCTAACAAATGAACATGAATTAAGAGGCTAGCAAAAAGCCTAATGACGCTAACGGTTAAGCATGAGAGATAACGTAGCATGTAGATGTACAAAATAAACGTGTTGAGAAATAAACATAATTCTCGCTAAAAGCTGGAAATAAAGGGTTTTCTAGGTCAATATACTTCCAACTTAAACATTTACTTACAGACAATGCGTCTAACAGCTACCAGATCAAAGGATGACACGAATTTGTGGAGCTGGGAATCATCGCTCGACTGCCACATGTAGACTGATACTTCAAAATGGCTGCTTCCTGTTTTATAGCAGGCTGCACTATCATAGAACACCACTAGGGGATTTAACAAACATAAAACCACACAGTGTCCAGAACAGTAACCTTTTACTAATATTGGTCGTCAGACACGTCACTCACATGATTCCCGCTCATATGATTTGCGCTCACATCAGAGAAATAACTGACCCACAATGTCAAACTATCCCAGGAGAATGACCGATGATGACATTATAGCAATGTGTACATATATGTTATGCCAGGTTGCTTTGTCTTGGTATAATCTTGCAGAATAATACGTGTGGCACACCCAAATAATATGGCACACCCAAATGAAAACAGACGAAACAATTTGGCATGAAAAGTTTTTATTCAAAGTATTGGTTCTAGTAAGGCATGCGTCAATCTCGTTTCGGTCAGTGTCATCCTCTACCTGCGCCCTTGAGTCCTGCCGGTTGGCACACTCCCGCTCCAGATATTGCGACTGTGAACACAAAAACACTCATGTAGCTTTGTAGACAGCCCACAACCTGCCGTTCCGCTGGACTATCCGGTGTACCTGCTCCGCAATAGTCCCACCGGCTTCAATACTAATATTACTGGTACACACACAGCGACACATCCCACAACTTCCTGCATCGAGTGAGCGTTACTAGACTTTTTCGCGCTGCGCATCAGTGCAGGTTTATATTGGTGATTGACCACATTATGAAAATTGCACATTTTGTGGGTATTTGGGTGGCTCTGAAAAGAGCCTTTGTGTTGCTTACACGAATCTCCTCAGGCAGACCAGGACATTTTCGAGGAACAACTCGTTCCCCCTACGGTTCAGATGAACCCCGTCCCTCCTGAAAATGTCCTGGTCATGGCGGATGTTGTGGTTGGCGACCCCAACTCTGCGCAAGAAGCCGGCCACTCCGGCATTGACAAGGCGCCTTGCCCGCTCGATGCCATAGGCACTGCGGCCCCTCGCCTGGCTCCGGTAGACTCTCCTCTGGAGAATGTCCGAGAACAGCACCAGGGTGTCGGGGAACATCCATTCGATCCAGTCGAGGTCTCGCCTAATGCTGCACAAAAGGCTACACCCCGACTGGGACCCAAGGTTGTTGCCGCCGAGATGAATGACCATCACGGCTGGTGCCCGCCCCGACGTCCGGCGAAGAAGCGGCACGAGCTGCTCCCACCTCATCCCGCTCCGGCCCATCCAGCGAACCTGGCAGTCCATCCCAAGGGTTCGGCGGAACCCTTCTGGCCGGGTGGCGGTCAGGTGGCGCTCCAGCCAGTGCACCAGTGAGGAACCAACAATCCACACATCCATTGTAATAGTTGGTAATGAAGTTAAATGATAGATATTGACAGCAAATAAAGGGATGGATATGCAAATTAATTGTCACGCGTCCCATCATTTCAAGTGGAATAGGCGGGAAGATGATAAGCTACTGTACATTTGACCCGATAACCAAAGCAAGAGAAAACATGGCAGCCTACCTGATCGCTATTAGCCATTAGCTTACATCTCTATCCACATCATAAACACATGTTAAAATCACTATGTGTGAATATTTGAAAATCGGAACAGTAATTACGTAGCAATACGTAATAACCTGTTGAAAGGAAAGACTTACACTAACGTTTTACAATTAATTTACTTTCACGTAGGCCTACTGATCCACCCATACTGCATTGCAATGTAAACAAATATGGCTGCCCACAGCCACACAACCGGCAAATCAATAGCTTTTTGAAGCTTACCTATTCTCATCTGTATAACTTCCATATAAAAGGCAATTTTAGGTCCATTTGAATATATTTGATAATCGGAATATCTGATACGGCACTTATTAGCAAAAATATGTGAAAACATAAGCAAATAAAATATGTATACCTCAGCACTGTTGAGATTCTTTCCCCATCAATGACAAATGACGTAACGTTGCTGTCAGTGTCACTGTCAGTTTCTCTCGCAACTCGTCACTTGCTGCTTGCTACTCGACAGGACAACACGGACAGCGAAAATTCAACATAAACGACGGTATTAGTCCAGAAATGGCTTCTTATGCAGGGAAAAGTAAGAAGCTTACTAAAAGCGATATCAATGAGATCTTTTTTAATTCAGATGAAGAGGACGAATACATGACTGACCAAAGTAGCAGCGATGAAAGCGAGGGTGAAGGTCTGCCCCCAAACCTAGAGACCCTTGGCAACCCAGAGGCTGAAGGTCCACCTAGTGAAGGAGAAATGGGGGATGAAGTGGAAGAAGTGGAAGAAGTGAGCTCCACGAACTGGTGGGACGCCAGCGCTTTCACTCCTCCTGGACCCAGAGTTGTGTTCAACGAAACACTGTCCGGGGTGCAGACTCCCTCCGAAGATCCCACCGAGGCTCAGTGTTTTAAACTGTTCCTCATAGATGAACTAGTAAATGAAATAGTGGAGGAAACAAACCGCTATGCCTCAGTGCAGCAGGAGATGATGCCGTCCGGAGTCAAAGGAAAACTGGCTAAATGGGTGCGGACAACCGTCAATGAGATGTACTCATTCTTGGTCGCTGTCCTCCTGATGGGAATTGTGAGAAAGTCATCTCTCCGAGATTACTGGAGCACAGATCCCATCCTCCTGACCCCTTTCTTCGCCACACTGTTCTCCCAGGATCGCTTCCTGCTTCTCCTTCGGTGCTTGCACTTTGTCGACAGTGCAAGCGCTGATTTAAATGATCCCCTGCACAAAATCAGAAATGTATTTAGTGCTCTCACCACCTCATTCAGTCAGGTATTTGTACCACACAGAGACCTCTGTGTGGATGAATCCCTGATGAAATGGAAGGGTAGGCTGGCATTTCGGCAGTACATACCATCAAAAAGGCATAGATTTGGTGTCAAATTCTTTGTCCTTTGTGATGTATTGACCGGTTATGTGCAGGACATGATCATTTATACAGGAGCCAGCACTGACATTACCCACTTTCCAGGACTTGGAATATCTGGCTCGGTCGTGATGACCTTACTTGCACCCCACTTAAAAAAGGGCCACATCCTGTACATCGACAATTGGTACAGCAGTCCGACACTGTTCCAGCACCTCCTCTACCGTGGAACCGGGGCCTGTGGGACCGTCCGTGCAAATCGGAAGGGGATGCCAGCCTTCAGCCCTAAAATGAAGAAGGGTGAAGTTGAGTTCCAACAAAATGGCAGTCAGTTGGCCGTTAAGTGGCATGACAAACGTGACGTCCATATGCTCACCACTGTACATTCGTCAACAATGGCACATACGGAGAGGATTGATCATGCCACCGGCGAGAAGAAACTCAAGCCATCTTGTGTTCTTGACTACAACAAGAAGATGGGGGCGGTCGACAAGGCGGACATGGTGAACAGCTTTGTCGAATGTGCCAGGAAGACAACCAAGTGGTACAAAAAAGTCTTCTTTCACTTGATAGACACTGCTGTTCTAAATGGCCACATTGTCTACCGTCGACTGTCAGGTGAGAGAAATACACAATACATTTCAAATGATATAATTTCCTTGCAAAGCTTTTAAAATAATTTTGTTGCCGTGATTACTCAAATTCCTACAAATTTACTCCATTCTGAATAGGGAGAGTCATCCCGTACCAAGAATACAGGATGAACTTGATGAGACAGCTGCTCGAGGTGCATCATACACCTCGACGCTCATCCGCCGGTGGCCGTCCCACATCAGACAATCCTCTGCGGTTGACTGCCAGGCACTTTCCCTCGGAGGTCCCTCAGACAACAACCCAGGGAAGCAGGACCAGGAGGCAGTGCAAGGTGTGCATGTCTACCTCGCGTCGGACAAAGGAGAGGAAAGTGTCCAGGTTCATGTGTGTGGCATGTAACGTTGCCTTGTGTGTTGCCCCATGTTTTGAGGAGTACCATACCCTCAAACATTATTAAACACACATCGTTCTACCTTGGCCGTTGAGCGGGATTCAAAAGCCAACGGTTCAAGCAACGGGTTCATCTTCAGTCATACCACAACCACTGACCAAGCCAACGGATCTCGCGTTCTACCTTGGCGTTGAGCGGGATTCAAAAGCCAACGGTACAAGTAGCAGGTTTGTATTCTGCCTTGGCGTTGAGCGGGATTCAAAAGCCAACGGTACAAGTAGCAGGTTTGTATTCTGCCTTGGCGTTGAGCGGGATTCAAAAGCCAACGGTACAAGTAGCAGGTTTGTATTCTGCCTTGGCGTTGAGCGGGATTCAAAAGCCAACGGTACAAGTAGCAGGTTTGTATTCTGCCTTGGCGTTGAGCGGGATTCAAAAGCCAACGGTACAAGTAGCAGGTTTGTATTCTGCCTTGGCGTTGAGCGGGATTCAAAAGCCAACGGTACAAGTAGCAGGTTTGTATGTGGCTTTCTGCCTTGGCGTTGAGCGGGATTCAAAAGCCAACGGTACAAGTAGCAGGTTTGTGTGTGGCTTTCTGCCTTGGCGTTGAGCGGGATTTAAAAGCCAACGGTACAAGTAGCAGGTTTCTGGGTGACTTTCTGTCTTGGCGTTGAGCGGGATTTAAAAGCCAACGGTACAAGTAGCAGGTTTCCAGGTCTCACTGCAACATACACATTACAAAACATACAACTGCCATACATATATTGTACTGTCCGTTCTGTTTATATATGTAGTTCCTGTTCATAGACTTCCGTTTCAGATATCCTGTTCCTGTTATAACTCCCCCGCCCCCTCAAGAAAAACACAAAAAAATAACTTTTCTGTTTCAGATATCCTGTTCCTGTTATAACCCCAGTTATATCCTTCTGTTATACAAAAAAATAAAAAAATAAAAAACTTTTGTTTCAGATATCCAGTTCCTGTTCAGTTCCTGTTATAAAAAAAAACAAAAAAAAACACTAACCACCTTTCCTAGAACCATTACCTTATCGCGGTGGAGAGGTTTGTGTGTCCTGATGACCTTGGGGGCTGTGTTGTCTGGAGTCTGGTGCTCCTGGTAGGGTCTCCCAAGACAAAGTGGTCTCAGGTGAGGGGCCAGACTAAAAATGGTTAAAGAAAGCAGAGGAGTTATCCTGTCTCGAGCCAAAACAACGAACTTCATTCTGTTTCAGATAACCTTCAAGATATCCAGTTGTTTCAATGTGTAGTAATTGTGCTTTCCATAACATAAAACTATTGATTATTTCAGATGGACTTCAAACTACCCCATTTCTCTTGTTTTACTATTATGCCCTAATTATTCTTTCTCTTTCAGATAAGACTACACTAAATACATTTCTACCTTGGCCGTTGAGTGGGCAACCTACAACCTACAACCTAGAACCTAGAATCTTAAGGTTTTCCAGGAGCTTGCTTGATCGCCTTTTTGCGAGGGGTCAGGGAATACTTTTCCAGCCTTGCCTTTATTGGATCAAATTGGCTGACTGGTTTTTCGATTCCCTCTGGAAAAGCAGTTGTTAATTATATAAAATAAATACAATTGTTTGAAAATGCTAACCTACTGTGTCTTGTGTACATTTATCCTATGGTTTAGAGTACTGTACAATTTACTCAGGTAGCATACAATACGATACGGGTAAATAAAGTGTTCATAAAATAAGATACTAGATGGAAGCCTGGCATAGACCAATAATCGTTGCATTACAATCAATTGGGCCGAAGACTTCTGCATTATTTTGTATTCGTTAAAATCCGACTACACAAGATACGTAACATAGCCATGAGTTAGCCACGAGTTAGCAACAGCTAGCTAGTTGAATTACACTCAACTACGAGCTGGCTAGTTGATAATATACCTACATATAGCCTACCTACAATATCTACATATCCAGCATTAGGTGTTGTAACTTGAGTTGAACAAACAATTCACTCACCAGAGAAAACGTAGCCATAAAAAATACGAATGTCGTCCATGGAAAAGGAGGAAATACATCAAGAAGCTAATTTAGCTAAAAGATCAATGGGTTGTTGTGTTGGTCACAGCTACGGGTAACAACAGGTTCAACTTAAAATGCGAACATATAAATGCTTAAATTGTACAGCAGTTCGATAATAATGCGTCATAATCAATTTCTGGAACGTTAAGATTGACCAAAATCACGCGCAAAAAGAACTCACTCTGGGAGACCAGTCAAGGAATTTAGAACTTACGTGTGAAAAGGTTAAATCTCTTAAATCTCGTCACTTCTTCCAAACCACCAGTGGGACCGGCCTTTGAGAAACAGCAATTAGCTGCAAGGACTTTGATATCAGGAGTTACCTCCTGCCGTGCACGTATCGGTCCCGAACCTGGATTGCGGAAAAAAGATTTTGAGATCCGGCTCGAAGGACCAATTTGTTAGAGATATTAATCTATCAAGCATTGCACAGTCAGTCGGTGAACAAGTTAAGAATGCTTTATTGCTTGCGGCCACAAGGAGACAAAAACATCACACGCCATGGTGTTACAAGTTTGTCTGACTAGCAACCGTTGTTGCTAGTCATTTTAAACACCAGCGCTCAGGACTGTAATACAGGGCTAATACAAAGTATTTAAATGTTCCATGGCTCTTCTTCATTGGCTCCTCTGCATAGACCTTGCACGCGTGTGTGCATGCGTGTTTGAGTGTGTGCATGTGTGCTCTTTGACCCCTGTAAGCCTCCCCCACTTTCCTTTATGGCCTCTCCAGAAAGATAGTGGTCAAGACCAGGTCCCCTTGTTTATGTAAGCCTAGTGTTACCCGGAGTTCAGATTTGGGGTTAGGCCTATCTTTGCACACAAGGAATACTGGAACACAGAATCATTATTATACAGGATAAATATGTTACATCTTCAATTTCTCCCACAACAGCCTTTAAGAGACCCCGGCATTAGTTACATTGTTTTGACGTTAGCCTCAGTCAGACTTGGGCGCTCTGGCAGTGTTCACAATGATGTGTTTTACTCCATCCTCCACCAAAAACGTCAGGGAGGACTGCTTTATGTAGATATGAGCCTGCCGAAGATAGCCAGAATAATGGATTTCTTTAACTGAGCCTGTTTCATTCATCAGTTGCCTGAGAAAGCGACCTCCGTTAGCCAGGCTAGTTTTGCCCGTTTACTAGGTCAGGCGATTTAACGCTAGCTAAAGGTTTCGGTCAAGTGACTTGAGCATGGAACGTAACGTGCCTCAAAAAGTTAATGTCCCTGCATCTGACATTAAAGAACATCGTCAATATTAATGACAGCTAGCCGTGAGCATATAGACCAATTTTGACCCTACGTCACACGACTGTCAAGCTGGCTCAACTGCGTGTGTCGGTTGCAAAAGACGAACTTCTCCCGGGTATACTACACTTGGAGTGTTGATCAGGTCATCATATATCCCTGTTCACTGGATTACAGGATTTGACATTAACTTTTTGAGGCACTTGTCCTTTGGAAGAGAACATTTACATTTCACTTGTCAATGCACGAAAGTCACTTGACCCCGATACCTTTAAATAGCCTGACCAAGTGATAGGGCAATTAAAACTAGCCTGGCTAACGGAGGTTGCTTTCTCAGGAAAATGAGGAATGAAACTAGCCTGGCTCTGCCCACCTACATACTTCCGCTCAATTTTGATTTCGCTTCTGTACTGTGTCTGGATCTTCGGTACGCATTTCAGGTCTTGGAAATAGATTTTCTATTTGGCCCAATCAGCGAACAGAGGGAGTGGCTGAGAACGATAACGTTGATGTCGTGCGCTAGTTTGTGTTGTAGTTCCGTAATGGCGGCGGAGAAAGATGCGAGCGAAGCCATTCGGTCCGTTGTGGCAACACTGCCGAATATCCAGAAACTAAAGCCGGAGCAAGAACAAGTGTTGAGTTTTCTTGGTGGCAATGGTGTTGTGGCCCTTCTTCGGGAAAAGTTTGATTTTCCAGCTACGGCAGCTAGCTCCGTTACAGTAGTGGTGCAGGAGTTGGCTAAGGCGAACGCTAGCTATTGGTTATGGCCAGGGGTTAAATTGGGATTTTCTATATGGGGGGGCTCTGACCGAGGGGCAAATTTCACAAATCTTTCGTGGATTGTGCAGTAAATAACAGGCATGAAAACGGGTCAGGGGTGAAAAAGGTGAGAAGGATATTACCCCTCTAAGAGTGTCCGGGTGCATGCTCCCCCATAAGAAAAATTAAATATTCCATATTTTAAAGCATCAATCTGATGCATTTTGAGATACTTCTTTTGCCAACCTGGGGAGAGCTGGAGAAACGTAACTTCAGCCATGAGTCATGAGGCTATTTAGAGACTTCTATGCTTAATGCGAGCGCGCGCAGCGTGCAAGCTGATTTTTTTTGGCTGATTTGAGCGAAAAATTGTTTTTGGAGCTTGATGTAAAACAAACAAACATCCGTTTGTCCAATTGGTAAAACATTGTCTAGTGACGTTTACGTTTACGTTTCTTAGCCTGGTTTTCCATCTTTATATTGTCTCTATAGCTAGCTTTCCATCTGTCAGTGTCACTGTCGTGTGTAAGCGGCACTAAGGGCTGCATAGACGTTCATTTTATTAGTAGGCTAGTAAAAAAAAATATACGGCAAGCGGCCCTCCGGCCCAGAAGTGCTTCGGCCCATCGGGAAATCTCCCGATGGCCAGTTTGGTGGACCACCTTACCTTCTGCCTTGTCAGTCCCCTCACCTCAAAATCTACCTCTTCAAAGACGGTAGCGTACATTTATATATTATATATTTTCGTGCGCGATATGCCTACTTCTCAAACTTGCTCCAGATGTCTAGGCCAGCCTATTCCTACCATTATTTAGAATTGTGTTTTAAAACAACATAGATTTGCAATGGAAAAGTTGTAAATGAGTAGGACAACATTGCTCGTGATGGACTAGGCAGACTGCCAAAATCGGCTGGAGCTGCTGCGCAGCAGATCTGCTGTGCAGAACTCCAGACCCGGCCGCTTATGTGCCAACCCCGGCCCAATTTAACCTCTGGTTATGGCAGATGATGAGTGGCTCTGGGCAGATCCAATAGTTTTAAACTTCAACAGTACCCGCCTACAAGGAAGTCAACGTCGACTCTGAACAAATGCAATATGTACGAGAGTCTGGTTGGGACCAGGCTAGAATGAAACAGGCTCAGTTAAAGAAATCCAATATGCTGGCTATCTTCAGCAGGCTCGTATATACGTTAAGCAGTCCTCTCTGACATTTCTGAAGTGAAATACAACATCGTGCACACTGCCAGTGAGCGACGAGTCCGATTGAGGCTAATGACAACAGTGTAATGGGGACGCAGTCTCACTCAAATTGCCAGTTTAAACAAATCACAAAAATAATCGGACCAGCTGGCTACAAGCAGAATTCCCATATCTCTTGAAAGCTGCCCTGTTCAACATTTTAGATGTCAAATCGACTGTAAAACTGTAAAATTATGAACTCTGTGACATATGATGTGAAGACATGGCTGCCAATCCACTATGCCCCTATGTACCGGGCAACACTCAAATGTCAAGACTTTCGTGACCCAAATCAAAATTCTGATGCGACATAAATGGGGAATTGCTTTCTCTCTTTAAGGCTGTCGTTCTCTGACTTTTTGGTAATTTAAATCTAACTATTTGTATTGTCCGTGTGGTCCTTTTGCCGTTTTAAATGCTTAAATCCTTTCCCGGTTTTCTGCAGCCACATTGCACGCGCATCCTGAATGTTTACAAACATTAAATTGGTCTATTGATATTAAAGCCCATAGGCTATAGCAGGTAGATTTTTCCAACGAATTTGCGCTATTTAAATGTTGGTTATAAACATTTAAACTGTTATTTATTGTATTTGATGTTGTTGGGTGTCACAAAACGTAATATAATACGAAAAAGTAGGTACTTTTTTGCAATGATTCTCTTTCCCCCACAATGCATTGCATGACGTCACGTTGGGGAGACGATAGACCAAAGCCCCATTGAGATCAACGAGAGTATCTCTCTGTATCTCTCAGGCTGTTGAACAAGCAGGACGACCTTAGGGCTTTCCGAAAAGGGAGACTGGGACAGTTTCTCTCAGTAGGCAGCAATGGTGTCCAACAACACTGGAGAAAGTCGCTAGATTTGTCGATATTCGCTTCTGACAATAAAAGTCGCCAGGAGGGTTTGGAAAGTCGCCCGATCTAGCGAGAAAGTCGCTAAATTGGCAGCACTGAATGTGTTGAGGCCTACACGTAAGCCAGAGGTTGCGTGGAGGACCGCACATTCTCCCGTCACGTTTTTTTCTTCAAATCACAACCTGTGCGTAGGCACATTTGCAGCCCAGTTGTGTGCAACATTTATAAATGAGACTTCTGGCCTGTGGCTCTGCATTGGATTGTAAGGCCATTCAGTACACAGCATCTAATAAGTGGGGGAAAAAGCTTTGTATACCATTTGATGGTCGTCCTAGCACACTGGACAGAAGAGTTTTGCATGTCCACCTTGTCTACTGAACCCATTCTTTTATTGTACTGCCGCAGGTATGCATTGATACTGTTGGAAAATCGATGTTCCCACTCAACCATTTGAGAGCTGTGTACAGTCGACAACAAGTGCACATCCCTCTTATCGTGCCATTTAACTGCCCCCCAAAGGTCCCCCTTGTTACGTAACTCCACATCCCATAGACCACTTTCAAACCTACGCCACACAACTGTCAAGCTGGCTCAACTGCGCATGTGGGTTGCAAAAGACTAACTTCTCCCGGGTATAATACACTTGGAGTGTCGATCAGGTCATCATATATCTCTGTTCACTGGACTACAGGGCTTGACATTAACTTTTTGAGGCACTTGTCCTTTGGACGAGTACATTTCCATTTCCCTTGTCAATGAACAAAAGTCACTTGACCCCCATAGCTTTAAATAGCCTGACCAAGTGATCGGGCAAAACTAGCCTGGCTAACGTATCTACGTTAGGCAGTCCTCTCTGACGTTTCTGGAGTGAAATACAACATTGTGCACACTGCCAGTGAGCGACGAGTCTGACTGAGGCTAAATGGGGACGCAGTCTCACACTGAAATTGCCAGTTTAAACAAATCACAAAAATAATCGGACCAGCTGGCTAAAAGCAGAATTCCCATATCTCTTGAAAGCTGCCCTGCTCGACCTTTTAGATGTTGAATTGACTGTAAAACTGTAAAATTATCAACTTTGTGACATGACGCGAAGACATGGCTGCCGCTCCACTATGCGGTCTGTACCGGGCGACATTCTCACTCAAATGTCAAGACTTTCGTGACCCAGATCAAAATTCTGATCCGACAGATCAATGGTGAATCGCTTTTTCTCTCTCTAACGCCTGGGACACACTGCCAGCGATCGGCTGCGATCTGCTGCGCCTGGAAGCGCCGCCTCTTTTCATGTTATCAAATGGGACCGACCACACTAGCTGCGAAGCGGCCCGAACGGCTGCGAATGCCTGCGATCTGCAGCGATCGTTTCGACAGCAGGTCGAATTTTTTCGCAAGACGCTTGCGAAATCGGCTGCAGGATGATGAAATACACCATATAAGTTGATGTATGTGAATAAAAAAACATGTTATTAAGATTTTACTACATTAATTGTAGACTACGGTGAACATTTGTAAAGTTGAAGACTTTATATTTTTTTACTTTGACTTTGTTACTATACTTTGGAGACGTACGTACCAATATTCACCATATATTAAACCTAATTACACAATGTTGGTAACGAACGGCCTTTACATTTTGTTACCCTGATGAAAATGAAAGAAAATACACGGATTGATCTGTTTAGCTAGCATGCCCGTAGTTGTTTTGTTTGTTTGTGAGAAAAGAGTTGTCATGCGTTGCAAACAACACACGCGTGCAGATATAGCCTACCGAGAGAGAAACCCTAAATCGATTTCTAAAATCTGCGAGAAATTCAAGGAGTAGGCCTAGGCTGAGACATCAAATAAATTCTCGAAGTTGAAAAACACAGGGAATTGTATGACCCCCAGCGACACTTTTACAAGGACAACGTAGAGGATCAATGTTGGGATGCTGTTGGAATAACACGTTTCCTAAATATAACCTATGCCATGTTTATGTACCATCAGTGAAAAAGGAAAGCTCAGAGCTGAAAGGCTTGGTGACCGTCGCGGAGAAATTCGCGTCTGGTGTGAACAGCTTTTGCTCCGTCGTAGCCGATCGCGGCGCGTCCAGGCGCTTCGCTGGCAGTGTGTCCCAGGCGTAAGGCTGTCCTCCTCTGACTTTTTGGTCTTTTAAATCTAACTATTTGTATGATCCGTGTGGTCCTTTTGCCATTGTAAATGCTATCCTTTCCCGGTTTCCTGAAACCTAGCTGCGCGCGCATTCTGAATGTTGGTAAACATGAAAGTGGTCTATTCTTAGTGACTTACTTCTGCAGAAGGTACTGGAATAATGCTGGGCTACTGTACCGGTTGTCTAGGACAGTGGTTCTCAAACGTTTTACCATGAGTACCACCTTAGAAATGATTTGGCTCTCCAAGTACCACCAAATAAAGTAGCGTAGGCCTGTCACTACATAGCGATTACACCGAAGGCATTAATATTAATGATTTATTGTTCACATGACTGAAGCAACTAAGTGTACGTAAACTCATGTATTGTATTTAAAAACGTACAACGTGACAATACTAATAACTGATCTGCTTCAAAACATAGGCCTACCCATCAAATGGGGTTATAAAATACCTGTCAATCTAGTGAGGTTTAACAAGTATAAATTGTACTGCATCAAAATGAATATTCAAATAGCCTACTGGAGTCAAACAAAATAAGCAATTGCCTTGCATTAATCATTCAGAGATAAATTGAACATAGAAAAGTATGTAGGCCCTACTGTGATATTCTCAAGTAATGCATTCAAATGGAATGTAGGCAATTTATAAGAATTTAAAAAAGTGAAAGGGGTGTGCGTGGCTCTGTGAACAGAGTGCTACTATGTCTGGGTCGATTGCGGTTAGCTTTAGCCTCAGACTTGGTTCAGCATCCAACCTGCTTCTATAGTTGGTCTTAATGGCGGCGAGAGAAGAGAAGCCTTTCTCGCATAAATAAGTGGTGGCGAATGGAATTAGAAAGCGCATGGCCTTGTCCAAAAGCGCCAGATATTCGCTGCGTCGCTTCATCCAAAAGTCCAGCAATGTCTGGCCTCTGAAGGTTGACTTCAATGTGTCGTCACAGGACAGTTCAATTAAAAGCTCCTGCTCATCTCCTCCAGGACGTCAGAAGCCTGAAGAACGAACGGATTGCGTATCCATGTATTCTGCCCTGCAAAAGCTAACCGCAGTAACTACGCAAACAGTGAAACTGAGATAAATGACTTCAAAGTTCTTTGACTATCCAGCCAGATGTGTTGTAGGTAGATTAGTGGTAGTGCACTGATTGAACATATATTAATGAAGTCATATTTATTCATTTAAAAACATGGCCACAGATTTGACCCATGACCCCAAAAATGCAGATACTTCACTCTGCCTTTTCATTTCCGTAAATAGCTATACAGGTAATGCAGAAGCTAAGTGCAGTAACTACAAAGTTGTTTTCCAGTTCTCTTTGTATTTTCAGGTAAACAAAGTATTTTGACTATTTTTATATTTTGTAAATGTATTTTAATGGCAGTTAACATTATCTTGTTATGGCCACCATTCTTTTTCCGCTAGATGCCATTTCATTCAGTTGAGAGTGGTAAAGAGCGCGAAATAAGGAATCAGTAGAATTATATAAAGACCGCAGTAAGTGCATCCAATGTAGGGCCAAACAAATACAGAGCGCAGTAACTACATTTACTGCTGTTTGCTTCGGTATTAATTGCGTCCGATGTATGGGGAAACAGATAACGAGCGCAGTAACTAGACTTACTGCGGTTTGCGTTGGTTTAAGGTGTGATTTTGTAGTTACTGCAATTCTTTATACCCTTTTTCTCGAAAACGGAGCAAGATTGAACTCTTAAACATTGTCACAAGATAAAACAGATATTGAGAAGTTTCATTTAACTTAAAACTAAATTTTGACAAAAATGAAGTTACTGCGGTTAGCCTTTGCAGGGCAGTATTCCCCTGGGCAATCGCAGGAAAATATTAGGCGAACTGTTGTCTGAGAGATTTCAGGTGCTCAGCGACGTTGTCCCTGACTTGATCAGCGAGCCTGAGGTCATTGTCCGAAAGAAAGGTCTCCAGATTAGGGAAAGCTGACACATCACCAGACCTTATTTTTATTTCGAATAATTCCAGCTTTTTCAGCATTGCACTGATTTTGTCCTGGCAATCAAATGCACTGGTAGAGAGTCCCTGCAGTCCCAAATTCAGCTCATTCATACGGGAAAAAATGTCAGACAAGTAGGCGAGCTGACTGAGCCACACAGTGTCATCAAAAACACCTGATGTAGGGAAGTTTTTGTCCTGTAAGAACACTTGGACCTCTCTGTGCAAGAAAAAAAGCCTCGACAGCACCTTCCCTCTCGAGAGCCATCTTACTTCTGTATGCAACAGCAGTTAAACATGCTCGCTGCCCATCTCATCACAGAGAACATGGAATAGGCGAGAATGCATCGGTCTGGCCTTGATGAAATTTACAGCTTTTACAGCTGTGTCTAAGACAGCCTTAAACTCTACGGGCATTTTCTTCACTGCGAGAGCTTCGCGATGAATGCTGCAGTGAGTCCATTGTACATTAGGTGCCACCTCGCAGATTCGGGCCACCACTCCGCTGTGGCGACCTGTCATGGCCCTTGCGCCGTCTGTGCAGACTCCGATGCACTTTTTCCAGTCTAGCCCAGCCTCTTGGAAAAAGCCATTCACGAGCTGAAAGATGTGTTCGGCTGTAGTTCTTGTCTGAAGTGACTGACAGAACAGAAAGTCCTCATGAGTTGCGCTTTGAAATTTGTATCTTACGTATACAAGCAAATTAGCCAAATCTGTGACATCAGTGGTCTCGTCAAGTTGTATGGAATAGTAAGGACTGCATTTAACTCGTTCCACCAGTATTTGTTTAACATTAGTTGCCATTGCTTGTATCCTACGTGACACTGTGTCCATTAGAGAACGGCACCAAGCTCAACTGTTGCGCAGCTTTCTCCCCACACATAATGCCCGTCATCTCTTTGGCCAGAGGTAAACATAGTTATTCTCCAATCGTGTGCGGTTTACCAGCTTTTGCTATACGAAGGCTGACATGATACGAAGCTTCTTGAGCTTTGGTAACGGGTGTAGTGCTGTGCCGAATTGTTGTCTTGGACTGCTTTAGCTCATCGCGTTTTCTGAGAAAAAAGTCAACTGGCTTATCTTTCAGTGATGGATGTTTAGTGAAAAGATGCCGTCTGTGATGTGATGGCTTCAGACTTTCATTGCTGAGAACATCTCCGCACACAACGCACTGTGGTCTTGGTTCATCCTCAGCCCCACTCCAAGTAAATCCTAGATTGATGTAAATCAAGTCATATTTCCTGACAGTTTTGCGTCGTTTGCTAGTGTTAAGGATAGTGTAAACTGGGTGTTGAGAGGAAGAATGATACACGGTTAAGCATCGGACCAAGTTATTTGTAGTTTAATTAGTAATGATGCAATCACAAGATACACAATGAAAACAACACAACAAGATGTCCGTAGTCCAGTACAATGAATCAGTCGATGATGCAACAGCAGTCGTCCCACCAAAACAGAGTATAAGATTAGAACGAACGAAGGCGCCTTCGTTGAGAAAGTGGTCGTGACAGAATATCCGAGAAAGTTCTGCCCCTCCCAAGTTCTGTCTCCCCGCCCTTGGGAGACAGGTCTTGTACTCCCCAGAGAGGGAGGTCTGGTGAGTGGCCATTGGTCAGGAGACCTTGGGGTGGCAATTGTTAACCAATTAAATGTCCAGGGCGTTCATGCTGGCGCAAGGTGGGCAGTCCACGGACCTGGTGATGTTAGGAGAGGGAGGGGGCAGAGAAGACCCACAGGTCTGGTGTTGTTCAGGGAGGGGGGTGGACAAGACCCACAGGTCTGATGCAATCCAAGGGGGGGGTTGAGTTCTTCAGGGTTGAGAGCAGGTCATCCCGAGGTCCTGATGATATACGGGGTGGGGTCTTCAAGGGGAAGGGGAGAGGGTAAGACCACTCTAGGTCTGATGATGTAAAGGGGCAGATGGGGCAAGGTCTCCAAGGGGGAAGGGGGCATCCAGTGAGAAGGGGGGGGGGCAGGGTCTCCAGGGAAACAGGGGTTATATTATCCATAGGTGGTAAGAACTATCCGGTCTGACTCGTCCTGAAGCAGAGAAGAGTTATTTTCCCAGCATCACCTTATCTCCCAAGTTGACACTTTTACTCCCATGAGCTGACTAGCTCATTGTGCTCACAACAGTCCCTGAGCGTCACGAACTCGCCTCCCAAGTCAGTTTGCCTGACATCTGCATTCTTGTCCACACACCAGAGTTACATTTCAATGTTTCTTATCTGTTACTTTATTAAATCAATTGATCACATTCAATATTTGTATCTTAGTTATTAGCATTACAAAACATGTGTGTTTACATATTCATATTAGATATTGATTGGTATAGCAGCATTGATCAGCAGTATAATGCTATCATTCCCTCACACTAGTCGGTGCTGAAGCATCACTGCTCAATACAATAGGCCTACAAGCACTATTAGAATCGCCATCGCTAGGATCGCCTTGACTGTTGGCAACTTCATTTTGAGTTTTGCTGCCTGACACATTCACCTCATTTTTTCTCTTATTATTCCCTTGGAGAACCCTTATTATTCCCTTGGAGCCAGGATTGCAGCATTACTATATAGTTAGTAATTAACCGGCCGGTTTAACATCATAGCATGGGCCCCGCGCCCCTAGTTACTGTTGCTACGTCAATTCCCGGAACTGTCAACCCAAAAACCATAGCGCTGTCAGTGTGAGTGATGATTTTTGGAATAATACCTCCGCGATATCTTCCAGATCCAGGCAGAAGGGACTGCAATATGCAGTGGAATGATATGAAAAATAGTAAAATTAGCAACGAAGGGAAACAACAAAAATCGAAGCCAATCGGTCTCTCGCCTTGTATGGCCAGGTACTTCACAGCAAGCACAGGGTTGGGATACTCAGGAGTAGGCCCCCCACTCACTAAATGATACAAAGATTAAAATCTAATAATTTTATAATGGCCTGTTGGGACGTTTTGTTCCATATTGGTAGTATTTTAAGCTGCTTCCTGGTAAATCGGGCTGTTTCGCAGGACCCTGGCGTTGTGCACTGACCCTGTGTATCCCACAAAAACATCTAAAAATCTACACTTGTCGTCGCAGATGGCCTGCAGCTGGATCGAATGGAACAGCTTGCGATTAAAATAGCAGGCTGCATCCTCCGCTGGGGGTTTCACTCGGACGTGGCAGCCATCGATAGCCCACACCACTCTACCGAAGGCTGCTGACCCAGCGAGACGGGCGAAGCGTGCTCCTAGGCAAGTGAGTTCCTCTCCTGTCGGATGCCGGACAACAGTGGGCAGGAGTGCAGCAATCTGCGCACTCACCCTGTGCACCGCCCGGTGAACGGAGGCCCGGGGCATGTCGAAGGCCCTGGCCACCACCCTATAGGAGGTGGCGCCGGCAAGCCAGAAGAGGAAGACCAGGCAGGAGATCTCTGGGCCTGTGGTCACAGTCGGTGCCCAGCACAGCCATGAGGACATTGAATGACGCTCTGGATAGCCTGAAGTCCACCCTCAGGTCACTGTGGCCGTCAAAATACAATGCCAGCAGTGGCATTGAAACGTGGATCTGGGTGCGCCGCCTGGGGCTGGGTGGCTGCTGTAGAGCGTGTGGAGAGGGAAGATTTAATCAATACAATGTTGTCATTGAGGTTTTGTAGTCTTTTATTGCCTTTTCTGATGTATATTAGGATTGATGAATGTTTGTAACAATTATTAATATGCCTCTGTGTTCCATTGCTAATTGATTCCTGTATCAGGGTAAACTTAACTACAACAGAGATGTGTGTAAAAGTACAGTCAGTCAAGGTAGGCCCATTACTGTGTGAATTCAAGCAGATGATGCCTATGATTTCAGTAGATAATTCTTAAAACTAATTGAAATCCAGGGACATACATGTACATATTTGTCATGTTTTATTTCCATTTGGTGTGTATGTGGACTGCAAAGAAGTAGGCTACTTCTGACAATGATAATTGAGAATGTCATTGCGACTACTAGCCTACATGGGGCTAGGCTGTGAGGGTAAGGCAAAATCACATGGACATTAACATACCATCTTGAGTGCAGCCAGAATCTGGAGGTTCCTGCCACGATTGTGGAGGTGTCGCAGTTTCCAAATGGGGTTGAGAAAGGGGTAGACGAGGTACAATAACATGGCGAGAAACGCGTTCGTGTTGTTTCCGTTTTTATTTATGCTTAGTGACAAAGAAATACAAGCGGGTTTGTTTCGCGGGTTTAGTTTTGCGGGTGTCACGAGCAGATTCACTTCCTGCTAAGTGGTGTAAAGTGTTCCAGTTTAGACAGCACTACTCAGCAACTAAGTGCACTACAAATGTAAGTGCACTACATTGCAGTGCACTACATTGCAGTCTACTTCGTAAAGTGCACGGTAGTAGACCCACCCCCAGTCAATGATATTTTTTAACCACGTATTCACAACGGTGGGGTTGAATCCAGCAGCTCTATTGTCTGAGAGAGCCTCTGGTTTCATGGTCCTGAGATTCTGGTTGCGTCTAAAAAAAAATCAGCGTACCTCCGATAGTAGAAGGCAGAGGTATGGTCACATTGTCCTGTTTGGGGTGTAACAGGCTGTGTTTTATTTCCCAAGCGCTGAAAGAGAATTAGCATGACTCTTTATGTTACATACCATGGCAATCGCCGGCTCCGGAAGTTGCGCCCATAATTCACAAAAGGTATCATGGGAGCTAGGAATAAGGTGGATAGGGTCCCCCAGTATCTCCTCAGGCACATCCTCAAGGAGAGAAGCAACACTTGGTCCTAAAGCCTGGCTGTAACTAAAGCACACAACCTGGAACTTCTCCTTTCTTCATACCATTTATGCAAACCAAAATGATAGCTCTGCCAGCTGATTCTGCAATGTTTGCAGGGCCACAAGTGCAGAACTGGACAGGTCTTTCAGAACTGGACAGGTCTCTCAGTACACTCTTAATAAAGATGTGTTGTTTTTGTGACACAATAAATGTGTAAATCTCAAAACAACACATTTTGTGTTGGTTTTTGCAAATGTGTTGCATGTGGCACCCTCTTCAACACACCAGAATGTGTTACATTAATGGCCAATCACGTTGCGTATTCGATTCCCGCTTCTGCTGAGAGAAGTCTTTCTTCTGACTGGAATTAACCGACAGTTAATTGTCCTCAATGCACTGGCAGTATGCCGAAAGATTGCTACATATGTTTGTGACGCATTTTGGCGAAATATATGGCAAGGAGGCAATTGTGTACAATGTGCATTCACTCGTACACTTAGCCCAAGATGTGAGACTGCATTGTTGTCTTGACAATATATCTGCTTTTCCGTATGAGTACCACTCGCAGAAACTGAAAAAACTTGTCAGAAAACCCCAACGCCCCCTTGCCCAAATGCTACGTCGCATGTCTGAGCAGAATCCACAACATCAAATCCTTGATAGAGTATCGGTCTCTTTGGAAAAAACAAATTTTGTTGGACCAGTTCCAAATGAGCTTGCCTCTAGAAAGGTTAAAGGGCAGTACAGCCAAATGGTTTCCAACGAGTGGACTATCAAAGTCTCAAAAGGAAACAATGTGTTTGCCATTGCTGATGACATCGGCAAGATCGACAATATTGTTGAGTGTCATGATGGCATCTATTTAGTTTATAGAAGGTTTTCTGATAAGTCCATCTTCTTTGCCTATCCTTTCAGTTCAGACTTTCTGAATATCTACAGTGTCTCTCAGTTATCAGAACAATGCATGTTTGCTAGAGTGTGTGCAGTTGCATATACATGTGTATTACTCCCCCATAGAAGTGGTTTTGTGTCCATACCAATTCTACATTCTGTAAAACGTTAAAGTTGTTTGCCGTTTTTTTGTTAGAAACAGTTGTTTGATCAATTCTATTTTTTGATTTTTGGGAGGGTGGTATTACAGCTGATAGTTCTATAGTTCTTAGTTATGGTTAGATTTTCGTTTCTCAAATCATCATCTTCTACGTTGCATAAATTATTTATGTACATGTAAGTACACTTTCATGACACCAGTAAAATGTATTTTGTAAATGAACATGTATACACAATAGACACACCAGCAATATCGAGGCACGGTAAATGGCTAATGCTCTCGCTCTCTGTCTCTCTCTCTCTCCAGAATGTTCTGTGTTGTGCAATACCTTGAGGGCAAGAAGTCTGTGTCAGTGGTGCCTAAATCTTGGTACCATGACGGTTTGAAATACTGGCCAAATTACACCAATGATGAGAGGTTTACTAAAGCCGTGAACTTTGCGGAGGTGCCAGGCCACAACTGGTCGAAGCATCCTGTTGAAGACATATGGTATACATTTTTTGAATCACCTAGTTGTTATTGGGTGTGACACGATGACGTGGCCATCCTTTGTTATCTCACATATATATTTATTATTATTGTGAGAATGCTGTTAAGCATTCTCAATATTGTTTTCCTGTTTCTCTTTATTATTATTCCAACTTCTTATTCTTCCGCATCGTCTAACTAGTCCTGCATACTTTCACCGATTCCTACAATTTTTGTATCAAAACGTTCAGCTCCTTCAGGAGATTTATGCTATGACTTTTGGTATTTCTCACTTTTATACTTTTTAAATAATTAAGGTTTTTGTGCTAATTAATCTCCCATTAAAAGTAATGGTAAATCCTTTCAAATCATTAAAAAGCTTCCTCCTCTTTCAAACGTAACTACTTCAGCATACTTTCAGCTAGAAACACCATTCAACCTTTAAAATGTTCACAAGACATTCAGCTATTCCCAAATGATTCAGCTTATATTCAGCCAATTTTGAATGATTACAGTTTTAAATACATTAAAAATGTTGCTCCTTCTTGAGTTTTCGAATAAGCAGCGAGCAGAGTGGCATACTCTGCTTGCTGCTGCATTTCCTATATTCAACTAAATTGGCAAACGAATTCCTCTGACGTTCATATAGTTTAACTTACAGAAACAAGTTAGACCTTAAAATGTAGGAAAACTTGTCTTCTTTCAGACAATGTAACTACTTAAGAGCTCACATTTACAGATTTTCGGATAGGAGCCTTGAAGCGAGGGCAGCCTTTCAAATGATCTCACTAACTTCAATGGAGAGGTGGTGAAAATTCGTCAGATAAATTTGAAAGTAGACGGTTTTTTAAACTGCCGGTAGAGTCATATTTCTGACTCCACAGACAAATAAAGGACATCTCTGGTTCCGGCAGAGTCTTGGGTCTCGGAAAATATCCTCATCTTTTTGATTGGAAGTATAGTTTTGCGTCTAGGTCAACTTGTTTGAGGTATGAATGCTAGGTAAATGGTCGTTTTTCTCTGTAATTAGCTTTCACACCTGCGCCGTCACCGTGGTAACCAAACAGACACGCACCATGAACGTCATTGAAACTGCCAAACGAGTTGTATTTCTGACCGCACAGACACATACAGGATATCTAGCTATAGTTTCGGCAGAGTCTTGGGTCTCGGAAAATATCCTTATTTTTGGGATTGGACATGTTTTGTTAACAATACATCTACTGATGCACAGGCTTGGACACATCATCAGTGTTGTATCCTGGAATCACTGGGTGTTTCGGGTCTTACAACAGACACCCTCCTCCAGGCGACCCGACCGAGGCTGATCAGACCCCGGTCTGTGTCCAAGCGGCATACTACTGCCCCCACTGCTCTCCCCTCTTCAACCAGAGCCATCTGGAGGCTTTTTCCGCTGCCTCCACGTTGTTTCCTATGGCTCTTCGTCGGTTTGCACCTGTTATTCCCAGTGTGCCATAGGCTTTGCTCAGGGAATGACTGGCGAACCCCCGACTGCCCACTTCCACTGGCATGCACCTGGTCTTCCACCTGTTTCTCCGACAATCCTCCACCAGCTCCTGGTACTTCTCCCTCTTTCTTTCTTGAGCCTCCTCCATCCTCTCCTCCCATGGAACTGTCAGCTCCAGCAAGACTAGTTGTTTTGTGGCCTCTGAGACCAAGATGATGTCAGGTCTCAATCTCGTCTGGGTGATGTGTGTGAATTTTCAGCTGCCTCTCCAGGTCAACTGTCATCACCCAGTCTCGGGCCGTGGGGAGCAAACCAGCAGATCGGTTTCTTGGAGTTTTCTCCGGCTTTTGTCCTTCCTTGACAAAGTGAATGGTCTTAGCCGTGGCTTGAGTGTGTCGACTGCCTTTGATCCCCTTGCTGATTGCTTCAGCGATGGACTTGAGGACCTGGTCGTGCCTCCATCGATACCGGCCCTCACCCAGCGCCTTGGAGCAACTGCTCAGGATGTGTTCCAGTGTCCCTATCTTTGAACACAGGGGGCATGCAGGTGTTTCTATTTTGCCCCATATGCACAGGTTGGATGGGCTCGGGAGGACATCATAGACCCCCTGAATCAAGAACTTGATCCTCTGGGGGTTCCACTGCCAGATATCCTTCCAGGTGACACGCCGCTCCATCGCCTGCTCCCACTTCATCCAGGCTCCCTGCTGCCGCATGGCCACTGCTCTGCTTGTTCGCTCTTCCTCCACTGAAGCTCGCACCTCCTCCTGCACCAACCTCTGCCTCTCCCTTCCGCTGGCAGAGTCATATCGGGCCGCTGCTCGGCTCCCAAGTCCGGCTCTGCCTTGCGCCACTGTTCCGAGGATGGCCTTGTGCTTCAGTCGAGTTTCTGCCTGCTGGACTGTATCCGCTGCCCTCCACTTCCTCCCTGTCTTCACAACAATCCCTGCCCCCGACACTTTGGCGTCTCTGGATCCTGAGTACTGCAGATGTTCCCGTGCCCGTGCCACAATTTTTGGGATTGGACATATAGGTTTGCGTCTAACTCGTTTGAGGTGTGGGTCTAGCAACATTTCGGTTATTGTCTCTTCAAATTGAGCTAGCGCAATGGCTCTCCATAACTAAAAACGGTTGGACTTCCACAATCGACGAACTTGGCCAAACAAGGTATGTACACTGAGTTTAAAGTGTACATAATCTAGCTAGATCGTTTTTATTTGAGCACATTTCCCAGAAACAAATCGAGGCTCAAGACTGTGGCTGTGTCTACTACCGCGCACTTGTGCACTTCGAGCACTTACTTTCAGTGCTTAGGGTGCTTACGCTGAAAAACCAAAATAATTCAGTGCACTGAAAGTACCCGGATGATGCACTGCAAACGGTCCAAAAATGAAGTGTCCGACGATGGACACTACTCGCCCTAAACGGGCGCCATCTTGGCTACGTAGCGGAAGAGGAGGAGTCCAGTGACAGAAATACAAGCGGGTTTGTTTCGCGGGTTTAGTTTCTCGGGTGTCGCGAGCAGATTTGCGTGCGTCACTTCCCGCTAAGTGGGTAAGTAAAGTGTTCCAGTTTAGACAGCGCTACTCAGCAACTGAGTGCACTGCAAATGTAAGTGCACTACATTGCAGTGCACTACATTGCAGTGTACTTCGTTGAGTGCGCGGTAGTAGACACAGCCAGTCATACAGTAGCTGACCGTCACGAACAGCCAAACCGGGGCTGGGGTAGCTAGCTACTGTAGCTAACGCCAAGTGTTTGCTGCAGATGGCCTTAATCCAAGGAACAAACGCTTCGTAACTGGAAGGTTTTTACTTTTAATTGACGATATTGAACACAGATGTTAAGTAACTTGTCTTTACTCTAAATATCTTCTCCGTTTTCAATTTGAAGCAGTATCTAGCTTACTGTAGGAAATCTCCCAATGCATCCTCTCTCTGGCTTTGCTTCGGCTTAAGTCAGATGGATGACAATGCATGCATTGTTCACGCCTAAGGTGTTAATACAGTATACAAATACCACTTTGACACACTTGCAAGAAATGATCCGCTGGTTAGATGTAGCATGATCTTATTAATACCCACAATACTGTAGTTCAGCTTTTAAATCTGAGTTCGAGTAGCTTTTTCAGTCGCAAAACAAAGTCACCTAATGTGACGAGATTCAATTTAAAAGTATAACAAACTCACTAGGGACATCGGCAACCTTGCACCATGGATTATGAATTGTATGTCATCTTTAAATTCAGTGTCTGAATAGGACTGGGTGTGAAGGCACACATGATTAGTTTCTCCACCACCTTGAACGTGAAACCTAGATTCTAGGTTATAAATGTTGCCAAAGACCAACGGTTGCTACGTTACAAGGAACCAATCCGATTGGCCAACATTCTTCACTGTTCCACTATTCAAACTTTTTTCTTTTTCTACATCTTTCAATTATTATAATTTTTCAGAATGGGTTTTATTCACCAAGAAACATCACACAGACAATGACTATAGTACAAATAGGGCAACATAGTGCAATATGGCAAGGTGTCTTGTGCAGATAAAGTTATGTGTTCGAGTCAGTGTAAGTCATTGGCTTTGTTGAAGAGGTCAACAGCGGATGGGAAAAAACTGAAACGGATAAACTTTTAACACTGTCTCACCATTTTGGTTTTAAAGCTACCATTTTTCACTGTCAAACTTTCACACTGTTTTAGATAAGCTACCTTTGTCTGCTATGACATTGATAACTGTTGTGATTAAATTGTATGCAATATGGCAACTCAAAGCACTTATATTAGACATTCTCTGGTATCCTCGCTGGCTCCGCCTCGGAAAATATTGGGTGCGTTCGACTTCATGCAGCGCCGGCGTCGTCTGGTCTTCTGTCTTTCCCAGGTCCCCAGGTCCGACTGCAGTGGCCTGATGTCCGGCAGCAGAGAGGCGGCTCAGATTGTGGGCTGTTTGCAAACCTCCTTGTCATTGTTGGCCCTGGTCTGGAGGTAGTCTTTGAAGGCGCCAGGCCCGTCAACCTCGTGAGGAAGGTCACCTGTGATCTGAAATTACATGATAACACAGAACATGCAGCAGATAATTGCCTGAAGTTAGTGTTTTTTTAATTCTATTGCAAATTGCAATATTTAAGAATAAAATATCAAACATTTTTACATTTATTCATTTAGCAGACGCTTTTATCCAAAGCAAAAGTTTACATACCTCGGTTGACAGCCGTGGCTCCCAACCATACATCAGTCGGTAGGGTGAATACCTAGTGGAAGCCTGAATACTGGTGTTATGTGCAAACAAGATTACCTTCAGGTTATCCTCCCACCGTTCTTGACGCCCATCCAGAGTCTTCCCGATGGCCCTCTTCAGCATCTGGTTGGTCCTCTCATCCAGTCCGTTGGTCTGGGGATGGTAGGCGGATGTGATCCGATGCTTTGCCCCCCACTTCTCGAACAAGATCTGGTTAACCTAAATGGGTACAAATATAATCATTAGTTTGGTTTATGTGTGTAGTTTATCCTCAACACTTGTTTTATCCAATGTTTTATTTATCATCTACTTGACCTTGTTCCAGAACTCTCTGCCCTGGTCCGTCAGGATGACCTCTGGTGCGCCATGGGTGTGGAAGATGACAAGAGCAGGCTGCTGCGTATCATCCGCACTGCTGAGAAGGTGATTGGCTGCAATCTGCCTACCCTCGAGGTCCTGCACACCTCGAGGACCCTGAGGCGAGCGAGGAAGATTGTGGCCGACTCCTCCCACCCTGGACACTGTTTCAGTCACTCCCCTCAGGCAGAAGGCTGCGGTACATCAGGACCAATACCTCGCCACAAAAACAGTTTCTTCCCTTCCACTCTTGGCCTCTTCAACAAGGCCACGGGTTCACACTGACTTCAATGACTTCCTGCTTAAAACACATTACATTCTGCACTGCATCACTGTATCTTGTACATTTGTATTTTTTGTAATATTCATATTTTTGTATTGTAAGTTACAGGCAACTTATATTTTATATTTATTCTAATTCCACTTAGTATTGCTAGTTTATGTGCCCTTAGTATAGATAGTCCACATATTTAAATTTACGGTTCCTATTTGTTTATTGTATGCACCATCCTGCCAAAGCAAATTCCTTGTCTGTGCAAACTTTCATGGTGAATAAATCCCTTTCTGATTCTGATGTCCGTGTTTTGGCGTTAAGTAATGGTGGGAAACTGTTTCATTCAAATGTGGAATAAGTAGAACTCACCAATTATGTACCAAGGTGAAACAGGCTTGATGCTTTTCAACTCTGGTGCCTCTGTCTTCACCTTCTCGAACTTCTGGCAAGGCACACAGGTGCGGACCTTGAAACAAACGATCAAGAGCAAGTTGAGACAATGTGTGCTTCTTAGCAGTGCGTCAACAACAATATTGCTACAGTTCGTAATTTATGTAGGTTTTTTTCTTATCAGACATGATGACCCTCCTTGGTGCTGACCATCCTTGCCCCCTCAAATACATAGCAACCAGAATAGCAACCAGGAGTTTCCCGCTGATTGCACGCGCAGCTAACTCAGTATTTATGGTCGCCATAGCGACGGACTCGTCGTTTTTGGGACACTATTGCCTGACAGCTGGAGAGTAAGGTAAGTTCGTTTTTTCAACTAATTTCTTGCCAAAACCTGTTTGTTTCGTTAACTATTGAAGTACAGTGTGTACTTCACCTAAAAATTATTTGACATGACATTACTAAGATTTTTCGAAGGCCTATAGTTATAGGTAACGCCAGTTAGAAGATACATATTATTTTACAAACTAGCTTAAATAGCCTCCCATTACGCTGGCATACGTTGGACTCGAAACTAATTGTCAAATTCGATAATTCCATAACTCTTTCTGCAAAAGTTAATGGTCAGAAATATGAGATATAAAACGGGTGTTATATTAGAAACTGAGGTAAAACATTATTATGTGCGACAGGGGGCGCGCGAGACGGAACGTTAGTAGCCTACAAGCCGCTTCGACATAGCCTACATACATTATTACACGGCTATTTGCCAACAAAAATTACTTAACACAGTGTGTATTTCTACCATTTATTTGTTACCATTCGTAGTGTTGATCAGCAGAGAAAACGTTGAACTTCATAGGCTTTGAACATTCTTTAGGCTTCAAATCAGCTGACGTCTTTAAGCAACGGAGTACGCTGGGGTTGAAAAGTTAACGGACTAGCGTTACTTGCGGAGTGCTACGAAAGACGTGAATCCGAGGCAAAAAGGCCACTTTCCTTGACAGCGGTCATAGCAACGGTCTGTTAATAATAATTGACCGCAGAACGTTGGGAAGCCCCATTCAAGTGAATGGGGCATTCTACAGCATTAAGAACAGCCACGGTTTACACGGCTGTTCTTAACGCTGTAGAACGCACCATTCACTTAAATGGGGCTTCCCAACGTTCTGCAGTGAACAATTTTGAAGATTTAACAAAAATAATTTTAAATATGTAACCCATTCAGTATCATTATTGGTGAGCCATTTTACACACCGCGAAAAAGACTGAATGAAAAATTAACTACTCAGTCCAGAAATGTATGATGGGAAATGGAGGCGGTAATCTCAGTGAAAATTCTTTAAACTACAAAGATGACATTTCGGACACATAGTTGTGTGTGTGTGTATGTACATATACATGAGTCACATGTCAAGTCATTATTTTTCTATTGTAATTACAGAATGGCACTGACGGCGACGCTCCAGAATGCTAAACCCAGCCCATACTACAGGCCCCCTGAGCTCCGTCTGAAGGTCCTTCTAGTGAAGGATCAGGCCAGAGTCCTCACCTGGGAGTTTCGGGAGGGCGGAGCGGTGGCGAAGATTACCAAAATGAATAAGTCGCCATTACAGACGGGGAGACCGTCACCAAAGTGACCATGTTCGAGGAGTTCTCCTCGAAGATAACAGAGGGGAAAAGTTATGTTATGAGGGGGCACTCCTTGCGGGGAGAGTCCCCGCCATATTTTATTTTGGTGACGAGGGACACCAAATTTTACAGGAGCTCGCCTGTAGTCTACAGGGACGGGCTTATGGAGGAGGCGAGAGCCCTCCTCTGTCCCCCCTCCGTAGAGACAACTTTGGAGAGGGTGAAGGACAGCAAGGGCCTCCTCACAGTGGAGGGGGACATTGTGCAAGTATGCTGATTCTGTTCATAAGCGTAATACACTAAATTTACATTCCCAGTAGTTTCAGTCTGTGTACTGTTGTAATTCAGAGATATTACGCTTTTAGGTAGACAAAGTAATACCGTAAGAATCTGAAACAATGGATCTCCTGCTGTTTTTTTGTTTAACCAGACCAATATTATAAATGTTTTTTTACTTAAATGTCACAGTGAAATGTTTAGGTCTAATTAGATCAGTAAGTGATTTACCTTGTTGTTGTCAGCTTTCAGCTGTGAAAAAGGTCCGCAGTGGGAGAGAGGAGGTGCCACTGAGAGAGCTGAAGCTCCGGCAGGTAAGACATGAGAATGTGAGGATGAGACAGGGACAGTTAAAGCCCATATAGCAGGTTAACCACCACTGTCGATGAATGGGTACATAAAGCACTCAAGATATGTATATTATTCAAGAAATCTCAAAATGGTGTCTCTAAATGGTGTTTAAGACCAGTTTTGTACGTTTTTTTTGTTAGCAATAGCATATTAGCGCAATTCGGCGATGACGTCACGTTGGGGAGTCGTGGAGGAGAGTAGCCTCAGTCTAGTACTAGAACTATGGCAATTGACTGGGATGAGGAAGAGGTGGCAATAACCACTAAAATGTACGATGGCCCGCAGCCGTATAATATCGAACCAAATAGACGAGAGGTCAAATGAGGAATTGCCTAGACCTGATGGCCGCCAAAGCCAATTAAATGGATGGTCCGAGGAGAATGAGTGTAGAGTTGGTGAAGTGTCCTGCTGAGTTAGCAACGGCAACGCAGCAAGGAGCGCTGGAGCTTGTCTACGGACAGCACTGCATATAATAACGACACATTGTTTTACTGTCAGTGAATAGCACCGAGTGAAAGTCAACGTTTCTTTATATCTACAGTAGTGACAGTTATCATGTCGTTAGTTCAGATAAGTAGCTCTTATCTAGATCTAGAAGGCATCATGCTAGCTATGGGCTAATTTACTAGTGCCACCTGTGAAATTCTCCCCCCCCAAGTCAATCCCTAATTAAATCTTTTCCCCGACGTTGTAAACACATTTCCGATTAGATATTCCACGTTTTGAGTTCCGTAATAGTCACGTTCTATCGGGAAAGGGGAAACTAAATCAATAAACTAAATCAAACACACAGTTATGAAAGCCGTTTGATGATCACTCGTGATCCAAACACTAGCCATGGCCCAGCTAACACAGTTACGTTGCCCTTCCGTTGCCGCAACGTCATTCGCTGACCAAACTTTCGTCGCCGCAACGTCTTTTTGCAAGGTTGCGGCAACGTGAGAAGTGAAAGACGCCCTGAGGTAACGGTAACGTCATTTGGTGACATTGCCAGTCCATAACCGCGACGTTGTCGCGACGTCATTTTTCCGACGTTGCGGCAACGTGAGAAGTGAAAGACGCCCTGAGGTAACGGCAACGTCTTTTGGTGACATTGCCAGTCCATAACCGCGACGTTGTCGCGACGTCATTTTTCCGACGTTGCGGCAACGTGAGAAGTGAAAGACGCCCTGAGGTAACGGCAACGTCATTTGGTGACATTGCCAGTCAATAACCGCGACGTTGTCGCAACGTCATTTTGCCGACGTTGCGGCAACGTGAGAAGTGAAAGACGCCCTGAGGTAACGGCAACGTCATTTTGTGACATTGCCAGTCCGTAACCGCGACGTCGTCGCAACGTAATTTCCCGACGTTGCCAGTCCGTAACCGCGACCTCCTAGCAACGTAATTTCCCGACGTTGCCAGTCTGTAACCGCGACCTCCTAGCAACGTAATTTCCCGACGTTGCCAGTCTGTAACCGCGACCTCCTAGCAACGTTGTTTTGTGACGTTGCCAGTCCGTAACCGCGACCTCCTAGCAACGTAATTTTGTGACGTTGCCAGTCCGTAACTGCGACGTTAATTAAGTAACCTATATTTCTAATTTCTAGGCTACTGCTTATATTGGGGCGGTTCATATGCAGACCTCATTTGCCCAAAATGCTTCTTGTTCTTGTATTTAATAGGCTAGCCTACATGGTAGCCAACTTTAGGACTATGTTTGTGTGATGTGTAGCCTAACTCAAGCTAATCATAAACGAGGCAGCATTTCCATGTAACATTCAGTCATTTTATTTCAAACAAAGTGCCAAACAGTGAATTAAAATCTTCTGCCAGTCTCAACTACAGGTCCTGTCTGTTGGCCCTGACAATGAAGCACAAAATAAGTTAGTGACCTATCAACATCATTTGTCACATAACCATGTGAAAGGTTGGATATGGAAGCTGCAATCATGATTCATTTACCTGGCTTGTTTTGAATGGGCTGTGTTTGGGCCACCTGTAGGTCCATCACTTGCACCTCTTCAGTGTGTCTGCCCTGTAGTCGCCTGCATAGGAGAGCCTCTTGCTGGTTCTCCTCCAATGCCTCCATCTTCCTGTAATGTGTCTGTCATTAATGACAAGTAAAACAAGTTAACAAGAGTTTGCATTATTGGCATACACTGTGGTTCTTCTAGATTAGCTGTAATATTGCTGTAAATATTGCTGTTTTTACCTTGAATTGTTGTATACAAAGCATTAGTATGACAACATGTTGTTTTGACAAATATGCATCCCCCCCCACCACGATCAGAACAACTTAGGTATGCCTTACAATGAGTTGACAATACTATTGAAAAGCTTTGAGTATTTTTTGGAGGGTCTTATATTTGCACTTGCCTGGCTGCCAGCCTGGTTTTCCTGGACCCCCATGGGTTCCCCTCCACCAGACCAGAGTTGACTCCTACATCTGGTGATGCAAAAGTTTCAAGTCATGCATTTGCTTCAAAACATAGCCTTTAGGGTTGCCATGGCTCATACAATTATTGTCACTGTTATAAACAGTCATTCATTACCCTCATTTCCCAGGGACACGTGCTAACAGTCCGGGGTGTCTTTGAAGAACTTCTCGACTAGATGCGACGAATTAGCACTGCATGAAACTGTAAAGGAGCAAGAGGCAAACCAATTAATTGAACAATTCGAGCTAAGCTTGCCTCTATGTAGCCTTTTGCATTAGCGTTACCTATCTTAGCTAGATTAAAACAATATGGCACTAGCTAAATTAGCTAAGCAGAGCTAGCATTGTGAGGAGCATCGGCCAACTTGGCATGTGTTAGCTAATGTAACGCTAATGTTATGCTAACTATTTTAACTATAATAGTAATATAGAAGCATTTTGTAACACAATTAATTAAGGTGATTTTGAATTAGACGGCTCAAACATGATAAAGTCCTTACTAAAGAGCGACAACGCCGTTTTATATAGGTTAGATATGTAGGCTACCTAGTGCATTCCATGACCGACTGTGTGGCCGACCGTGTGATCAGCCACGCTAGCTACAAACAAAGAAAAATGAGGGCTAAGCTATTTTGGAACAAGTTTTTCGAACAGTTCTGAACGTTTATGTTCACTGATAATTTTATGGGTGATTTGTGAGCCGCTAAACTTTGATATACGCATTTCAATATAACTTTCTGGAGGCTTTAGACTACGTTTGTTATTTTACCTTGAGGGAGAGCTATGTAGCTAGCTAGCGAAATCCTAACACAAACAAAGTGAATCTGATAGCAAATAATCATGCTAAATAGCCTACATTTCAAACCTTTAAGTAATAACATGCCCCATTCAATTTCTGCAAATACATTTGCTTAAAACTATTTCTGTAAAGAATACTCACCTTTGAATTTAGCCGGTGGGGTGAAAGCCGACGCATGAAACGCAGTCTCTTGGAATTGTGAAAACCCCTGCTTCAGCGAGTCGGACATGCACACATCGTTGGGTCCGACTGTTAACCAATGCTTTCCTAACTTGAACATTGTAGTAAGCCCTTTCACACAAAAATCAGTAAAGCTATTTAGAACAACCAATTTTATCTAGTTGTTATGGCAAATGAACATGCAAAGATCAACGCCAAAACTCCCCCTAGCGAGGACGTCCATGACGCTCTGAGGGATTTAGCTGCCTCTCCCAAAACACGCGTGACTGCCAGGCTGTAGAAGAACATTCGTTTAGCAGCGTTCTGGGAGATAGCTAGCTAGGCTAACTTGAAATGCCAGAAGCAAAGAAGCCAGAGTGATAACTATTTACCGGTAGCCTACTCATTTAACATTGTCATACAAAACAACATTGTATGTACAATATCATATATGCTGATATTATTAAGTAGGCTACATATATTTTCGGAAACAGTAGTCCAGCAGTGCCCGGGCGACATGCGACACATACGACAGCGGTCTGTGATACATCTGTTTTCAATTGTTAAAATAACCATGAAATAAATGTTTGTTTGGTATTTATTAGACATGACATTGCAAGTCAACGATTTGTAATGCCACAAGCAAAGAGGCTATGGTGATAGCTAACTATTTACTCATTTAACAGTGTGATATGAAACACAATTTTGAAATGTAGGCAGCTAAAATATGATAGCTCTACTGTACCAGGGTGTCCGCGGAGTCTTAAAAAGTCTTAAAAAGTCTTAAATGAATTTTTCTAAATTTAAGGCCTTAAAAAGTCTTAAATTCGTCAAAAATGTCATATGCTGGTCTTAAATAAATAACTCGGAGGTCTTAAATTTGTCGGGGCAGGACTATTTTTATTTTATTTTTTCTCGCGGGACTTTTCGGCAAGGAGATGTAGAGAGGCTACTTTCTTGCTAGCTGCATATATAAACGGATGTCTGCGCGCTTGCTAGCTAGTCTGCAACAATGGGTAAGTGCAAATTCAACGTCAATTGGCTGGACGACGTCCGTTTCCGAGGTTGGCTGGCGTCCGTTGCCAACCCAGAACAGGCCAGATGCATTTCGTGCAAAAATACATTCAAGATCGGCTCCATGGGGACTAAGGCTCTCGTCAGCCATGTGCAGAGCCAAAAACACAAAACCTCTACCAGGAGCCACACACAGACCCCAGCCATTTCTACATTTTGCATCTCTGCCCCGGGGCCACCGCAGCAGACAACGGTCCGCGCTGCTAGCACTGACCTGAGGGTAGCATTTGGTGCGACACCAACACTGAAAGCGGAGGTGTTGTGGATTCTAAACACAGTGGTCAAGCACCAGTCCTACAACTCGAATGAGGGGATAGGAGATCTCTTCGGTTTGATGTTCCCTGACTCTCAAATCGCGAGCACCTTTACTGCTGGAAAGGACAAAACGGCGTATATAACTCGCTTCGGACTAGCGCCTTTCATCCGAAACGAGCTAATCTGCAGCGTCAACAAGGCTGATTTTGTTTTGATGTTTGATGAGACGTTGAACCACGCCACTAAAAGCAAGCAATTTGACGTGCACGTCCGATATTGGGTCGGAGATCAAGTGCATTCCCGGTACTTGGGCTCGCAATTCATGGGACACGCAACAGCCCGAGATTTACTGCACCACTTCAAAGCAAGAGTTTTAATACAGCGGGATCCCCCCCACCATCGCGGGGTTAAGGTCTTAAATTTCATTCAAGGTGGTATTAAAAAGGTCTTAAAAAGTCTTAAATTTGACTTCCTGAAACCTGCAGATACCCTGTGTACGCTGATATTAGAGCTAACGCTAAGCTAGTATAGATGCTTTCCTAACTTGAACATTGTAGTAAGCCCTTTCACACAAAAATCAGTAAAGCTATTTAGAAGAACCAATTTTATCTAGTTGATATGGCAAATTAAAAAATGTTGTTCAACTTCTCAAAAATGACATTAAGGTGAACAATTTCAAGTCTTATTTTTTACAGTCTAGAAATACAATAGCATATATATTACTATGCAATTGCTGTAGTTGCTTTCACAGGCAGATTCTGATGTATTCCTCAATTAGCCTATAAGACAAGATAGCCTAGCCATATATTCGTCCCAAAATGGGGAAATTCGGGATAGGTTTGCTAAGGAAGAACTGTAATATTCTGTGATGACATGTCTTTGGAAATGAAACTCTTATAAGAGTCGCTTTTCCTTTTGATCACATTGAACACTTTTATTACAAAATGATAGGCTACATCACCAATTAATTGCTTTTGTAGCCTACATGTTTATAGTAAAGAATGAAAGACTAAATTATATTCCAAATTCAGTATTGTATTTATTAAAGCTAAGTTTCTGCATATGAGAAAACATTCTGGGGGTGAGTTGCACATGAAGCATGCATTGTCTAGCTACATAGGCCTACATGCTGCAACATTTAATATTGTGTGTGATTGAAATTAATGTAGCCTAGTCCTACATTACAAAAGCCCAGTTCAGTGTGATCTCTCTATCTCTGGATAAACCGCTTATAATGCATTCGAGATCCATTGTCCTAAGACCAAAGAGCGACGGAGCGGCAACGTAACGCAAGGTACCAAACTTAACGGATCCAACCGACCAAGGTACGACGTCGCGGCAACCTTGTCCACTGGACCTAACATTAACGTAACCAGCCGACCAATGTTCGATGTAGCGGCAACGTTGTCCACGGGTCTAAATATAACGTAACCAGCCGACCAAGGTACGACGTCGCGGCAACCTTGTCCACTGGACCTAAAATTAACGTAACCAGCTGACCAATGTTCGACGTCGCGGCAACGTTGTCCACGGGTCTAAATATAACGTAACCAGCCGACCAAGGTACGACGTCGCGGCAACCTTGTCCACTGGACCTAAAATTAACGTAACCAGCTGACCAATGTTCGACGTCGCGGCAACGTTGTCCACGGGTCTAAATATAACGTAACCAGCCGACCAAGGTACGACGTCGCGGCAACCTTGTCCACTGGACCTAAAATTTACGTAACTAGCTGACCAATGTTCGACGTCGCGGCAACGTTGTCCACGGGTCTAAATATAACGTAACCAGCCGACCAAGGTACGACGTCGCGGCAACCTTGTCCACTGGACCTAAAATTAACGTAACCAGCTGACCAATGTTCGACGTCGCGGCAACGTTGTCCACGGGTCTAAATATAACGTAACCAGCCAACCAAGGTACGACGTCGCGGCAACCTTGTCCACTGGACCTAAAATTAACGTAACCAGCTGACCAATGTTCGACGTCGCGGCAACGTTGTCCACGGGTCTAAATATAACGTAACCAGCCGACCAAGGTACGACGTCGCGGCAACCTTGTCCACTGGACCTAAAATTAACGTAACCAGCCAACCAATGTACGACGTCGCGGCAACGTTGTCCACGGGTCTAAAAATAACGTAACCAGCCGACCAAGGGACAACGTTGCGGCAACGTTGTCCGTGGCACCAACCGGCAACATTCACTTTATAAAGTTGCTACGACGTCGCGGCAACGTTGCCATAAGGTAAGGTCGCGGGTTACCAAATGACCACTTACTAGCAACGTTGCCGCAACGTCGTGTGTTAGCTGGGGGCGCGCTATCTAGCTAGATATGACTAGCTTTTGGACATAGCTACTTAAAAACAATTTTGTTTTGGTTCATATTCATGAGTCACGAAATGTGCTTTTCTAATGTCATCGTATCTTAAAAGCTCCGTGTACCCCGTCCACACTACTACGCGTATACCCGGCGTTTTCAAATGTCTCCGGCTAGGGGAGCGTATTCGAAAAGCTCCGTTTTCAGTGTCCGAATTCTCCGTATTAGTGTGTCCGGGAAGTGCAAACGGAGACATATGTATGCGTTTCTAAATTTACCCGGGTTAGTGTGGACGGGGCCTCAGACTTTTCTAATGTCACACTGATTATGATTGTAGTTGGGGGGTTCATGTTATGGGGCTAGCTAACGTGCTCTGCAGCCTGTAAACATTAGGCTTACCGTGGCCAGCTCTCGCTTGCGGCGGGCGGCACCGAGCTTTTCAGTGCTTCTCGGTCTCGGGCCAGGGCAGACAGAGAGTTTGTCACCCCCCCACAAACACAGTAGTTTACAATTTTTCCTACCTATACATATGTCTATCTAGCTTTATCTCTATATCTATATATGTAGGCTAGTACTAGTAGCTATTTATGTATCTAGTGCTAGCTAGCTATGCTATGCTATCTGGCTGTCTGTCTATCTATTTCTCTCTCTATATATATATATATATATCTATCTATGCTATCTATATATATCTACTGCTGAACACTCTTTCGTTAATCTCTCTCGTTGATTTCAATGGGGCTTTGGTCTATCGTCTCCCCAACGTGACGTCATGCAATGCATTGTGGGGGAAAGAAGAATCATTGCAAAAAAGTACCTACTTTTTCGTATTATATTACGTTTTGTGACACCCAACAACATCAAATACAATAGATAACAGTTAAAATGTTTATAACCAACATGTAAATAGCGCAAATTCGTTGGAAAAATCAACCTGCTATATGGGCTTTAAAGTTCAGTTCAGTTAAAAAATGCCAAATTGCCCATTTCATCAACCTTGAAAAAGAGAGTTTTCATACAAAGTTGTCAGTACTTTCAAACAGATCCATGGTGCCAAGCATTTAAACAGTTTCCTGCCAAACAAAATAGAAATTGCTTTTTCTAAAGCATTTTCTGCATTATAATGTGTGTTATACTCTATATCCATGTAATATATCACAGCATTGCTTAGTGGGAGTAGCTGAAACTTAAGCAGTTAAATTACACGTTGGAGGTTTGTTGGATTGCTAAAAATCTGAATACGTTTACTGTAATATCTTTAGATCAACAAATATCAGTGAAGGCAAGGACCTGCTCGGTATTACAATGTCTGTGTTGAATTATAAAAGTGTTGTGGTAGAAAGCAAAGACATGGTTACACATACTGAATAAATTCATTATCATGATTTTCACTCAACTCTTGCTCATTGTTTTCTTTTAGGACTTCAGGCTTTAGCATTACCAAATCAATTAGACTCTTCTCAATCTTTATCTATTTTACCTCCAGATCTTCATCTTTCAAAGCATAGGCGATATATACAGTCGTATGCAAAAGTTTAGGCACCCCTCTGAGGCTGCATGATAATTTCCTGTCTTCACCAAAAAAGATCAATATAATATTGTAATATTACTTTTCTAGTTAACACTGAGTGCTGGGGTGTTTTCCAGACAAAGATATTTGGTGTAGCAGTATTTAGTTGTGTGAAATTAAATCAAATGTGAAAAAAAGGCTGTGCAAAAGTTTGGGCACCCTTATCATTTATTTGATTTGAATACCTCTGCCTACTAAATGCTGATTAACTGCAACACATAGTTAGTCTGATTAACTCGTTAAGCCTTCAATTACATAAAAAGGTGCATTCAATCATTAGAAAGGGTATTTAAGTTAGCCAATTGCAAGTTTTGCTTCTCTTTGATTCTCCTCTGAACAGTGGCAAAATGGGGGCATCAAAACAGCTATCAAATGATCTAAAAACAAAGATTGTTCAGCAGTATGGTTTAGGGGAAGGCTGCAAAAAGTTATCCCGGAGGTTTCAGCTATCAGTTTCCACTGTGAGGAATGTCATTAGGAAATGGAAGGCAACAGGCACAGTTCTTGTTAAGGCCAGAAGTGGCAGGCCAGGAAAAATAACAAAGAGGCAAAGGCGAAGAATGGTCAGAATGGTCAAGGACAACCCTCAGATCACCTCCAAAGAGCTGCAAGGTCATCTTGCTGCAGATGGTGTCACTGTGCATTGCTCGACCATTCAGCGCACATTGCACAGAGAACAGCTGTATGGGAGAGTGATGCGGAAGAAGCCTTTTCTGCACACGCGCCACAAAAAGGCTCGCTTGAGGTTTGCCAAACTACATTTGAACAAGCCAGGCTCATTTTGGAACAAAGTACTGTGGACTGATGAGACAAAGATGGAGTTATTCGGTCACAACAAGAGGCGTTACGCATGGAGGCAAAAGAACACAGCATTCCTAGAAAAACACTTGCTGCCCACAGTAAAATTTGGTGGGGGGTCCGTCATGCTGTGGGGCTGTGTGGCTAGTGCAGGAACTGGGAATCTAGTTAAAGTTGAAGGTCGTATGGATTCAACTCAGTACCAGCAAATTCTGGACAATAATGTTCAAGAATCTGTAACAAAGCTGAAGTTACGGCGCAGTTGGGTGTTCCAGCAGGACAACGACCCGAAACATTGCTCCAAATCCACTAAGGCATTTATGCAGAGGAACAACTACAATGTTTTGGAATGGCCATCCCAGTCCCCAGACTTGAATATAATTGAAAATCTATGGGGTGACTTGAAGCGGGCTGTCCACGCTAGGCACCCATCAAACCTTACTCAACTGGAGATGTATTGTAAGGAAGAATGGTCCAAATTACCTCAATCCAGAATCCAGACACTCATCAGAGGATATAAAAAGCGTCTAGAAGCTGTTATTTTTGCAAAAGGAGGCTCTACTAAATATTAATGTGATTTTTCTGTTGGGGTGCCCAAATTTATGCAAGTGTCTAATTCTCTTATGATGCGTATGGCATATTTTCTGTTTATCAAATAAACCTTATTTCACGGCTAAAATATCACTGTCCATGACGTATGTGTATATATATGACAAAGACGTTCCTCATCCAAACGCCCAACATTTTATAGATGAAAGTAATGGAGATTATCAGGGGTGCCCAAACTTTTGCATACGACTGTATATATCCACATATACATATAAAGTAGAACTCTTATGTAGTTCTAATATATAATTCTGTGTTATTTCCAGGATAAATCTGATGTCACCATCAACCTGTGGCGTGATGCTGCTGTCGAGGAGCTGGTGCTTGGCAGCACATACAGCTTCTCACACCTATCCAGGAGGGCTGCAGGGGGTGATCAGCTGCAGTCAACGGCCCACACCAACATAGAGGTAAATCGCAATTCCTATTGACAAGGACATTGATGGAAATACATGTTGGTTAAATTCAATGCAATAAATGTAAAATAATCTATTTTAACAGAAGTATGTGTAGTTAATACAGACCAACATTCAGGATAATGTGAAAAAAAACGTTAACGTGTTGAATTAGGTATACAAAATTAGGTATACAACCATAGGTGTCCTTGTTAGGCATTAATCTCCTGAGCAGATCATGACAGGGCATTGAGTATATTTCATTAAGCCATGTAAATGGTTGTGGTTTTTGACACTGAAATGTATAATGCAGATATAAAGGGACAAGTGATATCATTGAAATGAAAGGAAGAAAAGAGGTTACTATTTGATCGCAATATGTCATGAGACATAAGTCATATTTCTTTCGGCAGATGGTGACCGCGACACAGGAGGCAGTCAGGGTGGAGGTCCTGGGTGTCGCCGAGGGCAGCACAGAAGGACAGCTGGAGGTCCTGCTGTCTAATGGAGCTCTCCTGGACATCCAGGAGAGTACATGGGAGCCATTTGAGGCTTGCCTGGAAAAGGCCAGGCTTTATGTAAATGTCAAATATACAGGGAGAAGAGTCATTCAAATGGTGGCAGTACCCTCCCCCCCATTAGAGTAGTTTGTTACGTTGAGTTCTTTTTAAATTACATTTTGTTAAAAAAAATCATTTACGTTGAATGTTCCGTTTTAAAACTTCATTATTAATAATAATATAAACAATACAATAATTTATTTAATAAAAAATTTAGTTCTGAATTTGATTCAGTTGTAGTGTTTTAGCACAATCATATGTAACAAGCATACTTGCCAACCCTCCCGATTTTCCCGGGAGTCTCCCGATTTTCACTATCCGCACCCGTTGCTCCCGCAATTCTCCCGATATTGACAAGATTTCATGTCTCCCTTTCTCCCCACTTTCGTTATCATCACAACAACCTGTTTTTTCCGAAAAGGACTACAATATCCACCCCCCCCGGATATTGGTTGGTTGAGCCCGCTGTTACCACGGAGACGTTTGCCACCGCAGCAAACGTCTCCATGGTAACAGCCGGCTCTCAACGTCTCTCTAACAGTACTTTCTTCTGTTTATTCTTTCTACCCGCGCTCGTGAATTAAAAGAGAACAAAGAAGACAAGAGAATGGAGCCGAAAAGGAAAAAATATGCCTGTAAATTCAATGAAGAGTGGAAGTCGGAGTTCGCTTTTCTTACAACAAGTTTTAAAGGTACTGGATATGCCCATTGTAAAGTTTGCCGGGCGGATTTTTCCGTGGAGCACGGCGGTCGGACGGATATCAAACATCATGCTAATACAGACAAACATAAGAAGGCAGTAGTTGCTTCAGAGTCTCAGCCAAGCATCGTTGGTTTGCTGGGGAAAGGGAGACCAGATGCAGTCATATATGCTGAAACAAAAATGGCAATGTTGGTGGCAAAGAATAACATTCCTCTGAGCTTTACTGACGAAATAAATAAGTCAGTGAAGGACATGTTTCCTGACTCGGAAGTAGCTAAGAAGTATGCCTGTGGGAGGACCAAAGCCACACAGATAGTGAAAGGTAAGCCATTAACATACCCTTAAAACTGGATATTGCACACTAATCAACATTCAACATGTGAGTGAGCCAGAGTTAGTCTAAGAGGCTAGTTTTCATCCGTTGTCCCCGGGCCAGATATTAAAGAGGCAACCTAAAATTACAGAAATAAATAATAATAATATGAAATCAAATGTAATGACATGAAATGTAAATTAACTGAAAGTATTCAACATAAAATTGACGTTTCAATTTACTTATTTTTTTGTTGGTTTTATTATTTTAAAGTCACCAGAATGCGGGAAACAATGTCTTTAAAGCTGAAAATTTCATGGGGGGGGACCCCCAGACCCCCCGCTTTAGTTTGGGATTTCTCCCTATTTTCCAGGTCTCAAGGTTGGCAAGTATGGTAACAAGTATGGCCAGAAGGACTCCCAAGAAAGAAAAGAACAAACCTGTGAGGCATTCTGAAAGTTTTAAAGATGTATTGTACAGTGAGATTGAGGAATGCTAGTTAACTGAGTTCCAGGTAGAGACGTACCTGAACCAGGGAGAGGCTTTGACATCAGGGAGGTTAATGCAGAAGGAGGGCAGGTCAGAAGAAAGATCCACATCCAGTCCTCGAGAGCCGCTGTCCTGCAAGTTATGTTTAGATGTTTCCCTGCTTCAACACACATGATTCACATCGGTGCATCATTAGCAGGCTTGTTCATAATAATCTTTCGAATAGATCCATTTCATTGAATCAGGTGTGTTGAAGCAGGTGTAGCAGACTTTAACCGGTCTGCTACATTAATAACAATTATAGTGTACTTTTGTGGTCGGCTGAATGGTGATGTAGAAGATGATGAGTCGTGGACAGCTGTCATCGAGTTTAATTATGTAACACAGTGGAGCGATCACACACAGTACAGGGGCAGAACAACAGTCACCCCCTGTAACAGCCTCCACACGAGGGCGTAACAAATAGCTGTGTGTAGGCGATTATAATATACCCACCGTTAGCCCATTACAGCCTACTAGCTACAACACTTCAAATCAAATCAAAATTTATTTGTATAGCCCTTTTTACACGCAAGCATGTCACAGAGGGCTTCACATACGCCCATAAAAACTGCCCCTCAACTAGGGCTGGCCCGAATAATCCGAATATTCGAATACTCGTTCGGAAAATTAATATCCGGAGCTTAAATTGGTATTCGGAGCTTCGTTTTATATTTGGATATAAAAGTTAGTAATATTGTAGTAGTAGTATTGCTCATTTAGGAGGATATGTTCATATCTGATATATTACATCACTAAGTGTCATAGCGCATCCATTACTTCACCTCCGTGCGCAGGGCAGTGAGCGCACTTCCTTGTAGACATTGAACGAGCTTGTTCAAAATGCCCAAAAAATCCAATGTCCAATGATCGACAGCATGCTCAGTGCCAAATTTGCGACCGAAAATTGGCATATCATGGAGGAACGACAACTTTGAAGAATCACCTCAAACATGTAAGTAGCCTAGCCTATTATGCAGATGTGGCCTAACTAGCTTATTTGTTGACACAGCCTTGAAAAAAACTTTTAATAGCTTGATAACTAAAACTATATGAGCCCGCGCTACTGTACAGGGCAGCACACGTGTGTAGGTTAATAAATTATTAAATAACTTTTGACCCGTAAGTAGTAAAAACATGCCGTTGTCGGCTGCGCGAAGCTAACGGCCGTGTGGTTCCGTTGCCGCCATTAGGGACTTTAAGCAGCGGTGTTTTAGGGACGGCTACGGCGCCAGGGAAAGATTTCAACGGGCTCCACTATCACCTAGCAACACTTAGACCGGCTACTTGCTGCAGTTGGTGTAGCGCTCACAACGTCAAAAACCCATTCTGCCGTTGTAAACAGACGGACTACGGCTCTGACTCGCTCTGACTACAGCGATAGGAGGTGATGACATAAATTCTCGAATGCTCAAAATTCTACTCGACCGCCGTAGCCGTCCTCTCAACCGTCGTTGCTTAAAGTCCCTATACGATTGTAGTCCTTACAGAAGCTTTTTTATCCAGCTTGGAACTTGTGCTTATTTTCGGGGTCTTTATGCAATAAATAAACCCACCCTTAGATCCAAGAATGTCCTATGTCCTTAATTAATACATGTTTGATAGTTGATTCAGTTAGCTTTGATGCTAAATGTGATAAAATGACCCTTTGGGAGAGTCCATCATTGTGAGAGGGTAAAATGCTTATTAGGCCTATTATAACAATGACATCACATCACTGCTGCACATATACTATAGCCCAGATAGTCTAGAATTTTTTATACTGCTTTATTAGATATTAACTCCAGGCAAACCAACTATGCTCAAAAATGGGTTAGGGCTCATTAATACATATTTAATAATCCTATACTGTATACTTTAATTAGAATTTCCTAACAAATTATTATCGTCTCATAGGTCCATCCTCAGGCTCAGACATCGTCGCAACCATCGACATCGACCACAAAAGCTACCCAGAGGACCCTTGAGTTTGAGAAGCCAATCTCCGACAAAAGAAAGAGAGATATAACAGACAAAGTGTTAGAATTTGTAGCCATGGACATGAGGCCCATCAACATAATCGAAGGCGAGGGTTTCAAAAGATTAGTTACGTTGTTGGAGCCTGGATACACCATCCCCAAACGTTCAACAATCTCAGAAGCCCTCACACTTAAGCACAACAAACTGAGGGGCCAAGTGTTAGCACAGATTGCTAGTACTACAGCAGTCAGTTTCACAACAGACATTTGGACTTCGATCGGTATGGAGGCATACATGGCAGTCACTGCGCATTTCATTAATGCAGACTGGGAGCTCCAGGCGTATGTGCTGGAAACAAAAGAGATGGAGGAAAGCCACACAGGAGAAAATATTGCACACCGGCTTGGAGAGGTGGTTGACTCCTTTGAAATACCCAATTTTAAAAGAGTAGCCATTGTTCATGACAACGCGAGCAACATGACCCTGTGTACAGAAACTCTGCGCAAACAGCCGGAGAAGTGGGGAAAAGTCCAGGGAGTGCGTTGTTCTGGACACACACTGCAGCTGTGCGTGAACACAGCTGTAAAGCAGGATCAGATACGACGGACAGTGAGCGCTGGCAGGAATCTGGTCAGTCACTTTAGAAAAAGTGCAAAAGCAACCGCAGCCCTGAATGAAAAGCAAAAGCAACAAAATGTAATTGAGCACAAGCTCATTCAGGATGTTTCAACACGATGGAATTCCACACATTCCATGCTGGAAAGGCTGGTAGAGCAGAGATGGCCAGTGACAGCAGTGCTGTCTGACCCCATCGTCACAAAGAAAGGTGACCGAACCCTGGACCTGACATCAGACCAGTGGAATCTGGCCCAGGATACTGCTGAAGTGTTGGGGCCATTAATCACTCTAACCGAACTGCTGTCACGTGAGGAAAATGTGTCCCTTTCATCTGTCGTGCCGATGCTCACCAATATTAAAAAGCGTCACCTGACACCACTGGATGCTGACAGCCCTGCAATCAGAGCACTCAAAAGCACACTTGTCAATGAGATCGACACAAGGTGGAAACTGGCCAAGTTGGAGCCCAACAGTGTTTACCTCATCTCAGCAGCACTTGATCCACGATTCAAGAGCCTCAAGTTCCTGGATGACGAGAAAAAGGATCTAGTGTACATTGAGGTTGTTCAATTGGCAAGACATCTGCACCAAAGAACAGCCGGCCTGGAGGTTGCAGACAAAGGGCAGGCCCTTGCAGAGGACAACTCAGAAGAAGAAACGGCAGCCGCATCACCACAGAAGAAAATGAAGACTGGGAAGGAAAGGGAGATAGCCATGCTGCTGTCTGATGATGACGAGGAGAAGGAGGATATCGATGACAGCGACAGTGCAAAGCAGGAAATGGAGCAATATTTGAGCGACAAAAGCAAGTTCAGCTCCGGCCCACTTGCATGGTGGAAAAATAATACAGACCGCTACCCTAAACTTGCATTGGCAGCCAAACACTGCCTTTGCATACCAGCTACCTCAACGCCGTCGGAAAGAATCTTTTCCAAGGCAGGGTACATTGTAAATAAAACCAGAAATGCACTTCTGCCAGAAAATGTTGACACACTTGTGTTCCTGGCCCACAACCTGAAGCGTGTGTGAAGTAAAAACTTTGAGATAAATAAATGTTGCTATTTACTGATGTAGTATTATTATTATTTTTTTTTGATTTGTTGTTTTCTGGTCTTGACACTTTGTTGTCACCACATGTTCCGGATAATACTGACCGTAGTTCCTTATGTTGTTTTTGGTGTTGTTAATGTATGGTTGACTGTTGTTGTGCATCTTGCTTTGGCAATACGGTCGTAATGACTGTCATGCTAATAAAGCCAAATTGAATTGAATTGAATTAAATAGCTGATTCTTCAAGAGATAAATAGCTGATTAAGAGAAAGTTGTTGCCTGACATCAGGCCTGTGTTTTTTGTTTAATTTCTGAAGCCACCAACATTACAGGGTTATTTTTTAGACTGTAGGGCTGTTTTTATTTATAGCTTATTTTTGGACAGAAGCTCCCGTTACGTAAGGGCTGAGATCGCAGAGAGGACAGCTGATTTGGACAGCTGTTCGCGTCCACGGGGAAAAAGTAAGGAACTCCAACTTACTTAGGCCTATTAATTAACGTTCAAAAGCTATTAAATCTTCAACAAAATAATATGCAGATATTGTCAAAATCGGTTCCAGGGAGTATTGCCTGAGGCTAAATTCCAAACATTCCATATGCTGCTGAAATATGATTATCATATTAATATTCATATTTTATGAATTTTCATATTAAATCGTACACCTAAACGGTTTATACCATATTGAAGAGGAGAACTAGGGGATTTTTATGATGTGAATAAATATATGATTACTTAAGGCAAATCATATTTTATTAAGATGATTTCAGGCAGCCATTTTTTACAAAAACTTCTTCATCCACCATACCTCATCAGACAACTTACATTTTGACGACTTTAATTACAAGATGGAGGAAAACTTTGACTAGGTGGAATATCCACAAATCTGTGGGCAATGTAAATCCGAAAACAGATTAGAAATATCTTATTTTGATTAAAAGCTATGACCATTCTAGTGACTAGTGGTAACATGGGGAAAACCGGAATTCTCCTCCCCCAAAAGTAGCTAGCGCTATGCCTGGCTACTCCTCTCGATAACTAAAAAACGTTCTACTGTCTTCCACAACCGACCGAATTGGCCAAACAAGATATCAAAATGTATCTTATAGTTTACATAATCTAGCTAGTTAATGTTGTTTTTCCAAGTTTCACAGAAATATGCTAAAGTTGAGGCTAAACAGCGCTACTATTGTCATACTACCCTTCCTGCCGGACAAGCATTTCTCTCGTCAAAATAACTCCCGTCACTCCCACAAACAAATTCTTCGTAAGTAAAAAGTTTAGACTTTTAATTGACAATATTCACAACACATATTAAGACACTTGTCTTTAATCATAATATCGTCTCCGATTTCAATTCGAAGCTGTAAATCTCACACTGTAGGCAATCTTCCATGGTCTCCGCTCTGGCTCCGACTCGGAAAACAACGTTTTTTTTTATTTATTTTTTATTAATGTTGTTTTTGATGGTGTGTTTTTCTGGACCGAATATCCGGATATTCGTTCGGAAAAACCAACGAATATTCGGAGCCTGAAAAATGGTATTCGGGCCAGCCCTACCCTCAACCAACCTAAACCCTCAAGGAAGACAAGGAAAAACTCCCAGAAAAACTCAATGCAAGAGAAAAAATTGAAGAAACTTCGGGAGGAGCAATTCAGTGAGGGATCCCCTGCTCCAGAAACGGTTGGTGAAAGAGAGGAGCAGAACACAGGCTAAACATAGTAATACACAGGGAAGTGCCAATGGGTTTAGAAACACCAAAATCCATTGTCCAGCTTGGTAGATGTAGGAAGGGATCGGGAAACTCGCTGTTGCCCGTCACGGAGACTAGTTTCCGGTTGGTGAATAGGTCCAGCGTTGGCGGACCGATGACCAGGCAGGTGCTGACAGCTCAAAAACCCCCACACCACAGGGGATGTGTGGAGGGGGGACAAAGAGAGGAAAGCAGGGATTAGAGAATGCCAGGAGCAGCTAACAGTTACAATGATATTAGAATGAGATCCCCACCGGTCAAGTGTGGACTAATGCAGCGATTTAAACAAAGGTATTTGGTGCAGCCTTAGACACTAAGACACCGCCAGCCCCCCTCGGTTGGAACATAAAATCTGTTCCAGGGGAAAGAACTCTAAAATAAGTTATTTATAGAATAAGGGTGAGAATGCCCCGTCCCCCGTCGACACCACACCATAAGTTTACATTGAAAGTACATACACACACTTACCTTTAGCAGCCATAGATTTGACTAAACAGGAACGTTTTTAACCTGATTTTGAATGTCGCAACAGTCTCAGCCTCCTTAATTGAGATAGGTAATTTGTTCCAGAGAAGAGGTGCTCTATATGAGAACGCCCTGCCTCCAACAGTTTTTTTATTTATTTTGGGAACCACCAGATAGCCGGCATCTTGAGATCTAAGTGACCTTGTGGGGCGATGGGGTGCAAGGAGACCAGAGAGGTACAGCGGTGCTAATCCATGCAGAGATTTGTAGGTTAGTAATAGAACCTTGAAATCAGCTCTGGCTTGGATAGGAAGCCAGTGTAAAGAGACGAGAATAGGAGTTATGTGATCAAACTTTCTGGTTCTAGTCAATAGTCTAGCAGCAGCATTTTGTACCCGTTGTAAATTTTTTATGTAGGTATTTGGGAGGCCAGAGAACAACACATTGCAATAGTCCAATCGGGATGTAACAAATGCATGTATTAGTTTTTCAGCATCATCTTTTGAGAGAAATTTTTGTACTTTGGCAATGTTACGTAGATGGAAAAATGCAGTTCTAGTAATTTGCTTAATATGGTACTCAAACAAAAGGTCCGGGTCCATTGTGACTCCTAAATTTTTTACCAGTTGGCTTTGAGAGACTTTGATGCCGTCTAAAGTTAGATTGGATAAATTATTTCTGTATTTTTTAGGACCAAAAATTTGAACCTCTGTTTTATCCGAATTGAGAAGAAGGAAATTTGTTGCCATCCAAGCTCTCAACCCAGAAACACATGTTTCCATAGCAAATGGTAAATCCCCAGGCTTTAAAGACATATAAAGCTGAGTATCATCAGCATAACAGTGAAAGTTTACCCCATAGCTTCTAATTATGTTTCCTAAAGGCAACATGTAGAGTGAAAACAACAGAGGGCCTAGAACTGAACCCTGTGGTACTCCGTATTTTACAGTGGAGCACCTGGATGAGCAGCCATCATAGTGGACATATTGTGATCTATCAGATAGATAGGATCTAAACCACTGAAGTGAGGTACCAGAAGTTCCAACATAGTTCTCCATACGTTCCAGAAGAATCGCATGATCCACTGTGTCAAAAGCTGCACTTAGGTCTAAGAGAACCAGCACAGAGATAGAACCCGCGTCAGAGGCTAATAGTAGATCATTGACTACCTTAGCTAAAGCAGTTTCAGTGCTGTGGTGAAGACGAAATCCAGACTGGAGAGGTTCATAAAGCTGATTTGAGGAAAGGTGCTCAGTAAGCTGTTGTGCCACAGCTTCAAGGTTCAAGGTATCTTTATTATCCCCGAGGGGCAATTTGTTGTACAGCCAGCAGTAGAGAAAGATGGCAAACATATAACATATAAGACAACAAATAACACAAACAGATCACATATTTACATGTGGTCATTGACCAGACTGATGGCAGCAGGCATAAATGATTTCTTCCACCGGTTAGTTCGGCAAGGTGGAAGCCTGTATCTGCGCCCTGATGGCAGCAGGGTAAACTCAGGGTACAGGGGATGGGTCGAGTCAGCCATGATTGAACGGACCTTCCTCAGTGACCTGACCTTATACAGGTCATTGAGGTTGCTCCATTGGGTTCCAGCAATCTTGCTGCACAGTTTAACAAGTGCCTGCAGCCGATTTTTCTGCTTTACAGAAAGTGACCCGTGCCAGCAGACAAAACAAAAAGTAAGAATGGATTCAATGAAACAAGAATAAAACATTGCCATAAAAGTGGTGTCAACATTAAAACTGCGGAGCTTCCGGTAAAAGTACATGCGCTGATGTGCTTTCTTGCACACAGCATCGACATGGGGCTCAAAGCTTAATTTTTCATCAATCACAGTCCCAAGGTATTTGTATTGCTGCACCACTTCAACAGGCTGATCATGCATTAAAACAGGGGAGATGGGGGATGGAGCTTTCCTAAAATCAATCAACATCTCCTTTGTTTTTGTCACATTAATATTTAAAAAGGATGATTCACACCAATACATAAAATCGCTCACTACAGGACCGTGCTCAGGGTCGTCACCGTTGAGGAGGGACACAATAATAGAATCATCTGCAAATTTTTAAATGTGGCGCCTGTCATGTCGGCTACGACATTCATTTGTGTATAAAACAAATAAAAGAGGTGAGAGGACACAGCCTTGGGGGGATCCGGTGGAGGAGAACAGAACATCTGAAAGAACGCCATTCACTCTCACCCGTTGTGACCTGACTGTTAAAAAGTCCATCAACCAACTGAGCAGGCCAGCATCAATGTTAAAAAGACTCTTCAATCTGTTTGCTAAAACATGGGGCTGGATGCAGTTAAAAGCCGATGAGAAATCAATAAAGAGCAGACGAACAAGAGACCTGGCCTCCTCGAGGTGTTTAAAAACCATGTTTAAAAGCATCCCTGTCGCATCATCCGCTTTTTCAAAAAATTTTGAGAGAAATGGCAAATTTGAAATTGGCCTGTAGTTGCTGAGACAACCTGAATCAAGGTTTGGTTTTTTAAGAAGGGGCTTAATAATTGCTTGTTTGAAATCGTCAGGGACTTGGCCAGTTACAATAGATTCATTAATAATACTAAGCATGGCTGGTCCAATAATAGGGAGAAGTTCCCTACGAAGTTTGGCAGGAAGGGGATCGAGAAGGCAACTGGTAGGTTTCGATGAATCTATCAACTTGATGAACGCTTCGATAGAAATAGGGTTAAAATGAAAAAATAGGGTTAAAATGAGTGAGAGCCTCGACATGTAGCGCGCTGGGTATAGAGGAAGATTCAGTGTCGATGGCCAATTTGTCCCTTATTGCATAGATTTTTTGGTCAAAGAATTCCAAGAAATCATTGGGAGAGAGAACAGTATTAACACAGAGTGTACTTTTCTTAGTGAGTTTTGCAACAGTATCAAATAGGAACTTAGTATTGTGTTTGTTCTTACTAATCAACTTAGAGAAATATTCTGATCTGGATCTGATGAGGACTTGTTTGTACTCCATTTGGCTGTCCTTCCAGGCCAGGCGGAAAACTTCCAATTTAGTGGTACGCCACTTATGTTCTAGTTTTCTAGTGGACCTCTTTAGAGTGCGGGTTTCCTCTGAATACCATGGAGCCAGTTTTTTGTCTTTTCTTTTACGTGGTTTAAGTGGGGCAACAGAATCTAGGGATAGCTGAAGAACCACATTTAGATCCCTTGTTTTAGCATTTAATGATTTATTTGGGACGTCAAGTGCTTCTAATGCAGCAGGTAGAATATTAGCCAGTTCTAGAGCTGTGTTTGGGGTTATGCAGCGGCTAGTAGAAGTATTCTGAGTGCCTCCAAGGCTTTGGCAGAGATCCATTTTGAAGGTAACCAGGCAATGGTCTGATAATATAGGATTGTGGGGGTGGACAGTGACGTCGCTAATCCTGATTCCTCGCAACACTTGATCTATAGTGTAATCATTTACAGAAAGGGCAATGATAAAGTACATGACAGGTCAAGTAATTTAACACACAGGCAACACATACCTGTAACACACAGTGGAGCGATCACACAAAGTACAGGGGCAGAATAACAGTCATCCTACAGAATGTAATTAGCCAGTTAGCCTCTACTCGACGACTAAACAACCATTCACAAATTGCATATTGTATTACATTAATTTGTATATTTAACACGGTACAAATCATAGGAAGTAATACAAAGTCAATCTTAGGTCACAAAAGAAATGCACGTTATTGAAACTTTGCAAAATAGACAATGTTTATTCATTTCATTCACGGAGAATGAAGGAACGCGGCTTACCCCTGTAACAGACTTCCACACGAGGGACAGTCTGAATGTGCGCAACCTCAATTATCGCCCCACCCGGAACAATACTGAACCCAATAATGGAACCAAAAATAAATATTAAATGCTGCAAAAATTTTAGAGAAAGTTCACTAAAGGTACTTAGTTTCATTTTTACCTTGTTACACAGGGAAGCATCTAAAACCTGCAGGACAGCGGCCCTTGAGGACCGACTTTGGACATCCCTAAACAGTCAAACCCCAAATCCTTACTATCAAACCTTACTACAGAAACTGGGTTATAGGCAGGTTCAAGAACAGCAAAGAAACAGAGCAGGTGCAGAAATCCATGGATCAAAGAGAGATAGAAAACCAGGCCCAAAATACTTAATGTGCTGAGGTTCAGGTTGCCACCCGATACAGTTTGAATCAGTCGATTAGATCGCAGTAAATCAGTAAAAAATCACCCATTTGAATCAAGTAGTAGGGCACCTCCTGTCCTACCAGTAGTTTAGAAGGTTGGAATTACTCGATTTGACTAGTGATATGCTAAGCCGTGTGTGTTAATAATGAGCCACCCTGGGTCTTAAACAAGCAGAAGGGCAGTAGTGTAGCGACTAGGGGTGTGACGATACACTCAGCTCACGAGACGAGACACGATATTGGGTTCACGAGATCGAGACGAGATTTTAAGAAAATTACAATGACAAAATATGTCACTGGAACAGACTTTTATTTAACCGATTATATATTATATTATAACTTAAACACTTAAGAACTTAACTTAAACTTAGAACTTAAACTACAATTTAAAAAAGTTAAAGTAAATTAAATTAAAGTGCAATAGCATTATCAACAGTCAGAATATCAAAACATAACCAATACTGTACGCACAGCTTCACTCGATACCCAGGGTGAAACACAGGAAGAAGAAAAACAAAACTTTTTTAAATGAGTCAGACAGGTGTGCAAAACCAAATCTACTACACAGCCATGTTCTTTTTTAAGAATATAAGCATGACCACATTCTCTGGCAGCAGTTGGGATCTCTGCGCATTGACTATGTCTCCTGCTGTTGAAAAGATGCGCTCACTTGGAACGGAGGTAGCAGGGACAGAAAGGCACGCTTTGGCAAGGTGAGACAGCACAGGATATTGGGAGGAGTGTTCTTGCCACCACTTCAGAGGGCAGCCACTGAGAGGGATAGAGGCCTCTTTTCTGTAGTTTTGAACTTCCCTCTCAGCACGTTTTGAACTGTTGGACTCCTCTGGCTCAGTAGAGAAAGAGTTCCCTAACAGGTCCTCAAGTGCCGTCTTTTTGGGAGCAGGTTCTGTCGCTTCAGGCTCATCATCTCTCACAGCCTCCTCTCTACCGTGTGTGGGATAGTGAGCTCCACCTGCTGCCCTTTCTTCCCTCTCAGCTGTGGTCTTTAAACAGAAGAAACACTGGTGTTAATTTGATAAGCAGCTAAGAGCCCACACACACACTGATGCTCTCATGTTTCTAACACACACACACACACACACACACACACACACACACACACACACACACACACACACACACACACACACACACACACACACACACACACACACACACACACACACCACACACACACACACACACACACACACACACACACACACACACACTTCATCAATCTATTAAAAATGTTTAGCTGACAAACATGCACAATACAATTTAAAGTGATATACCTGTTTTTGCAGCAACTGTTCTGCCTTGTTCTTTACCCTCAGGAAGACGGCCTCACACTGGTCATGGTCTAGCTGAGGTAGAGTCCGGAACCTTGGGTCCAGTACCGAGCACTCCAGCAGATAGTTGAAGGCATCCCCAGATTCCCCACTGTATCTGTTTGCAATATTCTTGAGGATTGCAGTCTTTGTGTTGGCCACGGTGGGGGAATAATAATAATAACTAGAGAGCATACAATTTCTGGGGAAATTGTGAGGGTGTGCTTGTAGCTGCCCCAGCTGCCCATAGTCTCACTGTGTTTACTGATATCAACCACTCAGTGTTTTTACATTGCTTTTAGACAGCAAAGAACATTTGTGTAGGTTGTTGGTCAACTCGTCCCGTTATCTGGTTATTAATTCCTGGAGAGCAACCATTAGTTGACATGTGCATTGAGTTTTTGTGGGAGTTTTTCCTTGTCTTCCTTGAGGGTTTAGGTTGGTTGAGAGGCAGGTCTATGGGCGTATGTGAAGCCCTCTGTGACATGCTTGCGTGTAAAAGGGCTATACAAATACATTTTGATTTTATGTAATCTAGTAAATTTGTAATAAACCATACAACCAACATTGCTTCCAGTTGATAGGCCACATATATATACAAATGACTCATTTAAATCGACAAAAAGATAGCCTTGACTAACCAAAAGGATATGTGAATGTTTGAATGTTTGAACCTGTAATTCGAACGATGAGTGACTTCAATATTTCTTGTAACCAATATTTGGAAAATGTAACTTTTTAGAATTTACCGTGTCAGTGTCACAACCGCTCATATCACCTCCCATTCGCTATCCACCACGCTAATTCATGTAGTCTATGTATTTAATGAGAAACAATTGGGTTAATGTTGAGTCAGAGGTTGGCCTGTCTGTAGATGAGAGGAAGGTAGGAAGACAAGGCGGCCAAATGAATCTCATGAAGGTGCAGCGTTTAGGACGAAACTTAGAAAGTACATTCTAATATATTCTTCTCAGATATAAACAACTTGTTGGTTGCCCAAGAGGAAGACAGCATCTGCTTCTTCAACTCCGTAATCCTCTCAAGGGCACATGTTGCACTGGGTTAGAAAGACATCAGCATAATGTAATTTTACACAATACAGGATTAAAAAATGAACACCCATCTTTGCTATATTGAAAGGGTCAATTGTAGGCTATGGGACTATACTATTCCAGTTTGTCTACACTCCAAAACATCGTTTCCAACCCAGCGGCTAGTTAAATATATAGGACAGAACACACGTTGGGTTAAACTAACCCAGCAAGATGGGTTGACCATTTAACCCAGAATGTTGGGTTGGTCATTAAACGCCTCAATGCCTAGCTAGCATTACCTGAGCAAGCATAGCAAAAAGAAGTAAGCACATACAACTATTTAAATTGATTCATACAAACACGAAGAAAACACAACGTTGTTATCACATTTTTAATGTTCTGTTTAATGTAGCCTACTGTACAGTAGACTAACGCTACCTTTTCTATTTGTATTACCATCCACTTTTGGCGCCTTCACGAACGAACAGCCAGTCGTTAGCTAAGCTAGCTAGCTAGCTAGACTAGAGCTTTCTAGGCTACTAGAGCTACGCTAAACATTCCAAAAGCAGACAGTTGCAAAAAAAACTCATTAAAACAAATCGTTTGCAGTACCGTACGTTTATTTCGGTAGGGTTCTTCTGTATAGTTGACATTTGCTTCGCTGGCTAGACTAGTAAATGTAGATTAAGTTAGCCGGTTGCAAACTGAGGTAGTGCTAACGGCTACAACAAGCTAACGCTATCCTCAACAACACCTACAGTACTAGCTAGGACTCGGAGAATCTCACCATTCAGTTGGGTTAGAAAGACATCAGCATAATGTAATTTTACACAATACAGGATTAAAAAATGAACACCCATCTTTGCTATATTGAAAGGGTCAATTGTAGGCTATGGGACTATACTATTCCAGTTTGTCTACACTCCAAAACATCGTTTCCAACCCAGCGGCTAGTTAAATATATAGGACAGAACACACGTTGGGTTAAACTAACCCAGCAAGATGGGTTGACCATTTAACCCAGAATGTTGGGTTGGTCATTAAACGCCTCAATGCCTAGCTAGCATTACCTGAGCAAGCATAGCAAAGAGAAGTAAGCACATACAACTATTTAAATTGATTCATACAAACACGAAGAAAACACAACGTTGTTATCACATTTTTAATTTTCTGTTTAATGTAGCCTACTGTACAGTAGACTAACGCTACCTTTTCTATTTGTATTACCATCCACTTTTGGCGCCTTCACGAACGAACAGCCAGTCGTTAGCTAAGCTAGCTAGCTAGCTAGACTAGAGCTTTCTAGGCTACTAGAGCTACGCTAAACATTCCAAAAGCAGACAGTTGCAAAAAAAACTCATTAAAACAAATCGTTTGCAGTACCGTACGTTTATTTCGGTAGGGTTCTTCTGTATAGTTGACATTTGCTTCGCTGGCTAGACTAGTAAATGTAGACTAAGTTAGCCGGTTGCAAACTGAGGTAGTGCTAACGGCTAAAACAAGCTAACGCGATCCTCAACAACACCTACAGTACTAGCTAGGACTCGGAGAATCTCACCATTCAGTTGCTGCAAGAAATGTGGCTAAAGTACACCGCCGGACTAGTATTTTTGCTGTCCCCTTATCTTGGTAGGTAGGCTACAACAGATAACCCTTTAGTAAATTAGCAAAATATGTCCCTGCTGAAAAGACCGTTGACAATTACATTTATGCTGCAGATGAACCAGCAGCTGGGTTATAGTGAGGCATCCGCTGGATAAGGTACCAGGTGGTCGTATCTAATGCGTCGTTGCTAACATGTGCCGACGCTGTGACGTAGACTATTATAACTGAGTAGTCTACCCTTTGCCGACAAAATCAACTTTATGCCACAAAAACGTTGTATGGTCCTAAACTGTGCAACGGAACGTACATAAAAGTAATAGCAACTCAATCGGGACCAAGACGAAACTTTGGACGTCGACGTTTTCTATGTAGTCCAAATATTGACCGAGGAGTAGGGGGGCAAAAATAATAATAATAATATATATGTGAGATAACAAAGGTTGTGCTTCATGCCGAAGGCAAAGCACACCCAATAATAATAATAATGCATTTTATTTAGAAAAGCGCCTTTCAAGTCACTCAAGGACACTGTACATCACACACAATAAAACACACAATGAAATATACAAAAAAACGTGATAAAATAGACACATAAGGACAACATAATAAGTTAAAATACATAGGGCAGAATGGCAGGAAGCATGGAGGTTAGAGAGAGTAGGCAGTCCGAAACAGGTGGGTTTTTAGTTGTGCTTTGAAAATGGGGAGAGAGTCACAGTTTCGGAGGTCGGGTGGTAGAGAGTTCCAGAGCTGGGGAGCAGAGCAACTGAAGGCTCTGCCCCCCATAGTGCTGAGGCAGGCAGGGGGCACAGAGAGGTGGATGGAGGAGGAGGATCGAAGGGAACGGGTGGGGATGTTAATGTGCAGGAGATCAGAGAGGTAGGGAGGGGCGAGGTTATGGATGGCCATGAATGTAAACACTAGGAGTTTGTAATTAATGCGGTGGGTTACGGGGAGCCAGTGGAGCTGCTGGAGGACAGGGGTGATGTGATGGTATGAGGGGGTCTTTGTGATGATGCGGGCGGCAGAGTTTTGGACCAGTTGTAGTTTGCGGAGGGACTTATGGGGGAGGCCGAAGAGGAGAGAATTGCAGTAGTCCAGACGGGAGGTGACGAGGCTGTGAACAAGGATGGCGGTGGTGTGGGGGGTGAGGGAGGGGCGGAGTCTGTTGATGTTGCGGAGATGGAAATATGCAGTGCGGGTAATGGTGTTGATGTGAGAATGGAAGGAAAGTGTGCTATTGAGGATGACACCCAAGCTCTTAACCTGAGGGGAGGGGGAAACTGAGGAGCTGTCGATGGTGAGAGAGAAGGTATTGACTTTCGCTAATGTGGATTTAGTACCGAGGAGGAGCATTTCAGTTTTATTGCAGTTTAGTTTAAGGAAGTTTGAGGTGAACCAGGTTTTTATTTCGGAGAGACAGTCGGTGAGGGAGGGGGGTGGGAGTGAGGAATTGGGTTTGCAGGAAAGGTAGAGCTGGGTGTCATCAGCGAAGCAGTGGAACTGGATATTGTATTTGCGGAGGATGTGGCCGAGGGGGAGGAGATAGATGATGAATAGAAGAGGCCCCAGGACAGATCCCTGGGGCACACCAGTAGTGACTGGGGAGGGATTGGAGGTGAAGGATTTAAGCTGGATGAACTGGGTGCGGCCTGTGAGGTAGGAGTGGAACCAACTGAGGGGGGTGTGGGAGAGGCCAATCGAGGAGAGTCTACTGAGAAGGATGGGGTGTGAGATGGTGTCGAACGCTGCACTCAGATCGAGGAGGATGAGGATGGAGAAGGAACCAGAGTCAGCTGCAATGAGGAGATCATTAGTGATTTTGATGAGGGCGGACTCTGTGCTGTGACGGGGGCGAAAACCGGACTGGAAAGGCTCGTAGAGTGAGTGAAGGGATAAGTGGGAGTGAAGTTGAGAGGCGACAATCTTTTCTAGGATTTTGGAAATGAATGGTAGGTTAGAGATGGGGCGGAGGTTACTGAAGTTGTTGGGGTCTGAACCGGGTTTCTTTAATATGGGGGTGACAGCGGCAGTTTTGAAAAGTGAAGGGACTATTCCAGATGAGAGTGAGGAGTGAATGATGGCGGTGATGAGAGGGAGGAGGGAGGGGAGGCAGGATTTGACTAGGGTTGTGGGGAGGGGATCAAGCTGGCAGGTGGTGGGCTTAGATTTGAGAATGAGAACGGAGAGGTCGGAGGCAGTGGGGAGAAGAAAACTGGCGAAGAGATGGCAAGTAGGGGGAAGTGCAGGTGGGGAGAGAGGGGGGGAATTGGGATGTAGGTGCTGATGAATGGTGTGGATTTTCAGATTGAAATAGTCCAAGATGGAATTGCAGGATTCAGTGGAGTACAAGTGGGGGGGGAGAGAATTGGGTGGGTGGAGGATTTTTTTGAGAACCGAGAAGAGGGTTTTTGAGTTACCTTCATTGGTTAAAATGAGGCCGGAGTAGTAGGTGGATTTGGTCAGGGATATGAGGTCCTTATATTGTGCAATGTGGGAGGTGTACATGTCATTGTGGATGGTGAGACCGGTTCGTTTATAAAGTCGCTCAAGTTGACGGTTTTTAGCTTTCATGGACCTGAGCTCGGGGGTAAACCAGGGGGCAGATGTGGAAAAGGAAACAGACCGGGTTTTTAGGGGGGCGATAGAGGTGAGAGTGTTTGTGAGGCAGGTGTTGTAAAGAGTGACGAGTTCATCAGGGTTTGAGGTAGAGTCGGTGGTCGGAAAACTGTCAATGAGGGAGCAGAGGGTGGCAATGTTAATGTTCTTGATATCGCGAAATGAAATGAGGCGGGGCAACTTGATTGTGGAGAGGCGGAATACAGCTTTGAAAGTGAGGAGGGAGTGATCTGTGGCGGGGAAAACATCAGCAGTGGGCTTGGAGGGGGTGAGACCGGAGCAGCAGACTAGGTCAAGAGAGTGGCCTTTGATATGGGTGGGGAAATCAATCAGATTATGTAGTCCAAAGCTGTCAAGACAGGATGCAAAGTCTCTGGTGAGAGGCAGGTTGATATTGTCCATGTGAATATTGAAGTCCCCCAGCAGAATTACGTTGGGTGAGAGAGTGGATATATGAGTGAGCAGAGTAGAGAATTCACTGATAAAATCACTGTGTGGCTTGGGGGGGGCGGTAAAATGTAGCAATGATGGTAGGTGAGGGGCCAGGAAGTTTAAAAACAAGGCATTCAAAAGAGCTGAATGCAGGCACAGAGACGGGCAGGACTTTCCACTTCTCACGGTGAATTACCGCGAGACCTCCCCCACGGCCGTTGCCACGGGGACGGCAGATGTAAACAAAACCGGGAGGAGTTGAGTCGTTGAGTGTGGAAAAGTCACTGGGCTGTTGCCAAGTTTCAGTTAAAAAGAAAAAGTCAAGCTTACGGTCAGTGAGGACGTCTTGGATGAGATGACCTTTGCCAGTGAGAGAGCGGATGTTGAGGAGACCGAAGTTGACAGCGGAGGAGTCGAGTTTGACGGTAGCATTAGCCGGAATCTCCATCATTTGGTGTCATGTTCTGTTCAATCATGCTCTTCAGTGGCACAATGAGAGACACTGTGGGACTCTTCTCCTCACACATCACTGTGGTGGCTGTCTTCAAAGGATGCAGCAGCTTCACAAGGTCTTCAGCATCTCTGACATCGCAGCTGTCAAGTGTATCAATGCTTCGGGCGTTTTGTTTTACCTCTGGGCTGGTGAGAGCTGCTGATATGGCAGCTTGCTGCTCGAGGTAACGAGCCAGCATATCCAACGTGCTGTTCCATCGCGTCGTAACATCCATGATTAACTTGTGTGATGGCAATTGTAGCTGTTTCTGCTTGGACATTAACACCGCGGTAGCCGTTGAACTCCGATGAAAAAAAGCAGCCACACGTCTCACCCGCCCGAGCAAACGAGCGACGCGGGGAACACCGAGGCCAGCTTGGGTTGCAAGATTTATAATGTGCGCAAAACACTTAATGTGCGGCTTCAATCCCGCCTCGCGCGCGGCCACGTCCATATTACGTGCATTGTCAGTAACAATAGCGATGCCGTGGTTGGGTTTTTTAAGCTCCCAGTCAGTAACAGCTGTCTGTAAAACCTCAGCTATGTTTGCCCCTGTGTGGGACTCGAAAAGTGGCCTAGTCTGTAGTACAACACTTTCCATTTTCCAGTCATTGTTGATTGTGTGAGCTGTAATTGTGATGTAGCTTTGCGTACTTCTCGATGTCCAACCGTCTGTTGTTATGGCGATGCTTTCTGCGTCTTTCAGTATCTGTACAATCTTGCTCTTGGACTCTCCGTAGAGTTTCGGGATCACTGTGCGGGTAAAATGCGCTCGTGACGGGATGGTGTACTTCGGTTCCAGTGTGTGGAGGAGTCGCCGAAATCCTTTATTTTCTACCACAGAAAATGGCCTCATATCTGCTGCGATGAAAACACCTATGTCTCTCGTTATTGTTGTGGCTCTGGCGCTTGACTGTGGAAGTTGAGGTAGGAATCCTTGTGTCAGCGTTGTCTGGCTTGTTAGTGTTTTCTTCACAGGTGCAGTTGGTGATTTGAGTACCGAGCTGTGGTGGTGCTGTATATGTCTCTGCATCGTGCTCGTATTAGCCGCGGTGTACGGCATTATTTTCATACAATGCTTGCATATTGTCCGTGTTTTATCGGTGACTCTACTCCCATTTATCATTTCGGCCGGGTACCCAAAATGCTGCCAAACAAATGATTTAAAGTGTGCAGGGGCATCTACCATGGTAATATTGGTATTTTCCGCCATACTGGCCGTCTATGGCTGCTTTCGCGGCTTCCCCTCCTCTTCTTCTTTTCCTTCTCCGTCTTTAGGTTCTTTCAGCCTAGACGTAGCAAAGGCGCATTACGGCCTCCACAGGCCACAAGTAGAAGTTTGGATAGCTCAGAAATCTTGCGAGACCGATTTTTAACACGACGGGTAATATCGTCTAGTTTAATCTCGCGAGATCTCGTGGCACGAGATCTCGCCACACCCCTAGTAGCGACTGCTCTCCAATAAAGGCCGCTAAGAGGCTTAATGGGCTCCAGGCAGTTACGCGTCCAAACAATCTCCAACTCCGGCGATGGGTATAGTTCAATAATTTAATGGATGAAAGGCAGATTTACAACGGATGAATGAGAACATGTAGATGGTGTTGAAAATAATCAAATAAAATATAAACTGCTGTAATTGATAGTTATTTGACGTTGTTGACGATAAACAGAAAATAAAACAGGTGCGCCACTAACCCCCTTTGTATCCTAACCCCCTTCCGCCACAAGTGCCCCTGTATATAAACCACACCCACACCCACGTGTGTCAATCAAAACGGAAGTGTTTGTAACTTTTCAACAAACAATTTTGGCCCCTACAATTCCGGCCCCTAATTATTATGTTTCAAATTCAAATAATAATTACACATTTGACATGACAATCAACACAGTAAATATATTTTCTTGATCTTCTTTCTTCATTATTTGTAATCCAAAGAAAGAGTGATTTAGTCAAAGTCAAGTCTTCAGGAACAAAGTCAAGAGGTCAAGAGTTAGTTTTGGGTCAGTCAATGATCCTCTGCCTCCATTAGTAGGCAGACTTTGTTGATGGGCCTGGTCAGAAATCCGGTCTTTGACTTGATCCGAAGCTGACGTACAAGTCCCTTTTTGTCCATCATGGTCTCCACAATCCTTCCAGTCAACCAGGAGTTGCGAGGTGCTGAATCATCCACAATGACGACGATGTCTCCTGGGGTGAAGTTGCGTCTTATGTTGGACCATTTCTGTCGTTCTTGTAGTTGGGGAAGATATTCCTTAATCCACCTTTTCCAAAATAAGTCAGCCATATATTGAACTTGCCTTCACCTGCGGCGAGCATATAGGTCTTCCTTCTGAAACTGTCCTGGGGACAGTGATGGCACAGTTTTGAGAAGCAGAAGGTGATTTGGTGTGAGTGCTTCAAGGTCGTTGGGATCTGTAGAAGCCTTCGTGATTGGACGACTGTTGAGGATAGCTTCGGCTTCACATAAGACTGTATGAAGTCCCTCCTCATCCAGACTTTGCACATTTAGTGTTGAGTTGAGAACCTTCCGCACTGATCTGATGAGTCTTTCCCACACACCTCCATGGTGTGAGCCAGCAGGGGGATTGAATATCCAGTTTATTCCCTTTTGAAGCAGTGTGTTATGGATCTGACCTTGATTCCATCCTTCAATAGCTTCCTTCAACTCGCGCTGTGCTCCCACAAAATTGGTCCCATTATCTGATCGTAGTTCTTTTACTTGGCCTCGTCTGGCTATGAAGCGGCGAAGGGCATGGATGAAAGAGTCTGTGTCCAGCGATGAGGCCATTTCAAGGTGAATTGCTCTTGTAGCCAAACAGGTGAAAATAACACCGTATCGCTTCACAACACTTCTGCCACGCTTCACTCCAAAGGATCCAAAGTAATCGACTCCAACGTTTGTGAATGGTGGGTCATCTGGAGAGACTATCCAGGGGTAGATCAGCCATCTGCTGTTGTCCAGGAGTAGCATTTATACGCCGACAGACAACACATTTAGACAGGATTTTTCTGATCAATACTGTGGCACCAGGAATCCAATATTTCTGACGCAGTCTGGATAGCATATGGTTGCGACCACCATGTCCCACCTCTCCATGAATATGTCGCAGAATGAGGTCAGCAATGTGAAAGTCCTTGGCCAGAATTACAGGATGTTTCATTTCTTCTGGCATTGCTGCTCTGCTTAGGCGACCACCAACTCTTAACACATCTTTGTCCAGAATGGGGTTGAGTTTATGAATGTGGCTTGTCTTTTTAACATTCATTCCTTTCTTGAGATTTGAGATGTCATCTCCAAATCTCTTCTTTTGGCAGAAGCGGATTATCTCAATCTCTGCATTCTTCAGTTCACTGATTGTGAGACGGATTTCCTGAGTGTCAAGATTTCCTTGCAAAGAGAGAACACCACTTGCCGTTTTCCTCTTCCTGATTCGTTGCAGAAGCAGTCCTTTAATTCTGAGCATCCATGCTACTGCCCTTTTCAACTGATTCCAGGATGAGAAGTAATGGATGAAATTGGTTGTTGGATCCACTACTTCAAGTGTTATTTGAGCAGCATTTACGGTTATGCTCTTGACTTCAGAGTCCTTTGGTGAAATTGCATCCAATCCATCAGGGTTCCGAGGCCACTCTTCCTGAGGACCAAGAAGAAACGGAGGTCCGTACACCCACATTTCCTTCTTTAGGAAAGCTTTAACTTTCACACCTCTGGAAGCCATGTCTGCGGGATTGTCATTTGTGTTGACATACCTCCACTGATGTTCATCTGAGGCTTTGGCAATTACAGTCACTCTGTTAGCCACGAATGTTCGAAATCGTGTGGTCCTGTTCTTTATGTACTTGAGCACAGAGGTGCTATCAGTCCAAAATGTAGAGTCTGCTAGTTCCATCTGCAGCTCTTTCCTCAATATTGTGTCCATTCTGCCTGCCATGGTAGCAGCGGTCAACTCCATGCGAGGGATAGTGACTGGCTTCAAAGGAGCCACTCTGGCCTTTCCCATCACAAATGCACAATGTGTTTGGCCATGGTTGTCATGCAGTAACAAATAACTCACAGTTCCATAACCATCCTGACATGCATCAGCAAAATGGTGTAGCTGGGCAGATGTTACCGTTCCGAAGTTTGTAGGTTTGAAGCATCTATTGACTTTAAAGTCTTTCAAGTTATGGAGTTCCTGAATCCAGCTCATCCATTCCTGCACAAAAGAGTCTGGTATCACATCGTCCCAACCAGTCTTTTGCCGACACAATTCCTGCAGGATCCTTTTTGCAGTCAGGACTACTGGTGCCAACATTCCAAGGGGATCATATACAGAGCTGACAGTCGACAAAATCCCTCGTCTTGTCAGTGGTCTGTTTTTAAGGATGATTTTGAACTTGAAGACGTCAGACTGAACACACCATTGTACACCTAACATCCTCTCCACAGGTAATTTGTCATGGTCCAAATCCAGATCCTTCATTTCTTTTGCTCTTTCCGGTTCAGGTATGGCAGCCAATACATGACGACTATTGCTTATCCACTTGGTGAGTACAAAGCCTCCCTTGGAGCAAATGGCTCTTAACTCGTGATAAAGAGCTATTGCGTCCTCTTCTGAAGCTGCTGAAGCGAGGCAGTCATCCACATAAAAGTTGTTCAAGATGGTGTTGATAGTTTGTGGGCTGAACTGGCCAGTGTTGTCTTCAGCACATTTTCTCAGGGCAAAATTTGCACAACTTGGAGATGATGGTGCTCCAAATAAATGCACCGTCATTCTGTATTCCACCATGTTCTGACTGTAATCTCCATCAGGCCACCAGACGAACCGTAGCAGGTCCCGATCTTCCTTTGGTACTTGCACTTGGAGGAACATCGCTTCGATATCCGCAGCAATGACACCAGGTTCTTTACGGAATCTAGCTATGACTCCAATCAAGGTGCTGGTGAGGTCTGGCCCCTGCAAGAGCTGAGAGTTCAGCGAAACTCCCCGATACGTAGCTCCACAGTCGAAGACTACTCGAAGTTTTTTCTTTTGTGGATGCAAAACTCCATGGTGTGGTAGATACCATTTTCTGCCATCCCTACGTTCCAAGATCCCTTCTGGTACTTTCTCTGCATAGCCCTTGGATATCATGTCAGACATGAAGTTGGTGTACTCCAAGTGATAGCATGGATCTCTCTGGAAACGCCCTTTTAAGTTTAGTGTCCTCTGTTCAGCGCAGTTCTTATTGTCAGGCAAGCAGATTTTCCTGTCCTTCAATGGTAAGCCAAAGCAGTAATGTCCATTCACCAGCTTTGCAGATGTTGAAACCAACTCCAAGAACTGCTGATCTTCTTTTGAAGGTTCTTGGTCATCTTTGACACACTCAGGAAAGTCAATCTTGTACTGCTGCTCCCACTGCTCATCAAGTGTAACAACTGATATCCTGTTAACACTGATGTCTGACTGCTCCTGAGCATAATCATCTTTTCCTCCCAGAGGTCCGTTAACTGTCCAGCCGAGCAATGTTTTAACGGCATACGGTCCATCTCCCACACTTCCGATGACTTGAAGTGGTTCAAGAGCCTTTGGTACATCAGAGCCAATCAGCAACTCAATCTCACAGTCCAGTTCAGGTAAGTGAATATTCTTCAAATGAGACCACTGTTTGATGTCATTTTGATGTGGGATGTTTCCTTTGTGCACAGGCATTGTCTTCTGTGTGTACACACATGGGAGATCACAGAACTCTGTGCCACGCAGTCCTGTAACCTCTAGGCCTGAAACAATGCTGGTTTCAACGACCTTCCTTTGACCCATTGTTCTCAGAAGAATAGTTGATTTTCTTCCCTGGAGATTGAGTTTAGTCATTAGCCCCAATGTGCAAAATGACGCAGTGCTTCCCGGGTCAAGAAATGCATATGTATGCACTGTTGTGTTCCCCTTCTTTGCCTTTACCTTCACAGGCACTATTGAGAGTTTGCAGTTGTCTTCACCGGCCCCAGTAAGACCACTTGTCTGTACCGAGGCTATGGCTCCGATGTCGGCTTCTTCTTTTGTTGGAGATTGATGTTTGTCCACTTCGTTCCTTCTTTGGTGGATATGCAGCATCTGAGGATGCTTCAAATTGCATATGTTGCAGCTGAGTCGCTTCCTGCAGTCCTTACTCATGTGTCCCTTCTGCAGACAACCAAAGCAGGCTCCATTTTCTTTTAAGAAAGTGATTTTCTCATGATGTGCTTTCTTTTCCAATAGGAAACACACCTCCAAAGCATGTCCACCTCCACAGAACAAACACCTTTTCACAGCCGGCCAACTGTCCATTTTCCTAGGTCCATTTCCATGTTTCTCATGTGCAACTGTCACAGTGGTTGCAAACGTACTCCCTTTGATTCTTGGATGCTGTGGTTTTGACATAAAACTCCTTCCATCCTTGCTTGGTGTTGGAGTGTCTCTGATGTCTCCAAACACTGGATCAGTTGCAATCCTCACTTGTTTTTCCAGGTAATTAACCAGATCCCTGAAGGTAGCTCTTTGTTTGTACCTTTCCTGCCAATCACATGCCACAGATCTCCATTTATCCCTCAGTCGATATGGCAGTTTCTTTATGATAATTAGCAGATTAGCAGACATGTTTAGCTCCTGCATGCTGTTGACATCTTCCATGTCATTGCAACATCCTCTTAGAAACAGAGTGTATGCTTGTAATGTTTTTGTGTCATCTGGTTTTATTGACGACCATGAAAGAGCCTTCTCCATGTAGGCTGTAGCGATTTTATGTTTGTTGCCAAAGTGCTCCTGCAGTAAGGACTTTGCCTTCCTGAATCCTCTTTCTGCTGTCATATAAAGGCAGCTCCTCACCATTTCTCTAGGTTGTGATTCTGTATACTGTTCGAGGTAATAAAGACAATCTGTGGGGTTTGGGTTCTTGCTTTCAATGTTGTGTTCAAAGGATTTTATGAATGTTTGAAATTGAAGTGGGTCACCATCAAAACGACAAATCTCTTTCTTGGGCATTAAAGAGAGAGACTGTTGTTGGACCATTAATGCAGTGATGTCATTTTGCTTTTCCATGATATGAATCATATTGCTCTGTTCACCATTGTTTGGAGCAGACAATGTTGTAGGTACTGTAACATGTGCATCCATAGTCAATGTGTTTGACTGTAATGTCACTGGCACTGTGGTGAGAGATTGGGTTTGAGTAATGTCTCCGTCAGCAGTGGCAATCATTTGTGTTCTATCTTCATGTTGTTTCTTCACCATATATGAGTTCATACCATCTGACGCTCTTGATCTGTGGCTACGCACACCAGATCTACTTGAGGCTCTGAGAATTTTCATTTTTGCCATTGTAGCAGCAAGGCAGTGTTGCCAACTTAGCGACTTTGTCGCTATATCTGGCGACTTTCCAGACCCTCTTGGCGACTTTATTAGCAAAAAGCGACTAGCGACAAATCTAGCGACTTTTTTGTCATTTGGTGGAATATTGTGTTGACAAAGCACTGAAGAAAGCATCTCACATATCCCGTCCTGCAGTTGACGTTTCAACCGATCTCACGATCCGTACAGCGAGAGCTGTCGCTATCTCCTCTCCACTCCTGCTGCGCGGCCAGTCTGACTAGATAGCAGCCCACAGTCCCAGCCAGACCGGCGGTTGACGCTCAAGGATCATGGGTAGTGTAGTTCTTCTTCCAGAGATCGCCAATAAACTATGTTTTTCTTAAAACGAGGTTGATACCATGCAAACTTGTGTCATGTACAGTACCTTGTATCAAGTCATATAAGTCTCCCTTAGATGGTGATGAAATTAGGGCTAATAATCTCTTAGAATAGGTCCATGATAATAATCCGCTATGGCTATGGAGAAAATAAATGGGATTTTTACTTCCGGGTATGCAAATTAGGCGATGACGTCATCTAGCGACTTCTAGCGACTTTTAGAACAGCCAATAGCGACTTTCCTCACTGAAGAGTTGGCAACACTGCAGCAAGGTTTCCATCCAGCTCCAGTTGCTCTTTTTTCCTCCTTAGCTGCTCTTCCTGTGCTTCTATGGCATGTTTATCTTTAAGCATTTGTTGTTGCACAATAAGAGCAGCCATTTCAGCCTCAGCCTTGATGCATGCAGATGAGGTGGTGGACAATCTTGAGCATGAAGAATGTGATTTGTGACTCCGGTTTGTAATATTTGACACACTGTCACTTGGATTTATTTCATCCTGCATGTCAGATATCGCTTTATTCTGTTGGGAAGGAATGGCAGGTTGCACATCCGAGTGTGGTATATTTCCCTTTAATTCAACAGGTGCCTCCTCTTCAGTTGGAATGGGAAAGATGACTGATGTGCAGTTAACACATCTGTAGTCACATTTCTTGCCTGCTGACAGGGTCTTTCAATCTCAGAAAGCCATGTTTGAACATCATCAGTGAAGTCTGTGTTGTGGTTTATTATGCGTCCAAACCATTCATTTTGTGTTACCTTTTCCTCTTTGGGAAGTAAAACAATCACTGACTCATGTGCTGCATTTGCATTTTCATGCAGTTGTTTGAGTTCATCCAGTTTGATTTGCACTTTCTTTGCATTTTCATCACTTTTCATGAGCCCTTTAATTTCATATGAGAGCTCTTTCATTTTTGTCACATTAGATTGACGTTGCTTTTGAAGAGTTTCCATTTTGCAAGCCATCGCTTTGGCTGAAAGCTTGACCGTTCTCTTCTCCATATTTTCCATTTCATTTGCGTCACTCATTATGCGAACTTTCAAGTTTCACACTTCATCAAAGCACAAAGCAACAGACACAATGCAATCCTCAATGACATTGATTCAGCCAATATGCGATTTCCACACAACAGCACAGCACAGCACAGCGGCGGCCTCAGCTCACCACGCGGTCAAGTCAGCCCAAACAATTGCCGACCGCGACAACCAAGCAAGCGCAACACAAGCCAAAACATACAGTCCCCAATGGACAAAACGGCAGCCTTTCCAAACTGTGTTCACCTTCAAACAAATACACAGAAGGATCAACAAACATACCGTTTCTGATGGCTGTGATGCACTGCCGTCACTCGCGCGAAACACCGCTGCTGCTGTCAATTGTGTGTCTCTGATCCAAGGCGTCCGTGGAAAAGAGTCCAATGTTGCATAGTTCGTTCAGTCCAAAACATCGAGATCCAAGCGGTAAGAGCAACGTTGAATCCCGTCCATGCCGTGGTGTTGTTGGATTGAAGTTTCTGTTTACTAATTGTAGCGACTGCTCTCCAATAAAGGCCGCTAAGAGGCTTAATGTGCTCCAGGCAGTTACGCGTCCAAACAATCTCCAACTCCGGCGATGGGTATAGTTCAATAATTTAATGGATGAAAGGCAGATTTACAACGGATGAATGAGAACATGTAGATGGTGTTGAAAATAATCAAATAAAATATAAACTGCTGTAATTGATAGTTATTTGACGTTGTTGACGATAAGTTGACGGTAAACAGAAAATAAAACAGGTGCGCCACTAACCCCCCTTTGTATCCTAACCCCCTTCCGCCACAAGTGCCCCGGTATATAAACCACACCCACACCCACGTGTGTCAATCAAAACGGAAGTGTTTGTAACTTTTCAACATAAACAATTTTGGCCCCTACAATTAGATTTCAATCGCCCCTTTCATATAGTGATCCCAAAGCAGAAGGGCAGTAGATTTCAATGGTCCCTTTCATATAGTGATCCCAAAGCAGAAGGGCAGTAGATTTCAATCGCCCATTTCATATAGTGATCCCAGAGCCATATAAAAACCCGTTTTCTCGTCCAATACCGACGCTTTGTCACGGCCCTATAGGCGTCGGATGCGGACGCACAGGGTAGTATACGGACGATTTTTCTTATATCCTTGAAGAATTTTCAACCCCAAAACACGAAAGTCTCCTTGATAATTCCACAATAATATGGGTTAACGTTATGTCCATCCAGTTTTTAGAAAATTCCTCATCGATTCTGGAAAAAAAATGAAAATGTTTCGGATATAGGCCTAGCGAAAAATGTTCAGTTACCATCGCTAGACGATTTATGATTAATGTAGGCCTATTTTGGCTATTAAATATGATTTCCTTGTATTTATTTATACTTGTACACTGTTGATATGAAGAATTTTAAACTCAAAATGAACATGAACCTGACCGGAAGGGGAAGAAAATAGTCTTTCTAGTTCATTATTATAATACAATTATTGGCTTATGCATAGTGTAATTGCCATTAGATGGACTTATAGTTACATAAATGAATGAATGTGAATGGGAGTCCTTGGCCTTGTTGAAGAGGCCAGTAGCAGATGGAAAGAAACTTGTTATGGTGTAAGGTTTTGGTCCTGATGGACCGCAGCCTTCTGCCGGAGGGGAGTAGCTGGAACAGGGAGTGGCCAGGGTGGGAGGGGTCGGCCACAATCTTCCTCGCTCGCCTCTGGGTCCTCGAGGTGTGCAGGTCTTTGAGGGTAGGCAGATTTCAGCCGATCACCTTCTCAGCAGTGCGGATGATACGCTGCAGTCTGCTCTTGTCCTTGGCAGCAGCATATCAGATGGTGATGGAAGAGGTGAGGATGGACTCAATGATGGCTGTGTAGAAGTGCACCATCATTGTCTTTGGCAGGTTGAATTTCTTCAGCTGCCGTAGGAAGTACATCCTCGGTTGTGGTTTTTGGTGAGGGAGCTGATGTCCAGTTCCCACTTGAGATCCTGGGAGAGGTTGGTGCCCAGGAAGCGGAAGGACTCCACAGTGTTGACTGGGGAGTCGCACAGGGTGATGGGGGGTGAGTGGGGCTGTATTCTTCCTGAAGTCCACAACCATCTCCACTGTCTTAAGAGCGTTGAGCTCTAAGTTGTTCTGGCTGCACCAGGTTATCAGCTTCCCACCTGTAATCGGACTCATCCCCGTCAGAGATGAGCCCAATAAGGGTGGTGTCGTCCGCAAACTTTAGAAGTTTGACAGACGGATGACTGGAAGTGCAGCTGTTGGTGTACAGGGAGAAGAGCAGAGGGGAAAGGACGCAGCCCTGAGGAGATCCGGTGCTGATGGACCGAGAGACAAAGACTTGTGTTACCAGCTTAACGTACTGCTTCCTGTCAGACAGGAAGTATGTGATTCACCTGCAGGTGGAGTCGGGAACGTTCAGCTGGGAGAGCTTTTCCTGAAGCAGGGCGGAGATGATGATATTGAAGGCAGAGCTGAAATCCACAAACAGGATCCTGGCGTAGGATGCTGGGGAGTCCAAGTGCTGTAGGGTGAAGTGGAGGGCCATGTTAACAGTGTCATCCACAGACCTGTTGGCTCTGTAGGCAAACTGCAGTGGGTCCAGGAAAATGTCTGTGATGGATTTGAGGTGTGCCAGCACCTCATACACATGTATAAATGTGTAATCTATTTTAGTAATAGTACTGTTATAGTGGCGGTGTGGTCGTTTTAGAATAGTTATACTGCAATGAATGTGGATGTGGGTTTGTCCTATGTAGCAGGAAATTACTGCTAAGAACTTCAGAATCTTGAAGAACCACAGGTATGAGAGTATAACATTACAAAAAAAGTAATTATTAAACCAGACATAGATTACATCTATATTTCTTAAAAAGGTGAGCTACTTTCAAATAAAGGAAAAGTAATCATCTAATAGTTTCTTGAATAAGAGTTACCCGGAAACTTCACATAGGCCTACACATAATTTTTAAAGGTTCCCTAGGCCTACATCTGTGTATTCGTTATAGTATACCCATGTTGAATCCTTAAACAATAATAGTTGTTGAATCAAAGTAAAACAACCTCATAAAGGAATTTACCCATTATGCACACAATATCTAATGGAATGCATTCAACCTGTACATGTCTCTTGGAAATGTATCCCTGATACAAGGTCCAGGCCAGCAGGGTGAAAATTAAAACGTTGTCATAGGACTAAACCAAATACACAAGTGGAAAGGGATTGATTAGGAGATTCACACCATGCCATTCTGAAGGCCATAGGTGGCTCCTGCTGTGAAATATTGAACTTTGAACTTTTGGTCAGAAATTATGGTTAGAGTTCCTTTTAAGGTACATAGTCATGGCTTGGTAGAGTGAATGTTTGGGGTAAGTTAAACACAGCCTTTCAATATCATAACTTTAGTACCAACAGGGGCTCAACAGCGCCACCTAGAATCCCACATTTTGGGCTATAAGTCCACGTTCAGATGTCCATATTTCACATCAGGAACCGAGTAGAGCCTTCAGACTGGTATTTTCTTACTCCCCTGATCAAGACCTTTCCAATTATGTATTTGGTGTAGTCGTATGACAACATTTTAATTTTCACCCTGTTGGACTAGACCTTGTGTCGGGCGTACATTTCACAGAGACATGAAAAGGTCAAATGCATAACATTTAATTTTGTGTACATAATGGCTCAATTCCTTAATGATACCTTTTTTTTAAACTTACTTTTATTGTTAAGGGGCTAAATACAACTCCCCGTCTGGGATTTTGTATTTAAACTTCAAAAACGACATAATTCTAGCAATAAAATAAACACATTTTGACAAAGCTTGCTACTGTACTTATAGAACCTGATTTGTTTAATGCCGGCTCATGCATCGGATTGGAGTGGAGGAGTCATGGTGCGCTATCTTCCTCCCAAACTTTAATCTAACTCCGTTGTTGTAGATGTGTTGCATAAAACCCTCATTTGTAACCCCAGACGCCTGGTCAGGCCTTTCTAAAAAGTTAAGCAAATACAATTTACTGCGTGTTACACAGTCATGCAGCAGATACTATATAGGCTACTGTATCAACATTTCACTGATTCATAACCACATTACACACCAGTGTTTCCCCTAGGTTTACAGCTTTGGGGGGGGAGGGATAAACATTTGCACTACACTCTCTGACTACACTTTCATCAATGTAGCCTTTGTAGATTTTCCAAGTGACCTTCAACGTCTCTTAATTGTATCTGCGTCATGGTCCGCGACGCACAATTCTTGTTCCTGAATGTCTGCTCAGGTAAATAGCTAGCTCTCTAACTCGGTCTGTCGACAATGCAAATTTATGAGTTGTGGAACACCTTTTCTGTTCAAATAAGTTACATAACTGTTTTTTGACGTAAACCGTATAAAAATAAAACAACAAACAGCAAAAATATCATGTTCGTGAGCCACGGTTACTTGACTGCTTTTGGCTTATAACGGTTAGCGACCATTAGCCTCAATGCTAACGGTCGCTTTATAAATTGTCTACAACTAAAGCCTGTGTCTAAGATGACTTACGAGGACTTAACATCTAAATGTATTCATGCTGGTCTCTGATTAGTTAAAACTGTTAGTTCTAGCCTCTGTTCAGTTAGTTAAACCATGAATAATGTTTTGAGGTCAAAGCTGTTTATGCGTGTATTCATGGATACCACTGACGTCACGTCGACGAGACCGCCGCCATATTTGTGTTCAATTTGACAGTTCTCCTTAGTTTCGCTATGGCGGTAAACACCTCACACTTGAACTGGACTTTATGATACTGGCACAACTGGTCCTGTGAAATAACACAAACCACATCATGTTCTTGTCTCTGTAAGTGAGACATTATAATAAATCTATTTAAATTATTGAATGTAAATGATCAGAGAGACAGAGACAGCTGATAATGAGCCATACTCTCCCTGTGTTGTTCAGGTAGATTCAGTCTTTACACTCAGATAACTAACACTGTGTGTCTTTTTTTAGACTGCGAGAAACCTGATTGCTGCTTTGGCTGGTAAGTACAGACTTATTGTAAAGTTAAACAGGCTGTAGATCACATCAGCAGACTGAGTTAATCTATTCTGTATTTAAAGATCATTGAACTCTGATCAGATGAACTTTATTTGGGTTACATCAGAGTTTGTGAGTGAATTCCCTCCTGAACAGACATTTAATGAACACAGAAATATTCTGTCCACATTTACTGAAGCTTTTAGAAAGCATCTTTACTTTGTTGGTATATTTGTAGCACTGATGTATTCAGATTCTGTCACCTGGAAATACTGAATGGATGTGTGGACTGGTGATGATTATACTGTGTGCATTCTAACTGTGTCTCACCAGTCATTTTCTCTGGAAATAAAAGCTGAAACGACAGCACAGCTGTGCTCTTTACATGTTCTGAATGATGATGGAAAAGCTGACAACTTTCTTTTCCTTCTTTCTTTAGACCACCTGAACTCTGACCCCTGCTCCTGCTCTGACTGGTGAGGACCAACATTTAGTTCCTTGATGGATGCGTTCCAGATACCTGCTCTGTTTCATATGAAGTGAAGCTTCCTGTCAGTGTGCAGCTGTGTAACATCTAGCAGACCTGTCCTTCTCAAACTGCATGAATGAAGTGAAACATCGATTATTAGTCAGAGAACAGATTTAACAGCTGATGGGTTACTGCTCTGATTTCCATCTGATCTCTGATCCCCAACGCTTTGGATAGTCTCTGAGAGCAGAACTGGGATAGTTCCCATGTTTCTGATCATGAACACATTCAGCCTCTCTGATCATAAACCAACAACATTTACCTACTTCAAGTCCACAAAAGTCTGGACCAAACCTCATCCTGTACAGACAAGAGCAGAACCAATTAGCTGTGAGATCAGATAATGTGTGTGTTCAGAGTCTTCTGATCAGATACTAACAAACTGTTTCTCCTCTCAGACGCAGAGAGAACCAGACCAGAACTCCAGCTTGGCCGGTGAGCAGATTTCTAGTCACTGAGGTTCAGTCCATCACATCACTGAGTGTAGGAGTGTCACATTTTAATCACAGAGTTTTTGTGGTTTATCACAACTGCTGAGTTCACACATGAATATAAATGTAGTGAAAACAGACCTGTAAACATTGACTGAAGTCATGTTAGAGCCATGTGAGCTGAGCTGTTCTGCCTGTAAAGTGGATCAGAACAGGTCCCAGCAGCAGAGTCTGACAGTAGAAAGCTGACAGTTTTAATGGAACATCACTAAAGGCAGAAATCAGTGTGTAATGTGAGCAGAACATGTTGTGCAGTGATCTGTACTGTTCTGCTTCATGCTGAAGTCAGTGGGTCGTGAGATTATTTTAATCAAGTCCAAATTTCATGGTACCAGCTGTTTTCACACACATCTGGAAACTATTGGCCTGAAAAGTGATTTATTTAACTTTTTCAATAGCCTGTTTATTTGAAGCCCCTACATGTTTAAGTGTTTACATAGCTTATGTAACAGAATGCTAGATTAGATTTCTGCTATCAACAATGTCTAATTATTGTTTTCTCTGTGTCTTCCTGTTCAATGTGTCTCCTCTCATTGTCCCTATCATTCTGTCTTTCTATCCATCTACCCCCTCTATCTAATATTTGGACATTCTATCTTGTATCCATCTATCCCCCTCTATCTAACATTTGGACATTCTATCTTGTATCCATCTATCCCCCTCTATCTAATATTTGGACATTCTATCTTGTATCCATCTACCCCCTCTATCTAAAATTTGGACATTCTATCTTGTATCCATCTATCCCCCTCTATCTAATATTTGGACATTCTATCTTGTATCCATCTATCCCCCTCTATCTAATATTTGGACATTCTATCTTGTATCCATCTACCCCCTCTATCTAATATTTGGACATTCTATCTTGTATCCATCTACCCCCTCTATCTAATCATATTTGGACATTCTATCTTGTATCCATCTACCCCCTCTATCTATAATCATATTTGGACATTCTGGGCCTCATGTACGTACATTCGCAAACGTAGCGGTATTTGCGCCATGGCCAACCCGCAGATTGCGCACACTGTGATACTTCAGTTTACGTCGTATTTACGAAACCTGCAGGTCATCAGGTAATCAGCGCCTTTCTCCGCCCACTATAGACCCTTTTACAGCCTACGTCATCAAATAGATGCGCGCGCAGGTAGGAGACGACAGTTGAGTGGTTCCCCAGCTGAGTTACCGGTAGCGAGCTTTCAAAGTTGATACAAACTCTTTCCGGAATCAACATGTCTGGTTGTTGCGTTTACGGTTGTTACAATCGATATTCCACCGGCGGAAAGTTGAAGTTTTACAGGATTCCGAAAGGATTACATCCATTTCAGAGTAATCGGCGGCGTCTGTGGTTGAAGGCGATCAAACGAGTGGACTGGAATGAGACAATTATCAAAAATGCTCGGGTCTGCGGCGCTCACTTTATATCAGGTAAGGTTATCTATCTACTCTTTGATTCCACGGAAAGCCTGGTTTACATAACTGATTGCCTGTACGATGAACAATAATAATCAAATGTAGCCTAGCTAAAGTTTGATAAGCTAACTTTAAATGTGTCTTATAGGCTAACAACAACAACTGTCATACCGTGATCCACGGCAAAAGTGAATGTACGTATGTGGAAACGAGGCAAGTTAAAACTGAAAGGACAGTAACACAGAAACATAGTTCATCTTTGCATAACTACAACGTATACCATAGAGCTCGGAACTATGTTAGCTACAAGCCCACAACACCAAATAATAAGCAACTTACCCCGCCATACAGGTGCAATTTGCTGTGAGGACGTAGTTTTCTTCTTGATTTATTATAACCCAAGCCTCGTACATTGTTGTCTTGTGTCCTTGTCTTTGGCTTGGGAGGATTTCTGTCTTCAAAACACAGAACTCTTGGTCGATTTGATGGTATTTGAGGTTTTGTACGTGACCACAGATAACGTACTCATAGGCATCCAGTGATTTGTATGCTCTCAGTTTCTCTCTTGTGTAAACGCTCGGTTTTTCTATCAAATAGGTGTATATATCTGGCCACTGTATTTGCGGCCACTTACTGACGTCCTCAACCCATTCACTGATCGAACAAGGATCTGGAAGTCGATTTCCATTTGTTAAAGTCAACTTTTTAAAGTAAAATTCGCGATCGTTTGTTGATAGACCGTTGACATAGGTTGACAAGCAGTTGATCTCAGCCATCTTTCGTTCCCAGTCTGCGTGCGCATACGTTCTACGTCATCATTGTTTACAAACAGTAAAAGGGTCTATAACGCACATTGCGAGCATTTAAACGCGCAATTGAATGGGCCTCCTTCTCGCTGTCATGGATCAGCCTGAAGTACAAACAGCGAAAAGGAAAATTCAGTGACAACGAAGTGGATATTCTAGTTCACGAGGTCACAGCAAATTTAAATGTAATTCAAGGCCGGAATTCAACACCAACACAGAAAAATGCCATATGGACAGAAATTACTAAAAAAATTAATGCAATATCATCAACACGCAGGCAAGTGGAAGATGTGAAAAAGAGGTGGCAGGATATTAAACGTCGAACTAAAGAAAAAGTAGCTTTCAACAGATCACAGGCAAGGAAAACTGGTGCAGGTCCCCCCGAAGTACAGGAATTGACAATGTTTGAAGAGGTTGTACAGCAAACCCTGGCTGCTGAACAGGTGGAAGGCGTGGAAGGCATTGATACTGCTGAGACCACATTAGAAAATGAAGGTAAGTCTGATTAAGATTAAAATAAGATCATTGATATCTAAGATAAGATAAGATAGTCTTTATTGTCACTGTACAGTCACCCATACAACGAAATTGGGACTATCTATAAGAAATTGGGAAATCTATAAGCAAACATTTCATTGTTCCCCTTTAGCAAGCACATCTTCAAATGTTGGCGCTACTGCGGCATCCAGTGAAACCTCGTCTCGACCCTCTGCACCCGCACACATGGATGACCTGGATAAAATGCTTTTGATTGAGCAAAGGGGCCAAACGAAGGCGCTACAGCATATTTCTTTAGATGTGCAGCAGATGGCCACTCACATCAGGGATATGAGGCGCGACAGTCGGCAGGTTAAAGATCTTGTGGTTGCAGTAAATGGGATGACGCGAGCTGTCACTAAGTTATGTCGCCAGCAGCAGGAGACTAACAACTGCCTCAAGGCAATCATAGCAGCCATGACCGTAACCTCCAACCCTGCACCACCCAGCCCTGTGCCATCTCAACCTGCACCACCCTGCCCTGTGCCATCTCAACCTGCACCACCCTGCCCTGTGCCATCAACTGTACCGACGCGTTGTCTGAGAAAAAGAAAAACTGAGCAAACACAGTCAGATAAAGCAGCTACTAAAAGGAGATAATAAATACAAAATTGTGAAAGACGCAATTGCTTGTCTGGGTTATTTGTAATATTTTTATCCTCCATTTTCATTTTTACATGGTTCAGTGGGTTATACAACTCATTTCAACAAGGCATTATTTCACATTAGGTGAAATATCTCTGGACAATATCTTCTCGCAGACGTCTGCCTCCAGCCATTTCATGTTGTGGGTGTACCCCACCAAATGCATCCATGTCTTCCGGTGGCTCCTCCATGTCTTCTGGAATGTCCAGGGGCATGCCGTGGCGAATGGCGATATTGTGCAAAATGCAACAAGCGACGACGATTTTGCACACTTTTTCTGGTGTGTACATAAGCGCTCCACCTGTAGGGTCCAAGCAGCGCATCCGGTTTTTCAAGAGCCCAAATGTGCGCTCAATCACCCCCCTCGTCTGAATGTGTGCCCGGTTATAATTCCTCTGAGCTGCTGTTGTTGGGTTGTGTATTGGGGTCATTAGCCATGGTTGTTGGGCATACCCACCATCACCTGCAGCAAAATGTAGAACATAATTAAAAGATATTGAAGATACATTAAAGTGTGGTATTAATGCATGGGGTGTTTGATAATGTGTGCAGATACTGCAGATGGCTAGATAAATAGATGTACCAAACAAAAAAAACAATGCTTACCAAGTAGCCACGTCTCTCCAAAAGCCTGGTTGCACAATCTTTGATAGATGGCACTATTGCGGAATATGAAGCTGTCATGGACAGACCCAGGGAATTTGGCCACAACGTTTGTGATCAGCATGTCTGCGTCACATACAACTTGCACATTCATGGAATATGTATGTTTTCTGTTTCTGTAAACGTGTTCGTGGAGTGACGGGGGGACAGTTGGTATGTGGGTGCAATCAATGGTTCCTATGACGTTCGGAAAGTTGCAGATGTCAAAAAAGTCCTGCTTGATGCGTGTTATTTCGGCATTAGTGGTGGGGAAATGAATGTATTCACTAGTGCGCTGTAGCAAAGCGTTGAGTACTTGTGCTATGATACGGCTGAGTGCAGACTGCGATATTCCCACTGCTGATGCTATGACTGATTGAAATGATCCTGATGCCAAAAATTGTAATGTAGCGAGGAGTTTAACAACTGCTGGAATGGAATGTGAACGCTGAGTCGAAGATTCGATGTCATCTTTGATTCGTTCCAGTAACTCTAATATTGCATGGCTGCTTAATCTGTAACGCGTAATTATTTCTTGTTCACTCAACTCAAAAAGTGTGATCCTTGTGCCAAAAATCCTTTGAGCTCGTCTCCTTTGCCTATGTCGCCGTCTGGCTCGGATTACTGCTGCCATTTCACCAGGAAACATCAGCGAGTAAACCTGCATCCTGGTTTACGCCTGCTTTTCAAAAGCGGAGAATTTTCACCGCAAATTGGAAGCACGCTTTCACGGGAGGTTTCTGTACATACCGCGGAATACATAATTAGGCGCAGTTTACGCATCTCCTCCCATCTCTTTATGGGAACTCCCACTTTCCCCTTGACACTCCCGTGAATGCATATGCATGACTCGGAAAAGCGCAATTTGCCATTTTCAGTTCCCGCGACACGCAGTCTGCGCTTTTCACCCAGTGCGGCATGTTTGTACATACCTCGCCATGTTTTTACGCGCAAATTGCGAAACAAATACGCCTGAAGTGGGCGCAAAAGCGTTAGTACATGAGGCCCTCTATCTTGTATCCATCTACCCCCTCTATCTAATATAATATTTGGACATTCTATCTTGTATCCATCTACCCCCTCTATCTAATATAATATTTGGACATTCTATCTTGTATCCATCTGTCCCCCCCTCTATCTAATTTCAAAACCAGATTTGCTTTGGCTCAACAGAATTGCTTTGGTTTAACAGAATTGCTTTGGCTCACCAGAATTGCTTTGGCTCACCAGATTTGCTTCGGCTTACCAGAATTGCTTTGGCTCACCTTTCTCAGAACCAGATTTGCTTTGGCTCAAAGTTCAGAACCAGATTTGCTTTGGAAAACCGAGGTTGATTGGAACCTGCTCTTGCTGTTTCAGAAATCTGAGATCTCACCCAATTAATGTAGTTTATTCTTACTGAGTAAAACTCTAACTACCATATTTATTTATTTTTGTCTGCTGGTAAAAGTTCAAAACAAATTGTACTTCGTCTTGAGTTTGTATATTTCCTTAATAATTATTTTCTCTGTGGTGTGACCGAGTACTTAAAACATATTACTTATCTTCTGGATATTTACTGTTTTGTCCTATAAAACCTGTTTTTGAGTTGTAAATACATGAAATAAAAAAATTATTGACATAACTGTGTACATAAGGTAGACATTTCCATCCTTAATATTTTCCACACAATTGACAACAAACCATTTCTACTTTCATATTTTTGTAATTAAGCATTGCATGTATAATTACTAATTAAATAAATACATTGGTAGATATTGATAAACTAAACAAAGCTACATTTGAAATATTACAACAACCGGAGTGTGTTGGTGAAATCAGTACAAATAAAGTAAGTTTTGAGGTTTTGAAGCACAGCAACAATGCCAAGGAAGGGTCAACGTTCTCAGGCTCAGAAGCTCAGATGGCAGAAGGAGAAAGAATCTCAGCGTGAACAAGCAGAAGGTATCCCAGTGTCACAGAACGTATCTTATGCTGAGGTTGTAAGGAGAGGACATCACAGTGATGGTATGTGTGTCGGACAGTCTTCTGATGGACAGCAGGTAAACAGCAGAGGTCAGAGTGCAGTTTCTGATGGGAACACGGTCACCAATGCTGTCCAGCATGATAAAGAACAACAGGTGAAGCAGAGTGTACCTCGGGTGTCTTATGCTGACATGAAAGAAAGGACGTGATGCAGTTGGAACATCTCATCAACACCATGTGAATGTGGAACCTCAGCCATCAGTGACACATGTCTGTGCCTCACGCAGTCAGGCTTCATTAAAATATGGAAAATACAGGAACAGTCAGTGTGTGACCAACAGTTTGGTGTTTCTGTCATTTCTTCATGAGAATGAAAAGATTAGCAGAGCAGATCTTGACCTAGTTCTGGATAAAGGTGATGTTGTGTACAGACAGGCCAGAGAAAGGTTTCCTAACAGTGTCCATTTGGCATCCGATGAACTTCCAGATGAAGTGTGTGCACGCAGGTCAAAGTATCAGGTGGACTTGACTCAGCTGTCTGTGTATGGAACATTTGGAGGTGGAGAGAGGCTTCTCAGCCTTGAACATGGACTGAGCTTTCTGTCATCAGATGTACAGTATGGGCTGCTTATCATGTCAGGGTTATGTATCGCAGTTTTCAGATACAGATCTGGTCAGTACGGATACTTTGACCCACACTCCAGGAACACAAATGGAATGCCACTGTCCTCCAGGCTGTTGAACTTGGTACTGCTGTGATGCTGAAATTCACACATCTGAGTGACATGATTGACAGGATCAAGTTGTGCTACACAATGTTTGACATCCAGTCATCTTGTATGTATGAACTCAAGCCTCTGTCATTTCACTGTGTGAACACATCCAACCAGAGAAATGCTGTTTCAGACACAGGCTGCAGACACACAGCTGTTGATATACCTCCTCTGTTAGAGGAAGCTGTCAATGAATCAAACATGCAAACAGCCACTGATCACATTTTACCAGAAATGTCAGCTGACACAAATGCTGTTCAACGAGAGGTTACATTCCTAACACAGGCTTCTCCTGCACATGAGTGTAACTTCACAGAAGAAGTGATGAACCCTGTTGTAGATGATCTTTGTGATGATGTAATGGAAGGTGTGTCCACTGATATCAGTTTATACGTCTGATGTTAAACAACAAAATGTCTCATTCCCTCCTACCAGTGCTGACAAAGAAGCAACAAGAGAATCCAGTTTCCTTTCATCACATGATGCTCACTGTGAATCAAACCTTTCACCCTCAATAAGAAACAATGTGTCCACTAAGCTCTCTGATACTGTACTGATAGGAATATCCTGTAAACTGAGAAAGTTAGATAAACAGCAGAGGAAAAAACTGAAGGGGAGACTAAGGATGATAGAAAAATCTCAACTAAGTAAAGAGAATAAAAAGAGGATAGAAAAGGAAAAGTATGCTTCAGATGAAACTTTAAGAGCAAAGAAAAGATCTAACTCAAACCTGGCATATCAAAATAATCTTGATATTAGACAGAAGAAAACCCTGCAAAATATTAATAAGTATAAACACAACTCTGAATTAAGGGAAAAACATAAATCATACGTCAGAGATTCTTACAGGAAAAATCTGACAGTCAGAGAGAAAAAGAGAGAGAGCGTGAGGAATTCCTACAGGGAAAATGCTGGATTTAGACAGAAACGAAAACAGTATCTGAAGCAGTATGTTACTAATAACTATAGAACAAACAAAGTGTTTCGAGATAGAAAAAAGATGAACGTCAGAAACCGTTACAGTCAAAGTGAAGCTTTTCGACAGAAACAAATGATCTACATCAGAAACCGTTATAGTCAAAGTGAAGCTTTTCGACAGAAACAGAGATCTTATATCATTCATCGTTATGCAAATGACAGAGTATTCAGGCTCAGACACAGACAGCTTATGAAAGAACTAATGAGAAAACGATATAACAATCATTCATTTAGGATGATGCATAACATCAGATGTACAGTGAGCATAAAAAGAAAATACAGACGGATGAACAGAAACACTCGGAGTGAAACAGAGACCAGAGAAACACAGAGTCTGCAACATGAGACAGTTGAGAATAGATTGATCAATGAAGCCATATCTGTGTTCAGATCTAATATTAAGGCTGGTCCCACTTATGTCTGCACTGTGTGCCATAAGGCCTCGTTTCCCAACCAGGTACGAACCTGCACAAGGTCAAAATATGACAAAAATCCAAATGTGGTCGCACAATGTCTGACAGGAAAGTATGTTCATGTTTGTGATGAAGCCTGCAGAAGTGAACCATGCACAGTTCCTGATGAGAGAAGGAAAGAGTGGATTTGTCACACATGCCACGCTCATCTAAAGAAAGGATGCATGCCAAACCTCGCAGCAGCTAATAAACTTGAGTTGTCTGAAATTCCCAGCGAACTGTCAGATCTGAATATTCTGGAAAGACATTTGATTGCTAAGTGCATACCGTTTGCAAAGATCATTCCTCTTCCAAGAGGTAGACAAAGACTGATCCGGGGAAATGTTGTGTGTGTGCCATCTGAGGTCCAAGAAACAGTCAATGCATTACCCAGACTGAGGAGTGAGTCTCAGGTGATGAGAGTGAAACTGAAAAGACGTTTGTCTTACAGAGGGCATCAGCTTTTTCAGACAGTAACCTGGTCTAAACTAGTCTCTGCATTACTGAAACTGAAGCAGATTCATCCACAGTATCAGGATGTTACTATTAGAGATGAAGCCGAACTCTGTGACCCAACACTTCCTGATGATGATGATGAGGATGATGTTAGCATGGGGGAGGATGACTATGATGATGCAGATTTGATGCAAATTGACATGTGTGAGAGAAATGCACTGTGTGAGGCAGAAAATGAGCCTGAAAATGATCAGAATGGTGAATGTGAACAACCACAGCAGCAGAGAGATGATGGAGACGAAGGTGATCTGCCAAATGGAGGGTTTGCTTTAGAATCATGCCTTCAGCCTCTTGACATATCAGAAGAGATCCTCTGTTACAGTGATAACACTTATTGTGTGGCACCAGCACAGAGGAATAGCCCAGTAAGCTTCTTCAGGACTCCACATTTGGAATCAATGTCATTCCCTGTACAGTTTCCTACGGGTGAGAACACATTGGACCAAATGAAACACATTAAAGTCAGTCCAAGTGGATATTTCAAGTCACGGCTTTTTAATGTGGATGATCGTTTTGCCAGAGACCCAAACTACTTGTTCTTTGCACAGTTTGTGATAGAGATAAACTTGGCTAATAACAGCATGATGATACAGCTGAGGAAAGGTAAAACTATGACCAGAGATGGACGCAAGATAACCTCAGGCATGTTACAAGACAAAAGAGAGGTTGAGAAACTGGTGAGAAATAAAGATGCAATCAGATTCATGCAGCCACTGAGAGGGACTCCAGTATACTGGGAGAAAACCACTAAAGATCTGTTTGCCATGATCAGACAGTTGGGAACTCCGACGTTCTTCTGCACATTTTCAGCTGCTGAATTCAGATGGCCTGAAGTGATTGAAGCAATAAAGAGACAGCAAGGTGAAGAGGTAGATTTTGAATCACTTGACTGGACTGCTAAATGTCAGATTCTGCGATCCAACCCTGTCACATGCATGCGTTTGTTTGATAAGCGTGTTGAGGCACTATTCAGAGATCTGCTGCTCTCAGATGCTCAGCCACTGGGGAAAGTGATTGACTTTTTCTACAGAGTAGAGTTTCAGCACAGAGGAAGTCCACATATTCATGGAATGCTTTGGATTGATGGAGCACCTGAACTGGATGTTTGTGATGATCAGACTGTGTGTGATTTTGTAGACAGATACATCTCAGGACAACTACCTGACCCAGAAACACAACCTGAACTGTACCAGAAAGTCTCTGAAGTTCAGAAGCACAGTAAGAACCACACTAAGAGTTGCTTCAAGAGTGTGAACTCTGGTTGTCGGTTTGGTTTTCCAAAGCCACCCTGCACAAGCACAATGATCACAAGACCTGGTGAGGATGATAACACTGGAACAGCAAAGAGCAAACTCAGACCTCTGCTGCAGCTGCTAAATCAACCTGAAATTGCTTCCTTGAGTCTAGAGCAGGTCCTCTCTCAATGCAACTTGACACTGGCAGAGTATGAACTGTACCTTCAGAGTATGAACAAAAAGACTGTGATCTACCTGAAGCGTGATCCCAAAGACTGCTGGATAAACGGGTACAACCCACATCTGCTTAAAGCCTGGGACAGTAACATCGATGTTTCTTTCATTCTGAATGCTTACTCGTGTATACAGTATCTGACTAAATACATCACAAAGAAGGAAAGTGGTCTGTCAGAGTACCTGAAAACAGTCATGGAGAATTCCAACATGGACAGAGTTAATGAGTGTGATGAGATGAGAGCTGTCATGCAGGCTTACTCAAAAAAGAGAGAGATCAGTGCTCAGGAGTGTGTGACTCGTGCATGTGGAATAAAGATGAAAAAGTGTTCACGCAGTGTTGTGTTCATTCCTACTGATGACAATCCAGTGAAAATGAGTCGCCCCATGTCATTCTTGTCTGACACCCCGTCAGAGTCTTGTAATGTCTGGATGACAAGTTTGAGTGACAAATACAAAGCCAGACCTGAGACACCAGAGTATGAGGAGATGTGCTTGGCTGATTTTGCGGCTACCTGCAGGTTTGTCAGTGCAGAACACTCAAAGCGTGACAGCGTTTTACCACTTCTGAATGAGCTGGGATTTGTCCAAAGGCGGAAAAATGATAAGCCCTCTGTCATCAGATATTACCACTGTTCAAAGGAGAAACACCCAGAGCAGTTTTATACCAGATTACTGAGACTGTACCTTCCTCACCGATCCGAGTATGAGATACGAAGTGACGATCATCCAACCTACGACTCTTTTTACAACTCTGGCTGGGTCCAGCTACCAGGCTCAAACCGTCCTGAGAGTGTGAAACATATTGTCAAAACAAACAGAGACAAATATGAGAAAAACACTGAGGAGATTGAGAATGCACTTGTAGAGTTTGAGGAGAGCAGAGACCATGTAATTGATGAATGGTGTAATCTTGCTCCTGAATCTGAAGTTGTGAGGTTGCCGTGTGATGATGAACTGCAGGAAAGAGAGCCAGACAATGAACAGGAAAATGTGCCCGACTTTTGTCCTCAGTCTGCTGCTGTAACGGAAATGAGAGCCATCAGAGAACCCCCAGCTATGGATCCAGCTGTGCTACGACATATGTATCAGAACCTGAACCAGAAGCAGGCCTGTGTGTTCTATGCAATCAGAGACTGGTGCAATAAACTTGTGTGTGGCCTAAATCCAGAGCAGTTTTTCTTTTATGTCAACGGTGGTGCAGGAACAGGAAAGTCACACCTGATAAAATGCATTTACTCAGAGGCATCTAAGATACTGAGCAAACTGCAACTCAACTCAGAGGAGTTTGACATATCAAACCCAACTGTTTTACTCTCTTCTTTCACTGGAACTGCAGCTTTCAACATCTGTGGCTCAACACTTCACTCTCTACTGAAGCTTCCACGCAGTCTGAAACCACCAATCCAAGGACTTGGTAACCAACTGGATGAACTCAGATCTGAACTGTTTAATGCTCAAATCATCGTAATCGATGAGATCTCGATGGTTTCGAAGCCTCTTTTTGCTTATGTGGACGCACGACTTAAACAGATCAAAGGCAATCAGAGAGCGTTTGGTGGAATGTCAGTTTTAGCTGTTGGAGATTTTTATCAGCTGCCACCTGTGCGACAGTCTAAACCGCTCTGTGTACACGATCCAGCAGATATTGACCTGTGGCAGGAACATTTTCATATGATCACTCTGACTGAGATCATGAGACAGAAAGATGATGTTGCCTTTGCAGACATGTTGAACAGGATTCGGGTGAAACAAAAGGCAGATGAGCTGTCTCAGGCTGACAGAGATTTGTTGTCACAGACCATCACTGAACGAGCTCGTTGTCCCACTGAGGTTCTGCACATTTTCCCCACAAATAAGTTGGTTGATGAACACAACTCAGCAACATTGTCTTTGTTGCATTCCAACATTATAACGATCGATGCAGATGACTTCCAGAAAGATCCCCGAACAGGCACAATGGCACGAAAAGACACACCATATAAGGGAGGTCCAAATGATTTAGCAGACACTCTGAAAGTTGCTGAAGGGGCTCGTGTCATGCTCACCAGAAACTCTGATGTTAAGAATGGTCTGGTTAACGGTGCTTTTGCCACACTGATGAGCATTGTGACTTCTGAAGATGATCAACACATCACTAAGCTGGGCCTGAGGATGGACAATCAGACAGGTGTAACAAGAAACCAGAGTGGAGCTCCAGAATCTGTCAATCTGGTTTACATCGAGAGAGCAGAGGAGAAGCTGAAACAGAACGGAGTGGTACGTAGACAGTTTCCTGTGAGGCTGGCGTTCTCGTGCACTGTCCATAAAACCCAGGGCCTCACAACACATGCAGCTGTGGTGTCACTGCAGAAAATCTTTGAAGCAGGTATGGCTTATGTAGCTCTCAGCAGAGTGACGTCTCTCAGTGGTCTTTATTTACTAGACTTGGATGAAAAGAAAATATACGCCAATCCTGAAGTGACTGCAGCGCTCGAGACCATGAGACAAGCCAATGTGGATCACATGATGCCTCTTATTCAGGTGAGAAAAACAGTAAACAGGCCTGACACTCTGACCCTTGTTCATCACAACACAGAAGGACTGCCATCTCACATCGGTGACATCAAGAGACATCATGAGCTGAGCCTAGCAGATGTACTGTGTCTGACAGAGACTCACCTGCAAGGCTCCTTCGTTGCAGACAGTCTTCAGCTGGACGGATACAACATGTTCAAACGCAACAGACACGCGTCCTACACTAGATATCCCCAGATGGCCAGCAAAGGAGGTGGTGGAGTTGCTGTTTATGTGAGAAACCACATTCAGGTGCGTGAAAGACAGTATTTGCATAATGTGACTGATCTTGAGTTCGTGGCTTTGAAGGTTGAGGCTCCATTCTGTGCAGTGATTGCAGCTGTGTACAGACCTCCTGACTACAGTCTGAGACCGTTCCTGGAAAACCTGGTAAGCCTTTTGGATGCACTTGAGGTGTTGGACTGTCACCCTGTTATTGTGTGTGGAGACTTCAATGAGAATCAGGTACTCGGGTCAACAAAGCCAATTCTAGATCTGTTTCAGTCTAAGGGATATGCACAGCTGATCACCTCTGCCACCACAGACAAGAACACACTGCTTGATCTCATTTTCATTTCCCAGCCACAGAGATGTCTCCAGTCAGGGGTCATGAGGACGTATTACAGCTATCACAACCCAGTGTTCTGTGTCCTGTCCACCAGTGAACCATGAAGAGGTCGGTGAGTCTTAAAAATCATGAAAAAGGTAAATAATTACTGCCTGAAGTTTGTATTTTTGGTGAAGAGATTTTAATGTTTTCTTTAGATAAGTATTAAGAAAAGTTTTATCACAAAATGCTATTGATATTTAACAGAATCAGATAATGATTTTTTTCCAGATACTGTAAGTTTTCTCAATATTAATTCTCCTCATAAAAGATTATTTACAGCTGTTATAATACTTACAATTTAAATAATATGACACATATAAGTTATAATGAATCAAATGATGATAACATATTAAAATGATAATAGGTATAATAATATAAATACATTTATATGACCTCTATATTCAACACGTTGTGGCCTGTGCATTTATCTGGGTGGGTGTCGGAGAAATTTAAGATGTAACAATTTATTATTATCATTGTTATAGTTATATTCTGAACATACTGGTGCTAGCATCCCTTGCCAGCAGAGAATCCTCTTCCCACATGGCCTCTTATGTAAACAAACTGACCTAGGTTGACCATTAGCATACTAGAGGTGCAATAAATGTGTTTAACCTTATCTGTGTTGAGTAAATCGTATGGTCAAGCCTAGGGTCAGAAACCGATACGTGCACGCGCACCCTACCTCTGGGAAAGATCACATTGACAGTTGGTTTACATTCATTCTGTTGAAATGGTTGTGCATGACGACTTGTGAGTCAGACAAACTTTGTATTGCGATCAGACTTTGTCTCCTTGCTGGCAAGCATTAAACTATTGTACTTTCTTTGAATCCGACGACTCTGTGCATTACTTGGTAACGTAATTATCCTAACAAATTGGTCCTTCGGAGCCGGATCTCAAAATCTTTTTTCCGCAATCCAGGTTCGGGACCGATACGTGCACGGCAGGAGGTAACTCCTGATATCAAAGTCCTTGCAGCTAATTGCTGTTTCTTAAAGGCCGGTCCCACTGGTGGTTTGGAAGAAGTGACGAGATTTAAAAGAATAGCCTGGAGCACAGTCTTGTTGGTTTTCAAGGTAAGAACAAGATTCGAGTTTTGTTTTTACTAATTTGTTTTAATAGAGAAAAATTCCACAGTGTAATCGTTAAAGAGGCACTGTGGTCCTATATCTGACTAAAACCTAATGATTGATCTAGTGCAGCTTTTATAGGATGTCATATTTACTGTGACCGGTATTGGTGGCGTATTAGTGAACTTTGAAAACTGATACATACTGGTGACGTAAATAGGCGATAACCCAGCTAACACAGTTACGTTGCCTTTCCGTTGCCGCAACGTCATTCGCTGACCAAACTTTCGTCGCCGCAACGTCTTTTGGCGAGGTTGCGGCAACGTGAGAAGTGAAAGACGCCCTGAGGTAACGGCAACGTCATTTGGTGACATTGCCAGTCCATAACCGCGACGTTGTCGCGACGTCATTTTCCCGACGTTGCGGCAACGTGAGAAGTGAAAGACGCCCTGAGGTAACGGCAACGTCATTTGGTGACATTGCCAGTCCGTAACCGCGACGTCGTCGCAACGTCATTTCCCGACGTTGCCAGTCTGTAACCGCGACCTCCTAGCAACGTAATTTGCCGACGTTGCCAGTCTGTAACCGCGACCTCCTAGCAACGTAATTTCCCGACGTTGCCAGTCTGTAACCGCGACCTCCTAGCAACGTAATTTGCCGACGTTGCCAGTCTGTAACCGCGACCTCCTAGCAACGTTGCTTTGTGACGTTGCCAGTCCGTAACTGCGACCTCCTAGCAACGTAATTTTGTGACGTTGCCAGTCCGTAACTGCAACGTTAATTAAGTAACCTATATTTCTAATTTCTAGGCTACTGCTTATATTGGGGCGGTTCATATGCAGACCTCATTTGCCCAAAATGCTTCTTGTTCTTGTATTTAATAGGCTAGCCTACATGGTAGCCAACTTTAGGACTATGTTTGTGTGATGTGTAGCCTAACTCAAGCTAATCATTAACGAGGCAGCATTTCCATGTAACATTCAGTCATTTTATTTCAAACAAAGTGCCAAACAGTGAATTAAAATCTTCTTCCAGTCTCCGTTACAGGTCCTGTCTGTTGGCCCTGACAATAAAGCACAAAATAAGTTAGTGACCTATCAACATAATTTGTTACATAGCCATGTGAAAGGTTGGATATGGAAGCTGCAATCATGATTCATTTACCTGGCTTGTTTTGAATGGGCTGTGTTTGGGCCACCTGTAGGTCCATCACTTGCACCTCTTCAGTGTGTCTGCCCTGTAGTCGCCTGCATAGGAGAGCCTCTTGCTGGTTCTCCTCCAATGTCTCCATCTTCCGGAGCATAACCTGTAATGTGTCTGTCATTAAGGACAAGTAAAACAAGTTAACAAGAGTTTGCATTATTGGCATACACTGTGGTTCTTCTAGATTTGCTGTAAATATTGCTGTTTTTACCTTGAATTGTTGTATACAAAGCATTAGTATGACAACATTTGTTGTTTTGACAAATATGTATCCCCCCACCACGATCAGAACAACTTAGGTATGCCTTACAATGAGTTGACAATGCTATTGAAAAGCTTTGAGTATTTTTTGGAGGGTCTTATATTTGCACTTGCCTGGCTGCCAGCTGTTTCCTGGACCCCCATGGGTTCCCCTCCACCAGACCAGAGTTGACACCTACATCTGGTGATGCAAAAGTTTCAAGTCATGCATTTGCTTCAAAACATAGCCTTTAGGGTTGCCATGGCTCATACAATTATTGTCACTGTTATAAACGGTCATTCATTACCCTCATTTCCCAGGGACACGTGCTAACAGTCTGGGGTGTCTTTGAAGAACTTCTCGACTGGATGCGACGAATTAGCACTGCATGAAACTGTAAAGGAGCAAGAGGCAAACCAATTACTTGAACAATTCGAGCTAAACTTGCCTCTATGTAGCCTTTTGCATTAGCGTTACCTAGCTTAAAACAATATGGCACTAGCTAAATTAGCTAAGCAGAGCTAGCATTGTGAGGAGCATCGGCCAACTTGGCATGTGTTAGCTAATGTTATGCTAACTATTCTAACTATAATAGTAATATAGAAGCATTTTGTAAATCAATTAATTAAGGTGATTAATAAATTAGACGGCTCAAACATTATAAAGTCCTTACTAAAGAGCGACAACGCAGTTTTATAAAGGTTAGATATGTAGTGTGGCCGACCGCGTGTGATCAGCCACGCTAGCTACAAAGAAAGACAAATGAGGGCTAAGCTATTTTGGAACACGTTTTTCTAACAGTTCTGAACGTATGTTCACTGATAATTTTATGGGTGATTTGTGAGACGCTAAACTTTGATATACGCATTTCAAAATAACTTTCTGGAGGCTTTGTTATTTTACCTAGAGCTAGCCTAGAGCTATGTAGCTAGCTAGCGAAATCCTTACACAAACAAAGTGAATCTGATTGCAAATAATAATGCTAAATAGCCTACATTTCAAACCTTTAAGTAATAACATGCCCCATTCAATTTCTGCAAATACATTTACTTAAAACAATTTCTGTAAAAAATACTCACCTTTGAATTTAGCCGTGGGGTGAAAGACGAATGGAATTTTGAAAACCCCTACTTCAGCGAGTCGGACATGCACACGCCGTTGGGTACGACTGTTAACCAATGCTTTCCTAACTTGAACATTGTAGTAAGCTCTTTCACACACAAATCATTAAAGCTATTTAGAAGAACCAATTTTATCTAGTTGATATAGCAAATGAACATGCAAAGATCAGCGCCAAAACTCCCCCTAGCGAGGACGTCCATATGAATGTTCATGACGCTCTGAGGGATTTAGCTGCCTCTCCGAAAACACGCGTGACTGCCAGGCTGTAGAAGAACATTCGTTTAGCCATTCTCTGGTTTAGCAGCTCGTTAACTTCTGGGAGATAGCTGGCTAGGCTAACTTGAAATGCCAGAAGCAAAGAAGCCAGGGTGATAACTATTTAGTAATTTAACATTGTCATACAAAACAACATTGTATGTACACTATCATATATGCTGATATTATTAAGTACATATATTTTCGGAAACAGTAGTCTGTAGTTAGCATACCCTCTGTTGCCCGGGCGCTATGCGACACATACGACAGCGGTCTGTGATACATCTGTTTTCAATTGTTAAAATAACCATTCCTCACAAATAAATGTTTGTTTTGGTATTTATTAGACATGACATTGCAAGTCAACGATTTGTAATGCCACAAGCAAAGAGGCTATGGTGATAGCTAACTATTTACTCATGTATTGTGATATGAAACACAATTTTGAAATGTAGGCAGCTAAAATATGATAGCTCTATACTGTACGCTGATATTAGAGCTAAGCTATAGATCTTAGCTAGTAGCTATAGATGCTTTCCTAACTTGAACATAGTAGTAAGCCCTTTCACACAAAAATCAGTAAAGCTATTTAGAAGAACCAATTTGATCTAGTCTATGACATTAAGGTGAACAATTTCAAGTCTTATTTTTTACAGTGTGTAGAAATACAATAGCCTATATATTACTATGCAATAGCTGTAGTTGCTTTCACAAGCAGATTCTGATGTATTCCTCAATTAGCTTATAAGACAAGACAGCCTATTCGTCCCAAAATGGGGAAATTCGGGATAGGTTTGCTAAGGAAGAACTGTAATATTCTGTGATGACATGTCTTTGAAAATGAAACTCGTATAAGAGTCGCTTTTCCTTTTGATCACATTTAACACTTAGGCTATTACAAAATGATAAGGCTAGGCTACATCACCAAATAATTGCTTTTGTAGCCTACATGTTTAAAGAATGAAAGACTAAATTATATTCCAAATTCAGTATTTTATTTATTAAAGCTACGTTTCTACATATGAGAAAACAATCTGGGGGTGAGTTGCACATGAAGCATGCATTGTCTAGCTACATACATGCTGGAACATTTAATATTGTGTGTGATTGAAATTAATGTAGTCCTACATTACAAAAGCCCAGTTCAGTGTGATCTCTCTATCTCTGGATAAACCGCTTGCATTCGAGATCCATTGTCCTACGACCAAAGAGCGACGGAGCGGCAACGTAACGCAAGGTACCAAACTTAACGGATCCAACCGACCAAGGTACGACGTCGCGGCAACCTTGTCCACGGGACATAAAATAACGTAACCAGCCGACCAAGGTACGACGTCGCGGCAACCTTGTCCACTAGACCTAAAATTAACGTAACCAGCCGACCAACGTTCGACGTCGCGGCAACGTTGTCCACGGGTCTAAAAATAACGTAACCAGCCGACCAAGGTACGACGTCGCGGCAACCTTGTCCACTGGACCTAAAATTAACGTAACCAGCCGACCAAGGTACGACGTCGCGGCAACCTTGTCCACTATACCTAAAATTAACGTAACCAGCCGACCAACGTTCGACGTCGCGGCAACGTTGTCCACGGGTCTAAAAATAACGTAACCAGCCGACCAGGGTACGACGTCGCGGCAACCTTGTCCACTGGACCTACAATTTACGTAACCAGCAGACCAATGTTCGACGTCGCGGCAACGTTGTCCACGGGTCTAAAAATAACGTAACCAGGTGACCAAGGGACAACGTCGCAGCAACGTGGTCCACTAGACCTAAAATTAACGTAACCAGAAGACCAATGTTCGACGTCGCGGCAACGTTGCCCATGGGTCTAAAAATAACGTAACCAGCCGACCAAGGGACAACGTCGCGGCAACGTTGTCCATGGCACCAACCGGCAACATTCACTTTATAAAGTTGCTACGACGTCGCGGCAACGTTGCCGTAAGGTAACGTCGCGGGTTACCAAATGACCACTTACTAGCAACGTTGCCGCAACGTCGTGTGTTAGCTGGGAAGGTTATCCTTATGCTAAGTATGTGGTGACGGGACAACCGGGTAGCAAAATTAGTAGACCTGACCGACCAGAACTGAGATAATTAAAATATATCTGAGTTTGGTGGTAGTTAAATACCTAAACAAATGGAAAGAGTTTTGCTAATTTCTGTGAGAATGCCATTGAAGTAAATAACCTTGGAAGTTCATAGCCAATATTGAGGTAGGCTACGGTAAAGAATATACTCCGTGCGCACGTAAAAACGAGAACGATTGAACTAGTTTTGAACATTGTTGTTAAGGACAATAATGTAGTGCATATGTGCGGTTATTGCTGCTGAAATTGATCGTTGAAATGTGTTGGATTTGGTGGTGATAATATTTACCTATTCAAATGGACTTGTTGAAGGCTTGTCCGACCAGGATTCTAATACATGTTTAAACTGTCAATTGCTGACGAGTGATATAAGGTGCATATGTAAACTTGGATTCCAATTTTATTTTTGAAGAGAAAACAGTACTGAATAGTCTATGAGAACTAAGTGTATACTTGTAGAAACCGCGGTCCTATTGTGAATTTAACCATGGGTAATTGTTGTACATGTTGTAGGCCTAATTATGTTGAGAGCACTGCAGATGCTGAATTTATGCAATTTCAAGGACAGAAAAATGTGAAATATTTGAAATTATGGAGAAGCAAATTCGGATTTAATGGTAAATTGAGTGTGGACAGCTGTTCCGCACTAGTTAAAGATATCCGAGCAAAAGGAAAAGGAAATCAGAAAACTGATAAAAAACATGGCTTAGACCAGGCGAGAAATTGGTTACAGGAAGCACATAACAGAAAGCCAAAGAAAGATATAAATACATTGGCTTTAGAGGATTCTGAGGATATAAATGCAGTAACATCTAGACAAGATGCAAATAGGCTCGGAGCAGAACTTGAAATGCCTCCGCACCAGCCCCCACTTCAACCCCCAGCTTACGTGGTTGATAAAGTCCCGACTGCACCTGCAGTACTACCAAACGTTTTATATCCAGAATTACCACATAGTCCTTTTGGGCAAATGTTAAAACAAGTCTCGCCTCTACGTCTCTTCAGAACAGGTTCCATTACTACTAGAAGCGGTCAAAGACATATGTATGAGGTGGTGCCAAAACTGTTGCCATTAGACAGAGGTGAAACATACGATAATTTAGACGCCTTCCCAATGATTCAAGTTCCCAATCCCAATCCTGTTGATGGCGGCGAGCCAACTATGTATGTTTTTAGGCCGTGGACAGCCGATGATGTACGGAGAGCGGTAGAAGGGATTCCCCATCCAAAAGTTAAAGTACTAGAATTTGTAGCCGGGGTGAACGGCTTAATTGACAGCTATCGACTAAATGGATTGGAAGTAGAAAGAGCAGTTAGACAGATACTTGGACCCGATTGGTGTATGATTTGTGGAGATTGGAGGAGCACTGGTAATGATGGACAGGTTCTTGCCCCAGCGAGCGCAGATTTAGTCGGACGAATTCAAGCGCTCTTAGGCCGAATACAAGGACGTTATCAGGCGAGGCCCGATTGGACTGAAGTTAACAGATGTCTTCAGAAAGACGACAAGTTTATATTACCAAAGAATCTGTTTCGGTATGCGGCTGTGTTGAGCCATGGATTGAATCATGTCTCAACAGGGGGGATGGTGGGGCTGATAACGAAAGTATTTACGGCCTATGGGTTCATAAACTACTCTAAAAAATTTTGTTTGGCCTGCCCTATCTGTGCAAGACACAACACTCAAGGGAATGAGAGACCGAAGCGAGGACAGTTTCCAAAACCTCAATATCCATTTCAATACATATGCATGGACCATAGGCGGAGTTTCACTTTTGCATCAGGGGGGGCAAAACAATTTTTTTCACACGAACATGTTCTCACTCATGTTCGCACGCACGCACACACACACACACACACACACACACACACACACACACACACACACACACACACACACACACACACCACACACACACACACACACACACACACACACACACACACACACACACAAAGCGCATTTCGCACGATGGCACAAGTTTAGATGAGGTTCAACACCAGTTGTTACATTACAACGTGGTTGCTAGGAGTATTCATTTAAATAAAATAGTCTTACCTAGTGCAGAAGTAAGCGTCTTTTTTTGCGTCCTGCGTAAACGTCCACAACCGTCTCAAGTGACAGCCTGGCAGTGATGTCGCGCTCGATGTGAAGCACAGCAAGGGATGAAAACCGTGCAGCTCCTGTTGTTAAGCGTAGCCAGTTGCGAATCCTTCTCATTGCAGAGAAACTCCTCTCGGAAGTGGCAGATCCAACGGGTAGAGTCAGGGCCAACTGTAGTAGAATGTATAGATTTGGGTATACGGCCCTTGTCACCGTTTTTTGAAGATGTTCACGTGACACAGATCCGACAGTAGAGGCTTTAACAAGGTCCATCTCTGCCCCAACAAGGTGGGGGTTGATTTTCAGAGGCTGTGCATACTTTTGTACGAGAGGTTCAATTCCACTTTTGTCGCATCTTAACACTGCTGCACAGGCCTGTGCGAGTTCAACAGCCTCTCCAGTGAATCGTCTCTCCAGTTCGCCAATGATGGTATCCAGCACTGGGAAATACAGGTGCTGTTGGAATCCAGGGGTCTCACTCTGGGACATTTGTACAGTATTTACATCATTTTCTTCTCTGTGGCCCAAAGTCGTTGTTATCAGGAAATTGTCGAGGGAGGTGGGGGGTTGTGTGGCCCGTTTTCTTTTCGGTAGTGGTCCAGGACCAGCAGGTGTCTGACTCTGAATGTTCGCATCCTCGGGTACGGAGACGTTGTTGTCTCGGCAGAACTGTTTCACTGATCCCCATACATCATTCCATTTGTCAGTCTGTCTCTGTGACACAAAGTGCGCTTTCAGGTTGTCGGTAAGCACAGCCGCTTCGGAAAGTGCGAGACTGGAGGACTGAAGGGCTTTGTGTGTGACATGAATCACACGCAGTATGTTTTCAAGTACAATGAGACATGTAATGAATGACAACCTGCCCATATGCTCACATAGGCCAGTGGCCTCCACTGACCACTTGCCTCCCTCATCACTCATTTCTCTCAGGCACTGTGTAATCGCAGAGTAGTGTGTTTTAACGGCATGCAGAGAACGCCACTTGCATGCCCAGCGCGTCTCGCTGGGCTGTGCAATTTCGGTTGGCTTCATATCCAGCGATTTCTGGACTTCAATAAAGCGATGGTGGTTGGTCGGCTCTGCAAATACTGAGTACAGTTTGCCGATGACATTCAGTAATGTTTTGACACTGCGGTTCACCGTGCAGCAGTCCACAAGCACGAGATTCAGTTTGTGAGCCAAGCAGTGTATGTATACTGCGTATGGATGCGTCTCTTTAATGCGCTGCTGCACTCCAGACACTTGGCCGGACATTACAGAGGCGCCATCGTAGCTCTGGGCAACAATTGGGATGTTTTTCAGTCCGCAGATCTCCAATCCAGTGTTTATGGCGTCCACGATCCCAGCTGCATTTCGAGATGCTGAACAATCAATAAAACACAAAAAACGCTCCTTGATTTCAAGCTGCTCTGTATATCTTAAACAGACTGACAGCTGCTCAGTGTGGGATGACCTGGCCTCATCTGCGATTACAGCAAAAAACCCAGTGTCCTGCACTTTCTCTGCAATTTCCGCACGAACCAAATTTGCGCATATCTCAATTATTTCGTTCTGAAAATCTGGACTTGTAGCATTGAAATAATTAGACTGCATACTTTGAAAGTCGGGATCATATTTCGAGAAAAATTTGCAAACTTCAAGATAATTCCCACGAGACTCTGAATCGATAGCCTCCCTGTGTCCACGGAAAGGCAATCCAAGTGCAGACAGCAATCTCACGATATCCACAACTTTAAAAAGATAAGATCTGTTCTTCTCAACAGTAGCGTTGTGGCTCTCCGACAATTTGGCAGCTATCGATCCACCTCCAGATGTGCTCTGTTTGAAGTTGTCCCATTTAACCATACAGTTCTGATGGGCCAGTGAATTTGCATGTTTTTCCAGTTTGCTGCTTAGTTTTTTCCAGTCACTTACGCCCTTTCGGAACGATTCTTCCACACTGCTGTCAGTCTGGAAGTGGCGGCAGGCGAAACAGAAGACAGCATCCTTTAAAACCGAGTATTCAAGCCAACAGTACTTGTTGTAGTAGTACGTGGAGAAGGCTCGTTTAGTCTTTCCAAACAACCTTGAAGGAAAATCCGGAAGAATAGGCTTCTTAGGACAGCAGTGCTTGTCGCCAAGATCATTTGGTAGTTGCTGTGAGCTAGTGCTTCTAGGCAAGCTAACTGACCCAGACGACAGCCCAGCAAGATCCGATGGTGAGCTAGCACTAGCTGGGTTTGCCGAGCTGGTTCCAGGTGTTTCCAGGTCATCAGCATTTGTTGGTAGAATTACTGGCTCTGGTTCTTCTTCTTGCCGAGTGTTGGCCGAGGTCATGGGACGTTTTAAAAAACGTCGAATATCCATTTGCAGTTTGCAATACTTACATCAGGCTACAACTGTAATTGTTATGCGCTAGCGAGATTGATACTGAGAGCGGGAAACCAAGTAGCGGACGGAAACAGTAGTCAACGTCACTATGTCACACGATTACTGAAAAATAAATATATTACAAAAATGTGCTAGGATTCATATTCATTACATACTACTACCATGTATTTTAATCAAAACCTTAAAATATCAGTACGTATACATTTTTAACATTTATATTTTGCCATTTCCTTGACGTCATGTCATTACATGTTTCAGACACCAGGGGGGGCAGGGCCCCCCCCTGCCCCCCCAGAAACTCCGCCTATGGCATGGACTTTATTGAACTAAATAAGTGTGAAGGAAGGAAATACTGTTTAGTTATTATTGACATGTTCACAAAATGGATTGAAGTATTCCCGAGCTCGACACCAGATGCTTTAACAGTGGCTAAAGCGTTAGTAAAAGACATTATTCCAAGGTTTGGGATTCCAGAAAGAATATATAGTGACAATGGAAGTCATTTTGTTAACAATACCATCACCATGATAGCACAACATTTAAGCATTAACCTGAAAAATCATTGTGCTTATCACCCACAATCAGCAGGTCTAGTGGAAAGACATAATGGTATTTTGAAGAGTAAATTAAGGAAGACCATGGAAGAGACAGGAAAGAATTGGATTTACTGTTTACCATTGGTTGTGTTGAATATGCACATTACTAAGACATCAGGAGGACTAACACCATTTGAAATGATTTATGGAAGGCCATATATAATACCACAACTTAAACCATTTACAAGGAATGATGAGGAGGCAGATCGGACACTTGCAGAATACATGAAGAAAATGTTAATGGGAAAAGAGGTTGCTTGTGCTAATGTTATTCCAGGAGAAGCAGTGGATCAAACTTCTGGAGGAGTGGAACCAGGAGACTGGGTGCTGATTAAGGTCATTAAGAGAAAGAGCTGGTCAAGCCCCAGGTGGGAGGGACCGTATCAGGTACTGCTCACCACACCCACTGCAGTCAAAATAGCAGAGAGGACATCTTGGATACATTTGTCACATTGTAAAAAATTAAGGGACAGTGATACAGGGACAGGTTAGTTACTCACCAACCGTCTCTTAAGGCCCAAGTCTGACTACAAAGGGGAGTCTTTTCTTGAAGGCCCGTCTCAACATCAGTGAAGAAACCAACGGCAAACAGAGACTTAGGGTGTGAACTAAAATAGGCTAATAGTTCAGGAGACAGTGAAAAGGGAAAGTTAGAATCAAAATGTGGCATCAAGGTCCTTGTCTGCAACACTGTGGTGTTGGTGGTAAAATATGCAGCCTACTCCTATTGTCAATCATATTAGGACTCATTCCATTATTATGGTATGAGAGGGAGATTCCTCACCAGGAGACTACCATGCAACGTCTGCAAAAGAGGAAGACTGTAAACGGTGTGTCAGTGATAGATCGATCAGTAATTGTCCAGTGTCAAGTAGGGAAAGATTGCTTATTTAAAATAGACCTTTGCGATGTTGTTAACTGTGGCATAACACCTTGGAGACGGGGACAGGGGTGGCAATATCCTCATAAATATGTTTGTGTCACACCCTGTAATTCATGGCATCAGGTGTTTGCCAACACAGGACCGGATTGGGGGTATAATCCAGCAGGGGCCTCCACCCTCAAACCTCGCTTCTCCATAGTGGGAGGGATGGCGACCTCTGCGGAATGCTCACTGGGGGAATGCGCCCCGCTGATTATTATCGTAAAGAATGTGACTAAAAGTGATGAAGGGGATTATTTACTAGGTGCACAGGTGTCAGGAACTGATCCATTAGGACACTTCAGACTTTCTACTGACTACCCGTCCACCATACTCCCAAGTATATCTCCTTATTTAAATGACAGGTTGAAGGTGCAGTACTTAAAGAACCTCACGTATGAAGACAAACTTGCTCTGGAAACAGGGTTTACTGACAGAAACGAATGGTTGGAGTGGATGATGTATACAGCCCGGCAGAACGGTCAGTCTAACTGTCTTGCCTGTGCAAAAGCAAGACCACAACTAGGCACAGTGCCTTTTCAGCTAACTGATGAAAAGGATCCAGAAGGCTTACGATGTGTTTTGCAACTTTATACGTCACTACAATCAAAATGTAAAACAATATCTTTATTGTTCCCTCAAGTTAAGAAAATGGATGTCCCACCTTCAGTGACAGCATATCAGGGAAATTACACCTGTTTCTTACGAACAGGAGAGGGTTTTGATGTGGGGACACTCCCCCATTCCTATTGTAGCCACACTATGGATATTACTAAGAATCACGGTGACTACTTGGCAGCCTGGTTCACTGACCACATCTCAATGAGAGCAGATTTGTGGTGGATGTGTGGGGACATGAAGTTGCGCCCTAAGTTGCCAGCTAAGTGGCATGGCAGCTGTGCATTGACTCAACTACTCATGCCGTTTCGTCTTTTCCCCACATCTGATTTTAAGACCTTATCCAACCAGTTCTCAGGACAGGGTATCGCCAGGCAGAAGCGTGCTCAGGTGCCAGGAGGAGCATTTGATCCTCACATTTATATAGATGCTATAAATGTACCGCGAGGTGTTCCTGATGAATTTAAGGCAAGAAATCAGGTGGCGGCAGGCTTTGGGTCCTTCCTAGCCTGGTGGGTAACTATTAATAAAAATGTTGATTGGATTAACTATATTTATTACAACCAACAGAGATTTGTCAATTATACTAGAGATGCTGTTAAAGGAATTGCAGAGCAACTGGGCCCCACTTCTCTGATGGCATGGCAGAACCGGATGGCTCTGGACATGTTGCTAGCGGAGAGAGGAGGGGTCTGTAAGATGTTTGGTTCGCACTGTTGTACTTTTATCCCTAATAACACCTCTCCTGATGGGAGCATAACGAAAGCTCTGGAAGGTCTGACATCTCTTTCAGAGGAGCTGGCAGAGAATGCTGGTATTGATGATCCTTTCACTCGTATGATGGAGAAATGGTTCGGCCGGTGGAGGACACTTATCTCTTCTCTGATGATCTCCCTTGCCGTAGCAGTGGCTATTCTCGTTACTTGTGGTTGTTGTTGTATACCATGCATTAGAGGCTTGGTTACACGTTTGATTGACACAGCCCTTACCAGGACCATGTATCAGCAGTTGCAGGACCGTGCTGATGAGGACTATGACAAGATGAATGATTATGCTCATGAAACCCATGATGTATGAAGTACGAAAATGTTGAGTGAATTCACTATGATTCGTTTAATGAAAATCTGACGAAGTGTTGAACGATGATATTGCCGACAGGCTTGAAGAAGTACAAACATTTTTGTTTTATGTTATTGTTCTTATACCATTGCATATGATGATGGGAGTGTATATCTTCATACTCTCATTTTACGTTCTTATATTCTGTTACCTTTATTATCGTTTCTTTGATTAAAGCTTGACTACAGGGCATAGTATGACTTTATCTATTTTCCCTATGTTTTACTTTTTATTTACCATGGTTTGATGTTATCACCTGTCTGTTTCAGAATATTCAGGGGGGAGCTGTCGGAGAAATTTAAGATGTAACAATTTCATTATTATCATTGTTATAGTTATATTCTGAACATACTGGTGCTAGCATCCCTTGCCAGCAGAGAATCCTCTTCCCACATGGCCTCTTATGTAAACAAACTGACCTAGGTTGACCATTAGCATACTAGAGGTGCAATAAATGTGTTTAACCTTATCTGTGTTGAGTAAATCGTATGGTCAAGCCTAGGGTCAGAAACCGATACGTGCACGCGCACCCTACCTCTGGGAAAGATCACATTGACAGTTGGTTTACATTCATTCTGTTGAAATGGTTGTGCATGACGACTTGTGAGTCAGACAAACTTTGTATTGCGATCAGACTTTGTCTCCTTGCTGGCAAGCATTAAACTATTGTACTTTCTTTGAATCCGACAACTCTGTGCATTACTTGGTAACGTAATTATCCTAACAGTGGGTTGGGTCAGGATTGATAAATGCACAGGCCACCACTGTCTGAGCAGCTCTATAAAAGCTGCTACATTTACCATCAGAAAGCATGAGCTCTACGTGCAGCACATGCTTTCTGATGTACCAATAACACCAGCTGATACCCCACTGGGGTGGAGGGCAAAGTGGGTTGGGGGTGGGGTGGCCGGTCAAAAAACTATAACTCTACTATAACTAAAACTGCTTAGATGTTTAGCTTTGTTTCCTCCAGACAGGAGACATGTTCTCCTGTATCCTCCATGACAACATCCTTCAGCACCAACTCCAGCACAACAACACACACTTCAACATCATCTTCATGAATTGTCAGTCCAAACCAGACCCATCCAGAGAAATCTTGCCATCCCAGTCCTGCCATCCCAGTCTTTCTTCAAAGCAGAGCATAAAATGGCCCCTGTTAACCCTCACCTGACCACCTGGCTGACCCTGAGAAAAACACACATCATGCTGCCTGAAACCACCAGCAACAGTGAACTCAGCACTGCTGCATCATACAGAGACATGTCCTCCTCCTGCCAGTGATCAGGGTTCTTCTCAGCTTTCAGAAGGTAGAGTGGAGATCTTCTCTTTGGAAATACAAAATATTAATTTCATTACTCTGAGTATGCTAATTCCCAGTTCCATTGTCTTTCTGTAGGCCTTCCTCTCCTGTGAATCCTTCACAGCTGAGCTCACAGATGAACAGAAAGTTATCATCAACACTTCTGAAACATCCACATGTTAAATCTCACTGAAAGGAGATGGTTTGTGCTCTGCAGCACTGTTCAAGGTATAAACTTATCATTCATCATGTGACCTTTCAGCTTGTGACTTTAAAGACTAAAGTTCATGACAATATATTTGTCTTCTGTTGTTTCCTCAGGATCAGTTCCACCTTCATGCTTGCATCATCTTTCTCTCCAGTAGAGACAAACTGCTGTTTACTCTTTGGATGGTGGTCACATGTCTGTCCCCCGTCTTCACACACATCCATAAAGGATGTGAAGGGGACCAAGGGCCTCCTCACGACAGAGGGGAAATTGTGCAAGTATGTTCATTCTGTTCATCACAGTAACACACTGATACACTAACTTTAATCAACATTCCCAGTAATTACAAGGTGTCTTCTGTAGGTTTATTGTTTAATCAAACCAGTATTATAAATGTATTAATTAGAGGTGGGCATAGATTAATTTTTTTAATCTAGATTAATCTAGATTAATTTTGGAATTAATCTAGATTAATCTAGATTAAAATGGCTCATTTGAATTCATTCATAATATGTGTGTGCTCCCTAAATAATGACTAAAAGTAAGCCTTTGAGAACGTGTTTCTCAAGCCAGGTGGCGCATCAGACCAGGGGCTCATCTCCTGTTTCCAACATGCATCACAAACTGCTTGAGGAAGCTGTTCTACTATGATAATTGGTGATGAAAATAAATAATGTTCAACAAGATGTACTTGTGTTTACAAACTGTTTATTCAGTTAAACATGAACTTTGAACTGTAGGCCATAAGAGGTAACGATGAACTGTTTAGTCAGTAGCTTTGGGTCCATCAGTCCAAGTAACTTTTCAGTAGCTTAACTTCTTGGATGATGAAGTAGCTTGGCCACTATTTCTGGGGTATTTTTGTGGCTAAACACAGCGCAGCTTTATTTATGGTAGAGTAACTGATAGCTTAGCTCACTACAATTTCCAAGTAGCTTGCCCAACACTGTTAAAATTACATAACGTAGCCTACCTAAAGCGAAGGAGTGAAGTTTCCAGCTGGCATCGATGAGGTGTACAGTAACGCCGAGGTAGTTATCATTGTTGACAGATGTCCAATGGTCCCCAGTCAGTGCGACACACGTCGCCTCTACCATCTCCTCCTCTTTTGCGGCTTTCTTTGCGGCGTGCTGGTCATGGATTCTCCTCATGATAGTTCGCCTCGCAGGTAGTTTGTAAGATGGGTCACCTGTGGCCGCCTGGAGAACAAGCTCGAGCCCATCATCTTCAACCAGGCTGACTGGCCGGCATCTGGTGGCAATCCACTGAGCGAGGAGATTTGTTAGCTTGGCTGATAGCGCCGTGCTAACGGGCTTGCCTCGGTTGCACTCAAACATAGTGGTTTGACGAGCACGACTCTTCCCTTGCGCTGCATCAGTGCTTGGCCCGGCATCTTCCGCATTAGCTAAGGGATGCTTTGCGCTTAGGTGATACTTGAGACTGGAAGAACTCCTACAGTAAACCAATTCCGCATTACACAAAGTGCAAACAACCTTGGTCTTGTCGAGGTTTCCATTGGGAAGCTTCTTAAAAATAAATTTCCCCTGAAGCAAACCCGGCGGCTTCCTAGCTGCATCCATGTCAGCACGTTACGTTTGATGTGGTACACAGGTGCGAAGTCGGACTCGTTCTGACTCGTGCACTACAGTGCAATTCGGCCAGGTATACATCCGCGCTAAAATAAGAGGAATAAGAGATTAACGGCGATATTTTTTTTATCGCCGATAAGAGTCTGGCGTTAACGCAGCACGTTAACGCCGTTATCGGCCCACCACTAGTATTAATAAAAGCTGTCACTGTGACATGTTTCGTTACATTAATAAGTGCTTAATAAGTAATAAGTGCTTTACTGTTTTATTTAGCTGTCATCTGTGAGGATGATTTGCATCAGGAGAGAGGAGGTCCCACTGCGTCAACTAAAGCTGCAGCAGGTCCTCTGTGCAGCATCAGGCCTTAATGAGGCTCAAAGGTAAAAATACTCCTGGTTTCCTCTTCAAGGACTGTACCCATCTTTCCAGTGCTGCAGCGAACACTGAGCAGGTACATGGAAGTAGCAGTTCAGCAGCCAGTGAAAAAGGTCACATGGTGAGAACACTTTACATCTTCACATTGACTCTGTGCTCCTTTGACTCTTTAGTTTGCACCACCAGATTCAACAAACAGCAACCACATAAAAGTGAACTGGACAAAATAGAGGACTCTGAGTAACATTTTATCCTGTCCATCTGTGTAAATGTGAATGTATATTTCATGTTTTAGAACAATGCATTAGTGTTTTGTTGATGTCTGAGCAGGGTTAGTGTGTTGGTGACTTACATTGTTCAGCCCTGCCTTTTAATATGATCACAGAAACCAATTAAGGGAATTTAGCTTTTGTACTAATTTATTTGTCTATCTTCTTTGTGTTATTTGTTTTTTCTTATTTAATATATCCAACAGTTTTAGGGTGAGACATAATGAAATACTCTAGGAACATACTCACATAGAACTACTTCAATCCAAACAAAAACGTTTTATTTGATATATTTAAGTTTGTCCTTTGACAAAAATGTAAGTCTTCTTTTGTTCTCCATCATGTTTTCCTGTATTTTGGTTATCACTGAAACAATGACATAGTTAAACTAAATAAACTGACCGCTTTAGTGATCACATATAAATGTACACATGAAATAAGTGGATTGGATGGATTTAATAGTCATTATAAAAGGAATAAGACAGGACCCACACTCATGTTGTGTTGACTCATTATAGAGAGCATTCCTGACATTTGGGAATGCTCTCCATCACGGCCACCTGCATTGATGATCAGGGTTTTATTTAATAAATAAAATGTTCTCAACTGTCCACCATATGGAAACCATATGGAAACCATAGCAGAACAGTTTATAGAACGTTTTAATTGGCCATTCTAAAGACCCCCCAAAATTGCAAATGGATGAAGAAACACACTTTTAAAATGGAACACACGAATGAGTGAATCCTGTCTTAGTGTGGGGTATCAGCTGGTATTTTGGTTTGGGAACCATTTTTATTATAACTAATATTCATAATAGTAGTTTTGTAAGTTTTCTCTTTTGTAAAATGATTAACATAAGACTATACATTTGATTAATAATATTATTGTTGAAATATAACATAACATCACATAATAATGGACATTATTTGAAATCCATAACAGAACATGGGGTCAGATGGCTGAGCGGTTAGGGAGTCGGGCTATTAATTAGAAGGTTGTTGGTTCAATTCCTGGATGTGGGGAGAATGTCCCTGTACTGTAAGCCGCTCAGGATAAGAGCGTCTGCTGAATGATAAAGAATGTAAAAAAAAAGTAAACATGAGTGAACCTTGTAATTTCTGTTTTTCCAACTACTTTGTAAAGTGTTTTTGAGGTTTTTGTAATAATCAAAAAATATCTCTATCGTTTAAAAATCTGTTGTATTGTTAATATTTTATTAAAATGTTTCTAATGCTTTAAAAAACGATTATTGTGTCGCCTTCATAAAAACGGAACATTCATTAATCTTACTGGACTTGTCCAGTTTAAGCTTTCATGTATTCCTTTCCTTCTAATATCAGAGTACATACCAATGGTCATATTGGCTTCTTTACATATGTATTTGTTTAACAGTTGAACTTCTTTACACTGTTCCTTTTGACATGTTTTACAGTAGTTTGTTTTTCAATGCTAATTCAGCTCCACGTCCAAATACTTTCCGGCTCTGAAAAGAGTTCCAGCAACTACAATTCTGCTAATTTTTCCCTTTTCTCTACTTATTTAGCATCTTTAGGTGACTTCATTTTAAAAGGATTGAAAAAATGATTCAATATATGAACATAATTCATCTCCCATCTCTTTCTTTAAACCTTCAACTTTTTCTGCCAGGGCTTATAACTTTTTTTCAGCCATTTCATCAATTCTGCCTTTTTTCCAGCAAGTTCAAGTCATTCCAGTGTTGTCCTTTTACCTTCCAATTCGTTTAACCCAGACTTCAGCAACTTGTTTTCTGCTAAATGTTCTCATTTACCTGCAGCTCATCTTTCTTTTCTTCTCTTTTCTGTACTTTTCTGCCTTCATCTCGCTGCAGGTCCTAACTAACATACATTTCAGGCCTTTTGAAACCTGAGCAAATGACTTTCTACTAAATGTTCACATTCTTATTTCTCTTTTTGCATTTTTCTTCTCTTTTCTGTAGTTGTATGCCTTTGTCCAGCTCCAGCCCCTTTCAAAAATACCTTTCGGGCGCTTTGAAGCTTCAGCTTATAACTTTCTACAATATTTTTAGCTTTTTTAGCACGGTCGGCTATCCCCATTCAGGTTTTCAGCATTCTCACTGCTGTTTCGCAGGAACAGCCGTTTCTAGTTCTTTTTGCCCCCCTAAGGCTCGGTCAATATTTGGACTACATAGAAAACGACAGTGTCAAAAGTTTCGTCTTGGTCCCCATTGATATGGCATTACTTTTGTTTACGTTCCATTGCACAGTTTAGGAGGATACAACGTTTTTGTGGCATAAAGTTGATTTTGTCGGCAAAGGGTTGACTACTCAGTTATAATAGCCTACGTCACAGCGTCGGCACATGTTAGCAACGACGCATTAGATACGACGTGCATAGAAGACTGTTGGTATCGTGCCGCCCCCCCTAGCATCCGTCAATATTTTGATTACTTAGAAAACGTAATGTCAAAAGTTGGTAGCCATTGAGTTGCTTGTCTTTTTATTTACCTGGCTAACTTGCTAGCCACAGTCACTGACGCTACTAACGTCACGAAACACGCGTGACTACCTCTAGCAGAACATTAGTTTAGCAGCTTGTTAACTTCTGGGAGATAGCTAGGCTATAGCTTTAACGCTACTGCAAGGCAGCTGCAGAAACGCCACAAGCAAAGAGGCCAGGGTGATAACTATTTACTCATTTTACTTTGTAAAATGAAACACAATTGTGAAGTGTAATGTACAATATAAGCTGATATTATTGAGGAACTACATCTACTTTCGGAAACGGTAGTCTACTATTTCACTGAAGCATTAGCATCATGACATTAGCCTATGTTGCCCGGGCAACACATACTACAGCGGTCTATGATGCATCTGTTTTCAATCGTTAAAATAAACATTACTTACAAATACATTTTCGTTGTACGATTTATTATGACATTAGATTACAAGTAAACGATTTGTTGGTGAAATAATCATTACTTGTGATTTCAAACCAGTACTGCAACGCTGTAGCCTACGCGAGACACTGTAGCTAACAAAAACATCCACAGCTGTTTACAGTAGGAAGTCAAACGGCGACAGAACATGTTCGGCATTCCCTTAAATCAAAAGTATTTCAATAGGTGAAACTGTCTGACTACTAACCCGAACTTCATTGACACAGCCTAAACTTGTCAATCTGTTCATGAAAGCAATATTTAATTTCAGCCTAAACCGTACAACGGAACGTTCAACCAACGATCGCCACCAAGACGAACACTGTAGTAGCTCTATACAATTTACCGGGACAGCTTCTCCACAAAGGGCTATATCGCATTTTGCGTTGTTACTGACACTGATCGCTATTGAGCTTTTTATGCATGAGCGATTTCCCACTAAATAAATGTCAAGCTTATTTACGTTTTTGGGGGCATGTCATAAGTTAGCAGACATAGAGCTACTGTTTGAATCGCGATTCCATCTGAAATATTTCCAGTGATAACGTTGTTACAGTAGCTTCTTTCCAAGGGTGTTCTTAATGAATTATTATGCAATAGACTGTGAGTAGGCTAAATGCTTGAAAATATCACTAGAAGGGAAAAACTTAAAGGGACGGACAAGCAGGCACACCCTCACAATTTCCCCAGAAATTGTATGCTCTCTAGTTATTACCTTGTACGGTCTCCCAATAGCGAACAGTAACTACTTTGTTAATATCTTGAGTCAAGATTAATGCCGATGATTTACCTATATGAATGTTCTTTTAGATTACTTCCTGTCAGCTTGGCAAGGAATATAACAGTCACTGACGTGTGACACATCGGAGCTAGACTCCGATGATGACAATGAGGACGTTGGTCGAGGAAAAAGAGCACGATATTCTATGATATGATATGAAGGATTTTATTTGTCACGTACATAGAAATACTAATGTAAGACATGTACTGAATTAGCATTTGAATGCTCAAAGTTTCTGTACATGATGTAAAAGAAAGAAGGACTAGGAAAATCATTTTATAAATAGCCAAAGAGGGAAGTATAAGTGCAAAGTGTCAGAGGTGCTAGTGTGTGCAAGTGCCAAACAAGTAATTTGACTGATGTTGTTTTGTGTGTGTTCCATTTGTGAGACATAGCATTAACAACTCAACATATTCATACACAATGTTGAATCACGTCAACCATATCAACAAAGCTAATACAGATCATTTTAACATTGAGAAACTCACTCAGAAACATAAAACCAATGTTAAAACAATGCAAAAAGTATTTCAATTCAATTATGTAGTATTTTCTGTGTTGTCTGCTTTTGCTACATTTAGAATTAATATTGTGTCTCTAAATTTGGTGTTGTTTTGGTAGCTGCTGACCTCTACATGATGACACTAATGGAGAACATGAAACAACAAATGAACCAGCTTTCGTTAAATATGAGCGTAAGCATGGCCAGAGCGGGAGCCGCTGAGCCTGTCCTGGAGACAGTGGCGGACTCAGGGGGGGGGCAGGGGGGCGACCGCCCCCCTTCGTGCCTCCTTGGTTGAAAAAGCGCGCTAAAGTGCCGTAAAGAGTGGCGAATTACGAGAGAAAATCCGATAACGTGCTCAATGAGTGCCCTTCTAATGCCCTTACAGTGCCTACATGGTTGAAAAATTGCTCTCTAGAGTGGTGAATATGAGAGAAAGTGCCTTATTGGCTGCTCTTTACACGCTGGTGGGGGCCGTGTTGGGGAGAATGTGCCCTTTTAATTTTTTCGCCCCTGCCCTTCAAACAGTCTGAGTCCGCCACTGCCTGGAGATGCTGGAGGAGCAAGGCCGGATTAACCATTAGGGCAACTGGGCACTTGCCCAGGGGCACATGACATCTAAGGGGCCCTGGACACCGTGTTATGCCACGTTATGAACGCAGTCTTTACTTTCCTTAATTTGAGAGTTTAACTGCAACTCGTTCGATCAAAATATTATGTTAAATCATGTCAAAAACATGCCGCTTGCGGCTTGCCAGCTCTACCCCGCGGACACTGCGAACGAGAGTCACGTGACTTGAAGCGCTGTGGCTGGAGGAGAGCGTTCTATGGGGAGAAGCAGTGTAGCAAGATGGAGAAGCAGTTAAGCGGGAGTGCTACAAGAAAATTGAAAAGAAAAAAAGAATTGAAGTTAGTCGACAATTTGAAACATGTACCAAAAATAGCCAAATATTTTACTCCAAATCAGTGCCCTCTGAGAAAAGGTGATGGAAACGCTGAAATCCCTCCTTCACCTGTGGTGGCTGTGGAAACAGCTAACGTTAACGTTAGTGCTAGCACTAGCAGTCAGGCTACCACCAGTGTGGAAGCTAGCAGTGAGACATGGGACGACAGCCAACTGAGCCAAGAGCAAGAGGACGAGGAGGATGAACAGCTTCCACATCATCACACATTATTGGTTGGAATGGTTAGTGGAATTAATATATGTGTGTTAATGTGAGAAGTAAAGCCAATGGTATACTTTTACTCAATACACACTAATTGCCTGCTTCATGGCTGGTGATCATTTCTCGTTTTTGCATTTTTTAAATGTTCTCTGGTTTTAAGTTAAGGCTTCCCTAGCTGTCTGCTTTATTTCACTGTTGCAGACAACAGATAGTTGATTGGCTACATATTGAAACATTCAATAAGTACTCATCAAGCCACCAAGTTCTGTGAAAGATTCATTGTAAAAAGTTATGCACAGTTGTGCATCTGTTTTGTCTTTTGAATGCATGCACTTTATGCTGAGGCTATTGTACACACATACATCTCCACTGAGCCATGCAGAAGCCTGATAGTAGAAGTGTAGGCTATATGATCTTGATGATAGCGACTTTGCGATTGTTTGGCCTTGGGGCTTTGTTGCCCAGGGCACGGAAAAGTTAATCCGTATGGAGCTAAAAAGCTGACAAAAGTATCTGAATTTGAATATGAAAGATCTGAAATATTTGTATGTCGAATTTCATAAAACTGAAATATTTTACTGTTGAATATATAATATCTGAATTATTTGTATGCCGAATTTAACAAAACTGAATTATTTTGGTCCAGAAATTCAGATTGCGGAAATTCAGATTGCGGAAATTCAGATGGCGGAAATTCAGACTGCGCAAATTCAGATTTTTGTCTGAACTAGGCCAAAGGTGAAACAGCTTGCTTTCACAGGGAAAAGTAGACGATTTCAGAACGACCGAACTTTACCTAAGAACAAACTGAGTTTCTAGTTGGAAGAAGACCCAGATAGCACACAGCTCTACGTAGGCTATACTATGGATGTAGTATGGAGATCGTTGGTATTTGATCGAAACTGACTTCCAGATGATGTGTGGACGATTAATCAAAGCTACACCACCAGGCCACACTACAGATATATGCTGTTAACCAGATATATAACGCCTTTATATCTATGCTGTTAACCAGAGCCATAGAAAAAGAGAGTTGCGACACTTCCATAGACTCCCATTGTTATCGAGGAATGCGGAAGTAAAGCGACCATGAGGCGACCAATAGTTCCTAGCATCGTATTTTCCACCGTTGAACCCCATTCATTTTCAGGGTCTCCGAAGTTAGTTAGCTGGTAAATTGACGAAAATCCTGATTTTTTTCATATTTTTATCACCACATATCAATTGTTATTAGTAGTATTTCTTATAGCTAGCTTTAGATAAAAAATCGTAAGATTATAGCTTGTTAGATTCTAAATGCAGTTAGAGCTAGTAGGTCTAGTATCTAACGTAGAGCTAAGCAACACTTTTACTGATAGCTAGAGAGCACGGGTTTCATAACCAGAAGTCCGTTCGTTTGTAGTCTGTCATATTAGTTATAGTTATTGTTGTTCGTTGGCATGCAAAGTTAGTCTTCTCTTATTAGTCTATAGTAGGCTACATCTGATTATAGATAGCAACACTGAATTGGAGATCGTCCAGCTAGCTCTCTTGAACAGTTGCTGGTGATAATGGTTGGATTCAACTTGCATCAAGTAGGCCTACTACAAATATAAGTGTTGTTAATGTGGTAAATTGTAAGTGGGCAGAAGTTTAACAAGTCCCATTTACTTCAACAGTCAAAGGTTAAACATTAAGTGGACCAATATAGTCCTCATTAGGCTATTTGGCATGTACAGAACTGGTACAGTATGGTAGCTTGCATAGCCATTTCTAGCTCAGCTTCACAATATTGTGTTATGTATTATAAGTGAATGTAATACATACATGTTAATAAAGTAGCAGACATACATGATACAACAAACCAGTAACCAATTGACATTATGTGTTAATATACCGTTAATATATATATATATAGGTGAATCGAGTTGGTGCTTCTGTCTGTCCCGCCGAAAACCATTCAAACAGGTTGACAGCAGTGGGTTTTGTTTAACAACAGCGAGCTACCGGAACCACGTGACAAAAAAGCTCTAGCTTTTTTCCAGCGTTTCACTGGCAGTGAGTGTTCACAGTGTTGTATTTCACTCCATTTTACACCAAAAACGTCAGGGAGGACTTCCTTTTGTAGATACGAGTCAGCCGAAGATAGCCAGAATGTCGGATGTCTTCAAACGAGCTTGTTTCAATTGGTAATTTGCCTGAGAAAGCGACTTCCGTTGGCCAGCTTCATTGAAAACCATTCAAACAGGTTGACAGCAGTGGAGTTGCTAGGAACTATTGAGAGCTACATGAACCACGTGATCACGTGTCGGCGAGATCATAGCGTGTCGCAACTCTCTTTTTCTATGGCTCTGCTGTTAACTAGCCTACTATGTCCGATCTCTCAGACAGCAACTATTTCACTATCTATAACCGATCTGAAATGTCACTTAGCAAATGAACATATATAGGCTGAACATTGACTTTGATATGAATATAAGGAGACAATGAAAAACAATATGCTTGACCACCCAAAATTGGCTATTAGCAATAGGAGCTAGCTAGCGTTACTTGATTCAACCTGGATTTTCTGTTTGGGTATTATAATGAAGAGACACAATTCAAGTTCATGATTTTATATCAGGCTGGATGTTGATGCCATCAAGCTCTTAAAAGAACTCCAACACAGAAAAGAGAACAACGGAACAGAAACATAAATATATAGGCTACAGCTTTGCCAGTTGTTCCGCGTCTTCCATCGGTCTCCGCCGCCCTCCGACTCCGTCTCGACTCACTTGGTTACAGTAACTGCCGATTTTGGCAGAGGAGTTTTTACAAGTTTCTTATGCACTATACCTCGATTGGGCTCCATACTTTTCCTCCAACGAGCAACTCTTAGCTTTTGTTCTGAGGTGAAATTTGGTCGTTCTGAAATTGTCTACTTTTCCCTGTGAAAGCAAGCTGTTTCACCTTTGGCCTAGTTCAGACAAAAATCTGAATTTGCGCAGTCTGAATTTCCGCCATCTGAATTTCCGCAATCTGAATTCTGAATTTCTAGACCAAAAGAATTCAGTTTTGTTAAATTCGGCATACAAATAATTCAGATATTATATATTCAACAGTAAAATATTTCAGTTTTATGAAATTAGACATACAATTATTTCAGATCTTTTATATTAAAATTCAGATACTTTTGTCAGCTTTCTAGCTCCATAAATCCGGCCCTGCGGAGGAGATCTCCTTGCCCCTAGCCTCCCTCGAGGAGGTTGATAACTTTGAGGGGTGGTTGAAAAACCCAGGCAACACAGCCAAAAAAACACTTGGTATTTATGCTTACTGTATATAACATCTAAATCCATTAACACTTGATATTTGCATGGTATTCATGCTGTTTTTTGTTGTCAAGGGGTATCTCAATAAGATTTGGAAGGGTGCCAGGTGATATCCCTTAATATGTTTGCCCTGTTGAAGGAAACACTTCCCGGATTTGAGTTTCTGCAGGTTGGGATGTCTGCCATTGGAATGAATGGGATTTTATGGATTAAAATGGTAAAGGTTTACAGCTAACACATTTGAGCCTGTCCCAATAAGGGAAAGCTGATTCTACCATATAAACCCATGAAAGCTTATTCCTTCAAGATGTAATTCATGACATGAGATATGTCCCACACTCATTGCTATGTTGCCCATACCTCTATAATTTATCAATCTCTTACTTCTCACAAATTTAGTCTCTTTTTTTCACAGGTGGGAATGCTAGCCGCCATTGGGGAAGAGATACTAAGCAAATAGTATTCAACATTCTGGGACACATTTTTGCTGACAGTGTAGCCAAAAATATAAATTGGAAAGGGATGAACAACAACAAAAATCAGTGAGATGGCAACCAAGGTCATTATGGCTCGTAAGTATTATATATAGATGTCTTTACTTAATCACCAGTCTCTTATTCATTCACTCACTACTCACTCCACACCACTTTAGTCTCATTTATTATTTGTGCAAGGATTTTACTATAATGTCATGCATGGGCGGCGCCAGGGAGGGGCTTCCAAGAATGACCAAAGCACCCCCATAGCACCCCCAGAAATATTTTTTGGAATCAATTATATTCAGGCTGAATTCTATGGAAGCCCTGAACAGCATGGTGAAGAAGAAAAAAAGAAAAAACTTTTTGTTATTTCGATTTTGATTGTCATCAACTTGTATGAGACGTCTGACGTAGCATTCACGTGAATTGTAACCACGCTCCCGTGCTTTTCATTCATAAAGCATAAAGATGGAGCGGTTCCTTCTGCCAGTGCCAAGTAAGCGATCTCGAAATTCTGAATTGGTTAGAGCTAATGAAACAGAGTATACATCTACCTCAACCCGAGGTTGACAACAGTTCAGATGTTAATCGTATTGAGTCTGACACGGAGCAGGCCGCTGATACGTTTGCCGGGAATGCAGGGACGGCAGTTAGCACAACGGCCAGTTCCATTAACATTAGCATCACAAGTTCAAGTATTAACGGGCCTATCATGGATTTAAGCCAGAAACCAGATGAAGGACCAAGACGCCCTATCCGTAAATACCCAGCCCAGATGTTTGGAAACCAGCAAAGAAGCTTCCAGTCTAGATGGTTTGACCATTTTGACTGGCTAGACTAGAGTATTCTGTTGAAAAGGATGCAGCATTTTGCTTTTCATGCAGGCATTTTGCAGCAGCGGTTGGTGGCCATGGTCTCCGTCTAGAGCCATCCTTCACAAATTCTGGATTCCAGAACTGGCGTAAAGCACAGCAGAGTTTTAAAGCCCATAATGCTAGTGCTGCACACACGTTTTCAATGGAGGCATGGTCTGAATTTAAGCAGAGGGTGAAAGATGGATCAAAAATACTTAACATTATTAATAAGGGACATAGTAAAGTGGTCGAAGAAAATTGTCGCTATGTGAAGGCTGTGGTGGAGAGTTTGCGCTACACGGCATGACAATGCATTGCTCAGCGTGGCCACAGAGAGGATGAGCACTCCACGAACAGGGGAAACTTTGTCGAACTCCTCAATGTTATCAGTATGTTTGACAAAACTGTTGCGAAAAAGACACAAACACAAAATACACACACCACAAAGTGCAAAACGAGATAATCGCTATAATGGCTGATATGATAAGAGAACAGATCAGCGATGAAGTGGGAGATACTGGTTATTTTGCCTTAATTGTAGACGAAAGTAAAGACATTAGCAAAAAAGAGCAGATTTCTGTAGTAATCCGCTACCTACATGCTGGGAATGTGATGGAGGAGTTTTTAAATTTTACGCCAGCTGAGGGATTGGACGCGGATTCACTTCTACGGTCTATTAAAACAACTCTCAGTCAATGCAACATTGATGTCAACGCCTGCATTGGCCAATGCTATGATGGAGCTGCGGTGATGTCGGGGTGCAACAATGGGGTGCAGGAAAAGTTCCGAAAAGAGGTGCTTCAAGCATTATACGTGCACTGTAATGCACATAGATTTAGGGCCAATCCCAATACATCCCCTTAACCCTTACCCCTTGGTTTTGCGCGTTCGCGTGAGACCTAGTGGTGTCCCAATACTCTTTTTGAGCTAGGGGTAGGACGAAGGGGTATACACCCCTTGAAACCAAGTGAGATCGAGACCTTACTTGAAACCAAGGGGTATGCGAATACTGCGCGACCGGCAACAATGGCGGCCAGATCATCCAGATAGTCCGGTAAATGATACATTTGCGTCTTAATTAATAGATTAAAAAATTATTCAAGTCTTGTTTTGTGCTATACACAGTCCTGCACATATATATTTGCAACCATTTTCCTAATTGAAACGTTTCTAAAAATCGCTAGTTTGCTACGATAATGTTACAGTGTTAATTTGCACAACAGTCCCGCATTTCTCTTACTAGCATGTCTACAGTTTTAAGTAAACTCCATTAGCAGCGAATTTCGTTTGAAATCAGTGCATAATACTACTTGCTTTGGAGATATCGATACATGCTAGAGGATGTACACGTAACCAAGTGTCGTCCCAATCCCTAGGGCTATATAGCCCTTACCCCTCGGTTTCGAGGGCAAAGGGGTAGGGGTAAACCAAGGGGTAGGGGGAAGGGGTAAGGGGATGTATTGGGATTGGCCCTTAATCTTGTTCTAGTAGACTGTGTACGAAATATCCAGCCTGCTGCTGAGTTTTTCGAGATTGTACAAATGCTCTACAATTTTTTTTCTGGTTCAGTCGTCCATGACATTTTCAATAAAAAACAGAAGGAGCTTGAACCATCTGAACAGCCAGTCGAGTTGAAGAAACTTAGTGAAACACGTTGGGCATGTCAGCACTCTGCATTGTGGGCAATTAAAAAATCACTCCCTGCCATTCTGGCCACTTTGCAGGATGTTCGAGTACAAACAAATGCGAGGTGAAAAATAGATGCCAGGGCAATGCAGGGTCTTATCGACCAAAAGTTTGTTTTGCGCCTCATTTTATTTGAGGACATTTTCCGGATCACCAAATTTGCTTCAGACCAGCTGCAGTCACCCAACCTCGACATCTCATCAGCAAGTGATCTGATCCAATCTGTCGTCACAGCACTCTCTGAAAAACATTCTGAAGAATATTGGAGCGATATACAAAACCAAGGTGCCAAGGTTGGCCTAGCATTGGGGAGCATATCACCACAAAGGAGAGATGCCCAACCACAAAGCCAGCGACTGAAGGACTTTATCGTTGAGGCTCCTATACACCGCGCTCGCAACTCTGATGATCTGCGCACCGACTGCTTCTATCAAGTTGTTGACAGACTGGTCAGTGAATTGACAAGACGCTTCTCTAAAGATCCCGACGATGTGATGGGGGTCTCAGCTCTCAGCCCACAACACAAGTCCTCCTTAGACAAGAAGTGGGGAGCTTGTTCTAAAGAGGTCCAAAATAGGTCATGCCATTTCACCTCTAGGTGGAACTGCAATAAGCACAAATTTGTCACCAATTATCTTCAACGCTTTTACATGGTGTTTGATTTTCAAAACTGTTTTTCCGGTAAAGCTGATCTAAGTCGGAGATGAAGCCGCCAAAACAGGAAGTGAGATCATATCAAATCTGACAACCGCTTGCCACACGAAAAACTGTTTATAATTTTACCCAGTAACTGAATACTATTATTTCCACCACTGAGAATAGCTCACTAGGATAAGTTGGTGTCCTGGCAAGGGCAACGTAAGAGGTTCAAATCCAGCAAAAGCCAGCAAGCTTGTCATGTCAGTGGTTATCTGTTTACACTATCAAACCTCACCTCACTCTATCAAAATGATTTTAGATTTTCGAAACCGTTTGTCCGGCACAGCCAATCGAAAACGGCAGCAGAGTCGCAAAACAGAAAGTTTTGTCGTATCTCAGCACATCTTTGATGGATTCACACCAAACGTACTCGGAACCCTCTTCTGAGGATGTCGAAAGTTTCTTCTGGGTCATCTGACCTGCTTGGCCACCCCATTGCTGCTTGCAGCTATATTTTCTCATTGTTAATTTATGATGGGGTTCGCACTGGGTTGTGCAATTGAACTATTCAGAACCGCAATGGATAGCAAAGAAAAATGAAGGATAAAGTACTGTCATAATGATGATGAATAATTAGTTTTTTGTTTGTGCTTCTAAGATCGAATCACATTTTATTTTTAGTTTTGTGAAAAAATGCTGAAAATCAAGAGAGGGTACGAGAGAGAGAGAGAGAGAGAGAGAGAGAGGTGTAGAGGGCTACTAGTGGTGTTGCAGGCCCTTGATGGATGGAGGTTCCCTGGTGGTCTAGCGGCCCCCTGGTGGTCTAGCAGGCCCCTGGTGGTCTAGTGGGCCCCTGGTGGTCTAGCGGGCCCCTGGTGATCTAGCGGGCCCCTGGTGGTCTAGCGGGCCCCTGGTGGTCTAGTGTCCTTCACCTTCTCCACTAAAACTAGAAAGACTAAGAGAGAAAGAAAACAATGTCACCTCAAGTTGAATCCCTCAATGTTTAGCGGATGAGTGTTCAGAGAAGCCTTATACCTATAGGTGTAGAACAGGATGTAGGCCAAAGGTTTACAATCCCTCCGCACCGTGGCCTCGTCTGTTATCGTCACAGCTGTGTCATCCAGAGTGAGCCACCTATCACCCTGGCCCTGGGCAACGTCACTGATGTAATGGCCTGAGAAGCAATAGAGATGGATCACAGTTCAAGATCTTGGTTAGTGTGTCTTTGTGTGTCTAGGTAGTAAAACAGGGTCTTTGCAGACAATTACCGGTGTTCATGCCGTCTCCCACATGAGAGATTATCCCAGACAGGCGGTAGATTGCAGTGTCTGGGTTGTCCATCTTGAATAAGCAAGCATGTTAGTTTACTCATTAAAATGGCGTGTCTTTTCCCCCGACCATTACAGGAAAGCACACAAACCCAAAACATTTGATCGACTTTCATCTTTTCTTTTTATGCTATCTTTGACGGATCTCCAATCTCAATAATTAGCTAAATCTTTCAGTGCCATTCATTTTGACAGCTCCCTCTCTCTCTTCCTCTCTTTTCCTATTTATTTCCTCACCACAGCTGTCCCTGTGCTCTCTGGACTCAGTGTCTGGCTGTTGGTAACTGACCCTGGAGTTGGGGTGAGGTCAAATATTGTAAATAACAGAAACAAAGCTTGAACAAAGCTTACTCAGATCCTAACTTGCCTACAGAGTCCCAGGCCGTTTCTCAATTCGCGTTCTTTTCTGTACTTGTGTACTTGCGTTCTCGTAAAACGTCATCAACCGTAGCCCAAGTACTGTTCCAATTCAAAGTTCGCATCAAGTCAAGTACCCGGAAGTGTTCCTGATGTGTTCTTCAACTGGCCATTCTATCGAGGATGCATCGGTGGTGACTTGCGCGGACTTGGGGCCGTTAGATATCCCAGAATGCATTTCGCAGCGTCGGATCAAAACCCAAAACCAATGGCGACTCCAGCGGCGGGTGTAACGGAGCAGGAGAAGACCCACAACTGTAAGCATAATTACTATTTTCCAAATACAACTTTTGTTTAAGGAATACCGTAGTTTCAACGTTTTTATTAGGCATTCATTGAATTCTCCAACATGTCAAGTCCTACTTGACATTTTCTCGGACGTTTTCCGATAGAGACAGGTAGCTTGTGTGTGTCGTGTATGGGAGCTAGCTCGGTAGGAGTTAGGGACGAGCTCGAGATGTCCCGGGACATCTAGCTCGTCCCACCAGCTTCAGCAGTCAGTCATCTGCCTATTATAAAAAGCCTCAGGCGTGTGTGTGTGTGTGTGTGTGTGTGTGTGTGTGTGTTTGGGACAGCCAGCTTGTCGCAAATGCTCTAATGTGGGACGCTGTCAAATCTGGAGCATTAACCCTTATTTGATATTTATTGGCATTATTAGTGGCACAATCCTCACATGGCACCCATCAATGGCCCCGGCTGCAGATCTGAAGGCCTCGTGACCCGCAAGGCGAGCGAAGCCTGCCCCCACCTCCTCCACCTCCTCCGGCTTGGGGAAATGAATGACGCGATGGAGGATGGCCATCATCGCCTCCACCACGCCATGGACCGTCCTGCAGACTGTGGACAGGGGCATGCCGAACACGTCGGCCGTCACCCTGTAGGACGCACCACAGGCCAGCCAGTACACCGCCACCAGCACCTCCACCTCATGGCTCCATCCATGGGCCTTCTCCCGGGGCAGCAAGACCAGCAGCCGGTCAAAGCTCTCCCTGGAGAGCCTGAAGGCTGGCTTCAGGTCCCCTCCAGCAAAAAACACAGCCAGGATTGGCACAGTGGTGTTGAGCTGTGCGTACAGCTGTGAGCTGCTCTGGTCCTGATACTAGAAAAAAATAAAAAAATAATTTTAACATCGTTTGAGTTATTTACTATTTATATTATTTGTGTTTATTGTGTGTGTATGTATATTTACTATTGCGATAGATAGATAGATAGATAGATAGAGGTATATGCCTATATGCTTATTCATATATTTTAATGTACAATTAATTACAATTATCTATTTAATATATGTTGTCTGCCATGAATTCTTAAAGTCTAGCACAATTAAAAATTAACACTTTACTTGTTTGATCAGCAAAAAAGTTAAGGTAAATTCACTGGAATCTTTTCCAGGCCTAGGTTTTTCTTAATAGTTTCAGCCTGTTCTATATGGTGTGTGTAGCTTTTCAACTTTCAACGCTGTGGTAAAATGACAAATTCACTCATTACAGTCAAGGTTCTATATCAATATGAACCGATAAAGGTTAAAACAAAAGCCATATCAATAGGACACATACGTGAGACAGACAACTGATGAGGGCTCGTCTCCTCAGCATCCTCCGCCGCATCCCAGCTTCCCGGTTGGCGATCCGCCTCCTCGATTGAGCAGCCTCCTCCTCCGCTCGCTCATACAAAAAGCCCATCGCCAGGGCAGCACAAATTCTGGCTCGACGATCCATGTATCCGTGTGTGTGTGTCTATATTATTCACCGTAAATCTCGCTCGTATGTAGGCTACTCTGATATAAATTTATCTCGACTCCTCAATCGTTTTCCCACCTGTCCCCAATATATACTTCGTATATACTTCGTATATATTGGGTACAGGTGCGCAGCAATACTAATAGGCTATAAAGGAACATTTTAAAAATATAACAAATGTAGGCCTATTAATTAAAAATATTTACGTACTATTAGCCTACTACTTATCCTAGCCTACTACTACATACACGTGAATTACATAAAATATTTCAAAATGAAAGAGGCTGGGGTTTTTGTTTTATGTGTTTATTGTTAACGTTGTATGCCCACATGAGGCGCTAGCACAGTTAACAGACGAGCCGAGGTGGTGACGTAATCGAGTCCGCTGCCGTTCCAATTGCAGGTGCGTCCTCCCGTTCTCGGAAGTTTGTACTTAGAAGTCCGGACTTAGCAAGTTCGAACTTCCAAGTCCGCAAGTCCGTACTCTGTGTACTTGGAATTGAGAAACGGCCCCATTGTTTGCATCAGGTCTGTTTAAGTCTGTATGTGCGCGTGATAGAACAGCTTTCTACCTGTCCTGGAGGAAAGGGTGGCAGCAGTCTGGGTGTCAGTGGTACTGCTGTTTATCCGATGACAGTCGGGCCTGTGTCAAGCACATTCCAATGACAATTAGCAATGAGCAATGATGCTATACTTGCACATGGTATCAGTCTTGGTGTCAGTCTGTACTTTTTTGTGGAGTGTAGAATTGGTGTTCGGATTCTTACTTGGATGTTTCATCCCCACAGACTGAGAGACATGACAGTGGTAGAATTCCTGGGATGGCCATGTCATCAGTCCTTTTAACCAGTTCCCCATCCTTAAAACTGAACCTCTTCATATGGAGAACTAGAACACTGCACCCAGAAACAGACATGGCCGAAGTAAGCCAGCACTGAATGAATGCACTGAATTACCAGTCACCATTACACCAATCAGTAAATCAATCATTTACACCTTGAGGTCTGGTTTTGGACAAAGTACCAATGCAATAGGGTTGTGCTGAGAGGATCTTACCGGGGAAGGGAGAGGAGCTTGCTGACCACAGACGCCTGCTCACCCAGACACAGCTCACATCTGCACTCAACATCTTCTGCCTAGAAGAACACACCACAAAAGGAACATTTTGGAGCCTTGTTCTCTAGCTGAAGAGTAATACTTAGCCCAGTTCTAACATGTACTAAGTTCAAAGTATGGGAATCATGGTGAGTTGATAGAAGATGCATCATTAGATGCAAATTCCATCTGAATAAACTGTAAATACTGACCTTGAAGTACAGACACAAACTTTGCTTGAGGCATGGAGTCAACTCCAGGGACAGGAAGCTGAAAGGTTCTTCTCTGTAAGCCTTCTCTTCACAGCTTAGAGGGGGGATGGAGAAGACCAATATCAATCTCTGCCCCACCCTAACCCTTATCCTCTCTGCCCCTCTTTCCCTCATTGAGTGAAAGGCTCCTTGAATTGTGTGTGTCCGTGTAGCTGTGTAGTCATGTCATCAGGCTACATACAGCAATATCAATCCTAAACCACTTATTGTCTTCTACTTCTGATGCTTTGATATGTTGATGTCAACGTCAGGCCTCCAGAGGAGTGAGCTGTTTACCTGCAGCAGGTGCGTTCGATCTGCATATTAAACTCCAGGCTGGCCACTGGGCAGATGTAATGCGGCAGAGACTCCCCCTCAGCCTTGAGTTGGCAGAGGACAAATATAAGGAGCTCGTGTGCGTCCTTGGAGCAAGAAAGAGAAGACAAAACAAACAACGGTAAATGTAAATATGACGGTAACATTTTGAGGAACAACATCGATTTTTCCTGCTAGTGCAATAGCGATTTATTCTGCATTTGTTACCTGCTCGTAATCTTCGAGGTAACTGTCGTTGTATTGTGCTAGACAGCATCTTGACCCTGTACAGAATCTTCTTTTTTATATTTTTGGAAGTTCTCCTGCCCATACTGGTGGAGCTTCTGGCCGCCAGAAGTTCATGGAAGCATCTGTGCACAGATAGAGCAGGTAGCATAGTATGAGTGGTAGGTAGTGTAGAGAGAGATAGGTAGGTAGGGTAGCATGGTATCAGTGATGAAGTAGAGGTATCATATTAGTGCACAGAGAGACTTTTTCCCAGTGTTTTTCCCTGTTCTCCATGCTTGTGGATTTCTGCCTATGGTCCAAAGCAGTGACTGCAGCTGTACCTCAGTAAAACTGAAGAAGAAGAAGACCCCCAGATCTCTTCCTGCTTCACAATGTTGGCAGAGAATTCCGGAAGTGCAAACAAGCACTGCAGGGTTGCATTAAGAAAGCATGTGTTTCCGATATTAGACAACCTGTGTGAAAAGATATCCAGAGTTACATACTGTAACAATTCCCATGTAACTACAATGTTGTTTATATGGGTATTGCTGTGTGGGTATGTAGTAGTTAATGTAACTTCAATGGAAATGACAGATTAGTTAGTCTTTAGGTTACTTTGATTCTAGGACAACAAAATACATCAATCTAGGAAACACAATGTTTTCAAAGTTCAGTATTTAGAGTATTTCACCCCAGCAGCTTGATCCTGTCTTTTCCTTCTCCCTGGCCAATATCCAGAAAGCTGAGTAGGTTCTTGAGGGTGGACATGAGATCTGCTTGTTGCGTTGTTGTGGCGGACAAGTCCTGGACAGCCACAGTGCTGGAGGAGCGGGAAAAGAGTAGAGACAGAGAGGTGGATGAGAGTTGAACAGGGTAGAGACAGAGAGGTGGACCTACCTGTCGAGAGCTGCAGGGGACTGTCGGAGGGTCATATGGCCTTCTGAGGAGAGACAGAGGAAGAAATGGTTATGAGGGGACCATGTGGGTGAGGAGGAATACAGAAATGTGTGCCTTCGTAAGCCTCTCTTGTCACACACCTCCAGTCGCTGCCATAGTCTGGATCTGCATGTCCTCCACCAGAGAGCTGAAAACAAACAGACTTGATGAGCTCAATCCATTCCAATGACTAAATCATTATTTTGTGACTTTGTCGAAATGATGAAAAGGAGGGTATCCAGTGGCATGAGACTGAATGTCAGAATGTACCTATCTGGACTTGTACTGCTGCTTTGGTCCTGGGTGAAATAGGACCCAGATGAGCTGGGGGAGCTGCTGGCAGGTGAGGGGAGCACCAGGAGGATAGGAGCAGGGAGAGGGACCGGGGAGGTGCTGGGGGTAAGAAAGCATTCGATGGGAGACGAGAGGCAGTGGCGAGGGGGTGAGAGGGCTCGGGGAGGCTGGATGGGAGGGAATAGGAGACTCAGCTATCACAGCCGTGAGGAAATGGATTGGAGATGGGGTGGGGTTAGGATGGGAGACGGGGGACTTGGGGAGGACATGAATCAGTTTAGGGGTCGGGGTGGAAATGGGGGTAGGACTGGAAGGTGTAGTGGGGCTGTCAGCTAAAAGGCTGGCCTGAGAAGGGAAGAGAGAGGAGAGGTGGAGTGAGGTGAGGCTGGATGCCCCAGACAACAAGGAAATAGAGTCTGCGGCAAGGTTTTTAGGGAGTTTGAGGAAGAAAGGGAATGGAGAGAGGGGGGCGGGCTAGAGGGGGGAGAGAGGGAACTGCAGGATTGATGCTCCAGTTCTATCTTCTTCTCCTGCTTTGCCGAGGTGGGGCAAGTTGGCAGGAGGCTCTCAGCATTTGATGGAGCATGGTGGATGGAGATGGACGGAGGAGTTGAGCTCTGCACATCTACCTTGATCCTGTCTTCATCCCACAGCTGATTGAGCTTTGTGCTTTTTTAGCTTTTTTTGTTTTTTGGGCTTTTTGGGCTGTTTGGAGAAACAGCAGAGGTTATTTTGACTGATGTGCTTGTGAAAGCAACTCTACTACCACAGTTGTACCGTCTTAAAGAAAATAACTAAGTGTTCTGCTGGTGTGAAACTGTGTACACAGATCATTTAACCTAAACTCTTGAAGACAGCAGTACTGCAGTTTCAATTATTATGTCAAACAAACTTAATCAAAAAAGCACCCATGGCTTTCTTCCATTTTAATCAGTGATCAGAAGTAGGTTTGTGTGATTTTACTATTTCAATAAAATAATTCATTGTGATTTAAGTTACTATAGTATAATATCTTATTCCTATATACTTATAGCTATCAAAATGAATTCTATGGAAGCAAATCGTGACAAATTCAAATGAAAATGCATTTGCCGAAATGCTTTTTCATTTTAAGAATGTGGCCGCATTATTTGACCCATAAATGAAATTAGGATGCAATCATCCTATTTGCATTTGCATTTTCTTCTTCAACACTGCACATTTGATACCATAATCAACATCTGCTGCGCTGCTCAGAATGCTTTTGCGTTTTCATGTTCTACCTGCAAAGAACTGCTCATAATTCGACAACGAAAAAGCATTCTGAGAGTGACGTCAGTAGCCACTCTTTTTCAGCTCCCTGCTGATAGAGCTTCCCATCTTGTTCGGTAGGTGGCGGTGTGCACATCATTACATACACATCACACATTACATTGCAAATGTGCCGGGAAATTGATTGAATTGCCGGGTCTTTAGAGGACGCATCACAGTGAGCAACTTGATGTAAAAAAAATGACTACAACAGTGTCAGAGCTAATATTAATGTTTAAACTGTGACGGCAGAGTATGCAGCCAAGCTCTCTATGACTTGTTATACTGGGTCACGGGCATAGATATATCATTAAATTCTACCTGCTCAGCTAATTCTAATTGTTTACACAATTTGAGGGAGCGCCATAATCTGTGATGCGTCAAAGACCCGGCAATTCAGTCAATTTCCCGGCACATTTGCAATGTAATGTGTAATAGGGGTCCATGATGACATCAACATAGCAGATAGTTTAGGTCTTGTGTAGGCCTGCACGACCTGGAACACAGTTGAATGTTTGTGCATGACTTTTATAGATATCTACCGCGATCTGTACTGACACTTTTACAAGCAGAATGCTATCCTGAAATCTACCTTCATGTGCTCTTGTTATTAATGCCACAGATATTTAGGGAGTTGTGCTCAAAAATTGATTCATTATTGATTCGATATTTAAAATAAATTCCAGAAGTGGAAATCATCCTTCGGTGACTTCGTTTTTGTAATTTGCGTCACTCTACTGATTCGAAGGAGCGATAGGCCTTCTTGTCAGACAACTTTTCTGACTATAATTCAGCAACGTTTCAACTTTTCCGTTACTCTGCTTTAAAGGCTACCTCGGTTTTACGGTTGCTTTGGTTTCAGATTATTGCTAATTAGGCCCAGCCTTTTTTTATTACAGCTCTAACCAAATCACACCCTGAAAAGCCTAAGCAAAAATTAAAGACCTTTTCAAAAGTCCAGTATAAAAACGTTTCTGTGACTGTTTTGGCCACTTCAGGACATTCCGTAAACCAAGTCATTTTTTTACTTGAAGATATATGCGCCGTGTTTTTGCCATGAAATAGACTGATAGAAAAACATCGGAGAATGAAATGTTCAGCAGGGGAGTCAGAATTTTGTCACAATAGCTATGATGTCACAAAGCAGTGTGTAATTTCTGATGTGTCATATCTGTTGGTCATAATTAGTAAAATAACTATAAAAGTCTATGTCAACAGTCAACACTGCAGTCACTTTCTTTTCTAACAGAACAGAGAACATGAGCGGATATCCAGGAAAAAAGCAGATGGATAAGAAAAAGAAAGAACGGACACCGGTGGTAAGAACCGGGCCACAGGTATGTGCAGCACTGAGAGCGTACCGGAAGATGCAGAGGGCACAGAAGGATGCTGAAACGCTGCATAAAATTAAAAGGTGGGTCGACCTGAAAAACACCTTACAGAAACCTCGTGAACAGAGGCTGGCGGAGTTAAGGGAGGCAGATAAAAGGCTGGCAGAAGACCTTGAGGACATGCAGAGGCAGGAGAGGTTGACAGAGTGGATCCAGAAGGAGGGAGAGCTGTGGAAGGCAGAGCAGAGACAGAAAGAGGAGCTGGAGCTCAACTCCAAAAAAAAAGATACGCAGGAGACGAATACACCTCACACACAGGTGCCACAGAGGTCTCTTACCATCTTGGAGGAGTTGAAGATGTTGGATGAACTACTTGAGGAGGTAAGAGGCCAACATGTCATTCGTTTTTTACTTCTGAAAAGTGTCCTTTGTGTTGGGTATTCCATTACAGTGCTAACAATTTTCTTGTCTCCAACACAGATAGCAGATATCCAACTTCCATCCATGTCCCCCATCCATCAGCCAGTCTCCCAAACCCCCACACCCCTCCCACTGGGTAAAGATGGACCATACTTGGGCCTCACCATCACCAAACCCCTGGAAGCTCAGGCCAGGCACCCTCACAGGGTCAAGCATCCCACCTGCACACCTCTTCCTGAGGACATTCAAATCTACACCCACCCCTCGTCCAACCAGGAGGAAGGATTAGAGAGTGGACTGGCGGAGATGCAAGTACTGGAGGCATTTGTTGAGGAAAGTTCCAACAGTAACATGTTGATGAAAATAAAAAATGAGATAAATGCTGAGGAGGGGAAAACACCAAAGAAAGAGAGGGAGTTCATAGAAAAGCAGAAGAAAGCAGAAAAGCTGGCGCAGGAGAAGATGGAGAAGAAACAGAGGAAGCAGCTGCAGCAGGCAGAAAAAAGTAACATGGAGATTCAAACAAAGTTGGAGAATGAGAGACGCAAAATGAAAGATCTAGAAAGAAAAGAGATGCAAAGGTTAGCAGAAGAGCAAAGAAAGGAAATGAAGAAGAAGGAAAAGGAAGAGAAAAAGGCAGAAAAAGGAAAACTGGAAATGGGGTCTTTGCCAAAACTTGGCTTCTTCGAGAAGATAAAGAGGGCCTTTAATTTCCACTGATAAGAGAGACTTTCCATCTACGGTAACACCAACCATGACAAACATCAGGGACTGCCCTCTTTTCTGTCATCAAGCAAGGGTTTTTGTGCTGCTGACCCTTCCAAACAAGAAAGTTAAACGTCTACACCTTTGCTCAGTCATTTGGATCACTGGCACACTTGAAGAACCCTTTGAAGCTCTGTGAACAACCTTTATAGAAGTTGTGTAGTAGTAGTATTAGTAGTAGTAGTATTAGTAGTATTCGTAGTATTCGTAGTATTCGTAGTAGTAGTAGTAGTAGTAGTAGTAGTAGTAGTAGTAGTAGTAACAGTAGTAGTAATAACAACAATAACAATAAAAATGGTGAAACAGCAGATGTTTTTAAGCATGTTTTTATTTACATATCAGATTTTTGAAAAGTATACAACCATAATGATTCAGGGTTGATCATTTCTAATTTGCAAAAATAAATACATAGAAAGCTCAATGAATGAGTGGGATGTATTTCTGTACTCGCCTATCAATATGAACCACACCAAAGGAGAAATACACTCCAGATTTCCAATAAAACAAACAAAACACGACAGGCATACAAGAGCCCTACCTATGAATGACTGGCGATGCTCTTACTTTGTCAATTACATTGAGTCTGGCTGGATTTTCATGGAACAGGTAGGGGAGCAAGAATATTGCAGCACTGACGGTGTGTCCTAAAAGGAAAAAAACACAACACAAGTTTTTATAGCAATTATGGCATAATGTATTTGAAGAACATCAAATAACGTTCTAAATACCTTTGCGTGTCTCCTCACACTCCTGACTGAGTGCTCTCTCATACTGGAGTAGAATCTCCTTGCCCAGGTTCCTCCGTTTGGCCTCTGCAACAATGTTGTTTGCTGCTTTCCCAAAGCCTTCCAGCAACCTCTTATCCCCATCAATGTCTGCGAAAATCTAAAAGAGTATTTATATACATAAAAAATGTGTTTGGAAGAGAAATCTTATTACAAATTGTACATTAACTACATTAAGTTGTACACATGCAGGGTTTGAACTCACAATGCTGATATGCTGTAAAGCTGGGAACTCCTGAAGAATGTCACTAGTGGAGTGGCTTTGAATAAAGTGGACTCTCAGCAAAGGTCCTCTTCATTTTCTCTTTCAGGATGTCCACGTTTGGATGTTTTTTTTTGCACTCCTCTTTCATTCTCGCGACAAGTCTGTTCTTGTTACAGCAGGGCAGTAAAATAGTCATTTATAGTGTTTTCTGTATCATTTTAGTATTCAGCGTTTTAATTTAAATGATTACGACTGGGGCTCTCCAAGTTCACGAGGGCTTTTGCACAAACACACATCAGCTATTTTGACACCACAACCATCAATGTTTAACATTTATAGTGACTCCTATCAGCTGTTATCATACCGGTTGACAGGTTCACTGTGTTTACTGCTGAGAGATTTAGGCAAAACAGCTTGGTATTAATAGTAGTAGTATCGGTAATTATGATATTGTATTATTGGACCATTGATTGACACGTTTCAGTGAGAAGGATTTCTGTTTCTTCCTCCTGCCTATGTTTGATGATGTCACAATGGGGGGTCCATGATGACATCATCATAGCAGACAGCTTGGGTTACAGTTGAATGTTTGTGCATGACTTAAGAAGTAGGCTAACAAAAATAGACAACACAGACATTGGTGTCCAGTACGGACCATGTTTGATCTTTAATCTCGACGGTGGTTAGCAACTCTTATCACGGAGGCTGCAGTGTTTTTACAAGCTTGAGGGGACCAAAACTCTGTCCACCTGTGTCTCTGGGACATATACCAATTCAAAAGTCTATTCTCACTGCTGCCACGTCCCAGTCATTCACTAACTGCAGGTTTCCCTGAGAGAGGGGAAGTGACTCACCAGATCCTGTATCCAGGCACTGTAGCTGGGTGGCGTCATGGCCAGCTGGATCAGGCTGGAGCAGAGCAGCAGGATGAGCAGCAGAGGGGTGACGTACTCCCACATGTAGTAGTAGAAGCGGAAGGGCGTGAAGCCCAGCATGTCCTTCAAGTCCTCAAAGAACCTGGGAGTGCACGAGGATCGTTATTTGTAGAGGGGAACACAGCTCATCGGTAGCTATACTCTGGATCTGCTAGGGTTTTGTATTTTGGAGTCAGTAGAGGGTGATGGTTTATGATCAAAGAGTGATGGGACAAGGTAAACCACACAAATAAACAACACCAGGTCTTTCCTACTTACTTGTCAGTCCCATAGACCCAGGCGACAGCCACGTTCTCCAGGATGACCACTATGAGCAGGGGAAGAGTGGCTAAGTAGTCGTCGAACATGGCCACAAAGTAGTTCCCTGAGACGAATAGCAGACCAATGCAGAAGGCTAGCAGGCAACACCCCACTGTTGACAGGAGAGAAAGAACATGTCTGTTACATGCGTCACAAAGCAAGAACAAACACACTTACAAATATTTAAGTCAATAAGTACGTACATATACAAAATGTGTTTGTTGTACACTTCCAATTGTGTAAAAAGAAAAGATTCATAAAATGAAAATGTATTAAGCTCTGATTTTAATGAATTGAATTAGATCAAATTGATTTAAGTATATTTCTTCTCTAAGCTTAGGGTGCCCTTTTCTCTGACCTGTGAGGATCTCCTTGCGGACTTCAAAAGTGTCCACTATGGGTGTGATGATTCCCTCAATGGTGCCAAACATGCTGCCTAGGCCCAGGTTGACCAGCATCAAGAAGAACATGACAGACCAGAACGGCGAGGCAGGGAAATGGGTCATGGCCTCGGTAAAAGCGATGAAGGCTAAACCTGTTCCCTGGACAGCCTGAGGAGGAACAAAATAAGAATAAAACATATTTAGTAAAGACTAAAGAAATAAAGTCAACCCAATAATGATGCTATAATGTTTGAGGTAAATTATACCTAAACCAATTTATTTGCACATGCCTGAATCCAATTCAGATTGGTTTTCATGAATCGTATGACAGTAAAAAACAACTCTAACAGGATTACAAACAAGATGACTATCTATTTCCTGTATCACCTTCCATTACTTGACCCAAGCAACATGGAGCCATGTTGTCTTGAACAAGCCATCCCTTTACTCTATCATCATGTCTGTGTTTGATGTAGCATTCTCTCAGAAGGGTACTTGGCCAATTTCATTCATTATTCACTGCTTTGGGACACGCTCAAGTAAGGACCAAGCTACAACATTTTTACCCATGGCTATACTGTACAAATGCATAATGCAGGTTGCCTCCTATTTTTTTTGCTGGACGATAAGGAACCGATAAGGAACCGATGCGACTACATTTCCCACAATGACCAGTAGACAGGAAACAAATGAGAAGCCAGGAAGAAGATTTCTGCCAATGGCAAGCTGTCTAAACAGGCGCAAAAATGATCATCCATTCGAGTGAGCGAGCGAGCTGCTAGTCCCACTGCTACGTTATTGTGGCTTCAAGCCGAAGTGACCACAAATTAAATGTTGTCTTTTAACGTAGGACGGGCACGACAATATATCATGGAGACAAAACACGGATGATATACGATATAAAAAATATAAAAAAAGAAGAACATGTTTAAACGTTATGAGCGCATCTGTGCCTTCGACGAGCAATGACAACAGATGACAACATGTCGCGAGCTAGCTAGCTACAGTAGCACTACAGTATCCATTTAATTTATAAAGCTACGTGTCCTGGCTCATTTTACTTGAATTTAGCTTGCTGCAATGTCCTGGCTTCCGCAAAATAACCTGAAAGAACAGCTCCAGAAGCATAGTAATGCAGCTCAGAGCAGACCGTCGTTAGCTAAACCAAAGCCGGGGTAAGTATATTTACATGGTGTTTTTGTAACAGCAGACCACTGCCAATATCAATGTTAATGTAGTCAACACCATGGACCTCCAATATATTAATTTGGGAAACTTGATAATGTTTAATTGGCCCACGTTTTGGAAACTTGTATCTAATTTGTAATGTTTTTTAAATTGTATTCCAGAGCATTTTGTTTCAGAAAGAAGTCTTCATCAGGCATCACTAAAGTGGAAATACCCACAAAGGTAAACAACTCTAATGTCTTGGCTTACAGGAGTGTCAACATTCCTCAAAACACTGCAATAACTAAACCTCCTTTGGTATTTTCAACCAAGCCTAACGCACCAGTTGTCAAAATCAACAACCACTTTCTAAGCTCTGAAAACAAGTCGGATTCCGGCACTCCTGTGTTCAGCTCACATCCTCTAAGCAAGTCTGTTACAACATTGCCTACGTCCATTGCGTCTGATGGACCTGCCTTGACAAAGTCGGACAGTTCATTCACTGTTAGCAATGGCAGCAAAGCCGCAGGACTTGACGGGTCATTTGGGTTTCCTGTCGAGGCTTGGGATGATTTGGATGACTTTGAAACCCCTGTCAAGTGCAAAAAGGCTCTACCAAGCCCAGGCAAAACCCTCTCAAGTGGAAAGGCACCACATAGAACGAACAAAACAGATGAAGACATCCCAGGACTTGGACTGGACCTGGAAGCAAACAACCATGCTGTGAAAAAGGATCCTGCTGGGAAAGAGCTCGCTACAGAGGGCTCAGAACAGCCCATTGCAGCTATCACTGATGTTTGCCCTAGAGACACACACACCAAGGATGAAGAGAAGTGGGCTCCGGAGAAGGATTCCCCTATTCAGACGGCAAAGAGACGGCCCACTGCTCCATCCAAGTCGGTTCTGAGTGACAGTGAAGAGGAAAACACTGCTAAGACCAGTACAGCCAGAGGAAGTCGGACAGGTGAGACAGTATTTTATTTTGGTCATTTTATTGGCCGATTAGCTTTAGATTGCATCTGTAAAGAGACTTTCTCTACTCTCCTTGTCTTATTTTAGGTCATAAGAAAACATGGGTTGACCCAGACATAATTGATGTTGACTATAAGGAACCAGAAGATGACTTGGATTACATCCCTCCATCCCCCCAGCCTGAAGAGCACAGTCCTTGCATTTTTTCAAGGAGAAGGTGCCGTTCATAGGAGATCTCATTTGAGTCTGGTTATTGTCGAGCCCTGTGCTTAGTGTACGGTGTTATTAATGATGTGTTTTTGTGTTGCTTGATTTGTTGTGTCTCCAGATTGCAACCTGCTGCTGGCTCAGCCAGTACAGACATAAGCCCTCTCTCAACAGTGAGGTCTGTGTCAAGCCTGCACAGTGTCTCAGATGCCCATCCTAAAGAAAGAAGTGGTGCGTTGAGTTTATTCTCTTCAAACCTTCCCCACCGCGATGAATGTCTCGTTTTAAATGTTGTTTTCATTTGTGATATTTTCTTTTGGTCCCATAGTCACTAATTCCAAAACAGGCGGCCAACTTTTCAGCATCATGGAATCAATCTGTTATCTGGTGGATTCCATCCCTGAGCATGCCATAATAGGCCTGCCCTGTGGAACAGATCTGCTACTCCTCAGGGCTCACAGGTATTCTGTACATTTGTTTACACTGAGACTGTACTCGGTAAATGAACCTTTTCATGTCAACATAAGCATCTTATTACCCACAGGAAAAGGATTCTTGCCAAGGGAAGTGACACGTCTGTAATCACGACCCAGCCAGACAGCACTGTGATCTTGGAACCCAGCGATAACGAGAAGCCTTCCTTTTCACTTGCCACTGGCAGCGCTACGTTCTCCAGCACCTGTCTGTCCACAGACAGAGGGAACCCCTCCAAGAAACCATTTAGCAGGACGTCCGTCATATCAGTAGACTACAACAGCAGCATGTTCGAGGACTCTGACTGCCTCATCAATGACGTTCAGACTCCCAGAACGTCATGGAAGCCCACCACCGTAGCCACTTCATACATCAGAGGAGAAAAGGGAACACCGCTAATTAGACGCCAGAGTAACACGGACTCCCCATCAGCTCGTGTCCTCTCGACACCGCGTGACCTGCCTTCAGACGTAACTATTGATGACCTAGATGTCCCTGAGCTCTTCTTCTCTCCTAAGAGACCAGCAGCTGTCCAGAGCAGATGGGAGAGCAGTGCTTCAGCAGTGGCTGCCTCGGCTCCAGTAGAGGCAGAGCTTGATGACTTCTTCGATGATAACTTTGACATAGATGACCTGAACGAGTCAGACATCCCTGACTACTTTGACGAAGCGGCAAGCTCTTCAACATCTCGGTTTGACTCCCGCACCGTGACGTCAGCGATCAAGGAGGGAGGACCCACTAAGTTGAGCTGGGAGAAGAGACCAGTCACTCCAGCTCCTGCCTCTAAGCCTGCCTCAAAGATCTCCTCTCCAGGTAGGAAGTGCTAGATTTGAGTTGAGATCTGTCTGTCTACAAATATGTGTATATCTTCTTCTCTTGTACTCCTTCCTGCTTGTCATATTGTGTTTTTGTTTTTAAAGAGTCTTTATATAGAAATCCTGCCCATGATCGCTTCCGAGGGTTCAATTTCCCCCACGCTTCAGAGATGATGAAGATCTTCCATAAGCGATTTGGTCTTCATCAGTTCCGCTTTAATCAGCTTGAGGCTATCAATGCCGCTCTGCTGGGAGAGGACACGTTCATTCTGATGCCCACTGGTGGGTCGTGGATGATGGTTGCATACCACACATCATACACGAGTAGTTCATACTGACCACACAAGAAACTGATGTTGTGTTTCTGATGGTGTGTTTGTGTGTTTCAGGTGGGGGTAAGAGCTTGTGCTACCAGCTGCCTGCTTGTGTGTCCCCAGGGGTGACTATAGTGATCTCCCCATTGAAGTCACTCATTGTAGACCAGGTTCAAAAGCTCACCACTCTGGATGTAAGTCATTTGACCTGTTATTTAGACTGGGAAATGTTGACATATTTTACAAAACAACCCTGTGGATTATGGAAATGTATTAATTGTATTTAAATTTAAACACAATACCAAAGAATAATAGAGAAACAGTTGAGTAGCTAAAACCAGTACTCCCAGTGAGGTTATTACCTTAAAAAAGGCCTTCGGGTTTTAGGTTAATTAGTGGAACTTTATGCAATTCAGAGATATTCATGGCATAAAGAGCAGTGTTGTGTCATGTATTGATACTGCTCTGTGAGTGTCTAAATAGGACAGTGCAGTAGCTGTTAAACTGGATGTTTCTTCTGATCTTGAGATGGTTATGAATTCAAATATCCTTACATAAAAGATCCCGGCCACAAGTTTGTCTGGTGAAAAGACTGATAGAGAAGCTGCCAACATCTACATGCAGCTGTCCAAGAAAGACCCCATAATCAAACTGCTGTACGCCACTCCTGAGAAGGTAGGAGCCTTGAACACTCCTACATAATCACAATTTGAAATCACAGTTTGAAATGATGCGTGCGGTTCTCATAGTTTTCAGCCTTGTGGGAAATCCCCCAGTGTCTGAGAGTGCATCTTCCTCCCCAGGTGTGTGCTAGTCACAGGATGATCAGCGCCCTGGAGAACCTGTATGAGCGAGGCCTCCTGGCTCGCTTGGTCATCGACGAGGCCCACTGCGTCAGTCAGGTAAGTGACCCGCGGCCATGTGTGTGTGTGTGTGTGACGGCGGAGGCCGTGGCTGAGCCCTGTCGTGTCGTCTTGTCTCTCAGTGGGGTCACGACTTCAGGCCTGACTACAAGCGGATGCACGAGCTGAGGCAGAGGTTCCCCAAGGTGCCCATCATGGCCCTGACCGCCACCGCCACCCCCCGTGTCCAGAAGGACATCCTCAACCAGCTGCAGATGAGCAGGCCCCAGCTGTACGTGCTTCACAGAGCCCGGTCCTGGCCTAGCCACCAATCCAACGGTCTAACTGTGTTACAGGCAGCTGTTGGAAACCCTTGTGTGTATTTCCCAGGTTTACTATGAGCTTCAACCGGACTAACCTCAAGTACGTCGTGCTGCCCAAAAAACCTAAGAAGGTCGACGAAGACTGCATCGGCTGGATCAAGAAGCATTATCCACGTAAGCGTCCCCTCCCTGAAGTGCCCCAGAGGTGGTCTAGTTGTGTTCTGATAAGTATCACCAAGACTGCTCTTCTCTCTGTTTGGCCCGTGCAGGAGGCTCGGGCATAGTGTACTGCCTGTCCAGGAATGACTGTGACACCATGGCAGTAAGTCTCCAGAGGGCAGGGATCCAGGCGCTGGCCTATCACGCCGGTCTCAAGGATAACGACAGAGAGTACGTCCAGACCAAATGGATCAACCAGGACGGATGCCAGGTGAGGGGCCCGCTCTCGGGCCACCAGACGAGACGTTGGATCTACTCCTTCTCTGGATCTCCAGGATTTGACGACTTGTTCCCTGGTCTTGCAGGTGATATGTGCCACCATAGCCTTCGGGATGGGCATCGACAAACCGGACGTACGCTACGTGATCCATGCCAGTCTGCCCAAGTCTGTGGAGGGCTACTACCAGGAGTCCGGCAGGGCAGGCAGGGACGGGGAGATCTCCCACTGCGTCCTCTTCTACTCCTACACTGACGTCATCCGCATCAAGAGAATCATCAGCAGTACGTAGATCAGAAACCAGTCTTGCCAGGGTCCCGTCTTGGATTGGCCTTCAAGGCTTCTGATCACCCGTGTCCTATGATACTCCATGTGTTTTTATTGTGTCCTCTACAAAACTGCTCATTTGACTTTTATTCAGATGTCGTTAATGTAACACTCCCTTCTGTCGTTTTGACCGCAGTGGACAAAGATGGCAACAGAGACACGAAAGCCACGCACTTCAACAACCTCCACAGCATGGTGCATTTCTGTGAAAATGTGATGGACTGTAGGAGGATTCAGCTGCTGGCTTACTTTGGAGAGCACAAATTCAACCCCAGCTTCTGCAAAGACCACCCGGACGTCATCTGCGACAACTGTGCACAGCCTCATGTGAGAGCCAGTCCACAGACACACTCTTCACCCCCCTTAAAGCTTAGAGTCTACACATCACTTCAATACCGTGCGTTATGATGACAACATACAAAATGAGGCGATTGATTTCCCCGTTTTTTATTTTCAGCAATACAAACAGAGGAACATGACTGAGGACGTGAAGAAGATCGCCAGGTTTGTCCAGGAGAACTGTGAGAAAGTGGGGTGCAGATACGGCAGGTCCTCCAACCAAAAGCGACTGACCCTGACCATGCTGGTGGACATTTTCCTGGGTACAGACCGTCATGAGATCCCTTGCAGATAGAACAATATTTTCACTCACGTTTCAAAATGTCGAGGACCGTACGATTTTCATGTTTGTGTTTTTTGCATTGGGCTCTGCCAGGTAAGAACAATGCCAAGGTGCAGACAGGGATGTTTGGGATGGGAGCAGCCTTGTCCAGACACAACGCAGACCGTCTGTTTAAGAAGCTGGTGCTGGACAACATCCTAGAGGAAGACCTTTTTATCGGCGGCAACGGCCAGGCCATAGCTTACATCTCTGCTGGACCGAAGGCCATGAATGTGCTAAATGGACAGATGCAGGTCAGCTCAACGAATAGATACTAATCACACACACTGGCTTTATGGAACTAAATAGGTGTATAAATAACCCAGACATAGATTCACTTCCTGTTTACTAGATATGAAACTGCCTCAGCGCGCAAAAGTTTTTTTTCGATAGATTTCTTCACTCACAATACATTTGACGTTTTATTAATTTATGAATTTATCCATTTATCCCTTTCATCCAAAGTTATGCATTATTCTAATGTATAGAATTAATGCATCTTGCATGCACCGCAGATAATCAAAGAGCACAGTTATCGCAGCATTTCAGCAGTTAGTACAAAGGAACTATCCGTATTATACCTGATGCAGTGGATCAATACCTCAGGCCCACCAGTGTACTACCTACTACCTCGTGTCTCCTCCCAGGTGGATTTCTTTGAGACGGAGTCGGCCTCCAGCATCAGGAAACACAAAGCCTCCGTGGCCAAGAGCGTCTCTCAGAGAGAGGAGATGGTCCAGAAGTGTCTCCAGGAGCTCACAGAGCTGTGCAAGAAGCTGGGCAAGGTGTTCGGCATTCATTACTACAACATCTTCTCCTTCGCCACTCTGAAGAAGATAGCCGGTGAGTTCTGAATCCTCTACACACACACACACACACACACACACACACACATATTTAAAAGGATTGCTGTAGTTGAACCGATCCAGCTCCTCAGTTTTGGTTCTCCGAAGGTACACGCGTACTAAGGTGACCGGGTGTTTTCTTCCGTTTCCTGCCGACCAGAGACGCTGTCTGCAGACGCTGACGTGCTCCTGCAGATAGACGGCGTGACGGAGGACAAGCTGGAGAAGTACGGGGCAGAGGTCATCGAGCTGCTGCAGAGATACTCCCAGTGGAAGCTGCCCGGTCAGTCACCACACACCCTCCCTCCCACACACACACACACACACACCTTGTGTGACCCCACTTCTGGAAGTGTCTGGAAGCCAAAGTGTTGATAAATGCTCGTATTTGTACCCCAGCGGCAGAGGAAGAGCGGGGCGCCAACCCAGGGAACAGTGACAGATGGATAGACATGACACGAGACAACGAGGGCGACGACGACGACGACGACAGCGGACCGTCGAGCTACTTTAGCGACACAACAGGCAGAGGACAGAAGAGAAAGAAAGCGCCCGCCTTTAATACATCCAAGAAAAGGAAGGCCTACGGCAACCAAAGCTACAATTCCAAAAGGTGCGTGTAATACTGTGACTGGAAAAATATTTTATAATATCATCTGCTGTTTTAGTTTTGTTTCACCGACTTCTGTGATTCTGCTGTCTGTTGTGCAGTGGCTACAGTCGCAACAAATCCTGGACGTCGTCCAGTTCCAGGGGTCGTGGCCAGTCTGCAGGCCGAGGCTCCACCAGGCCGGCTGCATCTTCAGCATCATCACCATCAGGACCAGTAGGGAGGCGGCCAGGCTTCATGGCCATCCCTGTACCTCAAACCAACGCTAGACCTTTTCTCAAACCAGCCTTCTCACACTTGAACTAGACAAGCTATCATGTATTGGTAAGGACAAGGATACTCTGACAGTTTACACTTGTGTTTTGTACAAATGTGTTTTATCTTTGTGCATTTTTGGGATGCATGTATGGATGGATTTGTTGTATTTAATTGTACAGTTATGCAATGTTCTTTTAATTTTTTAATTAAAGGTTACTTGAATATAATTTCTGGGATTGATACCATAATCTTCATAGATCTGGAGAACTGCACCACTTTATGTAATGTCTGGTTACTTCCTCTAGATGTCAATCTTTGTGTGAGATATTTACCAGTCAAAGACTGCAGAGTTGAACATGTCTTCAACTTCAATCAATTAAACATAATGCGGAAGAACTACACACCACAAGAAGCCACATTACATTTGTATTCAATGTTTATTTCAAGTTTGAATAGTTTATTGGCACCAGTTACAAGGGACTATCAGAGAGAAACAATATTTCATACTGATTTGTACAGAAGGTTTCCTACAGTACAAACTTGTGTTTTGGAATGGATCGGACTGAACAAGAACTGGATTTGGCACATGGATTTATATATATTTGTATATTTATATATTATGTAAATAAACAGCAACCTCCGATAGAAAGATGCAGGATACAGGAGTACACAAAACGCCTACAGACACTGATATGCATATACACAAATTGACATGTATATGCACAGTTGAGTGAGAATCTGTTGGGAAGCTGGCAAGAGTGGGGCAAAAGCCTATAAGGTGACTATCATTAGGACTTAGCCCCTCATCTGTGGTAGCTGTGTTCTCAGCCAATATGTAGCATTGGTATTGTATGACTGAAAAGCATCAATAGATGCTTAGTTAAATGTTTTGTAACTTTGCGTTATGATCACATTTGTAAATGTACTCAAAGTACTTGCTTTTATAAGTGCACCAGCATTTAACAAATTTCCCCTTTGAATGTACATTTCATGGATTTCCAAGGTAGGTCAATTTCAAATTAACCTATAAAGTTAATCTAAGGGTCCATGTCCAAAATCAGTGCTATTGTCTCACGACCAGCTAGTCAGAAACATAGGCATACTACTAATACGCACACTGTCAGTTCGCATGAGAGATCAGTTAAAGAAATGTAAACATGACACCAGACCAAGATGTTAACAATGATTCAAGGTTTTTCAGCTGCAATATTCCTTTACAGAAAAATTAAGACAGATACAGCAAACATCTTCACCCGGACATAAGACATTGTTGTAAGTCCCCACCCAATAATCTATAACCTACAAGTTCAGACTCATCCACCCAACATTACTGAACAAACTCTATATAGGACAAAACAGTAGTTTCCCTTTAAAAGTAGTTACATTAAAGGGTTTAGCCCATACCTTGTATAGATCTTCTGCATTTCTCTCTCCATTCTCTTATTTGCCCCTTTGGTAATGTACTGTACATAGCTGTTTAGATACTGAACAAGAGGCACAGGGAACAACCCCTTGGTCACACTGAAGTACTGTTTAACTGTTCACTTTTACAGGTACAATCTCACCAAGAGCGCTAACAACAAATAAATACCAATACACAATGCTGTAATTACTGAGAAAAAGTTAGCTGTCTTCATTTCACATTATTATCATCAGGCAACCAAATTGGATAACTCTGGTGTTTTGTGGACAGTGAAAATTAAATGATTTCTTCAAAGCAGTCTGACAACGCAAAAAACAATGTCCAATGTAAAACTTCCATATTAACTTATATTCATGCCCACATGCTCCTACAATTTTACTGATTATTGCTCATTGAATAATGCTGCCTTGTTTGTTGCATGCATGGAAAGACCATTGATGCTACATAATGCTGAAAAGAAAATTGTAAGGTAAGTAAATAGACCAAGGAAAAAAGATTATCTTTCCAATTAGCTAATCTTTAGTTTCTGCTTCCAATCTTAACTGGTTGATTTTATAGCATAAACGTGATAATTACATAAAATTAACAAACTCTTAGTTTGTTTTTCTATTTTACAGTCTCTATCTTAAAATGTTTCTTTAAGTTGTTATCCCTGTTAGTTCATCAGCTGTCTTTGTGTGTCAGTAAAATATAAATAAGGTTGTGGCTCTCTTCAACTGTACTGTAAATCTGTATCCATGAATGAGTATGACACTTAAAGTTGTGATCTGTATTCATGGAGCTTGGAGTCGGCTAATGTGGTAGCAGGCTGGTCTCCCCAGAGCAGACAGCACCACTGGGAGCTCAGTGGAGCAGCTGTGTAGGAGTTAAGGTGTTAAATAACAAGCCAAAACAGGCAATGCTGCATAGCCAATAAGATCACGAGCCACCAGGAGCTCACGTACAGTATGTGCCGTCTTGACTTCTCTCTCTCTGGTCACTATCAAAGTTTCTCAAAAATCCCTTCTTCTGACGTCCCCTGTAACTCTACCTATTTTACACTCTGCCCGTATACTCTTTTTCTTATTTGTCCAAAAATAAGATCATACTCTGTCATTATCTGTCAACTCTTCTCATTACCAGCTAAAACTTGTGTTATATCCCTACATACAGTCAAAAACAAGCTCAGCTATACCTGTACCAGGCACAGGATACATGAAACAGGTTTTACCCAGAATCCAGCAGCTATTACAGCAGAATTATTGCTCCTTCAATCGAGGCAAAATAATCTGCACCATCACAGTCTCAAACTACAGAATAAGACTTATGTATTGTAATGTGAAAAGGTATTAACACATTTTAGACTTTTAGATTTTTGTGGTAGTTGATACTAGGGTCAGGTCTGCAGTTTACACAATATACTGTTTGCCAACCATCTGCTGTGACTTGCTTTTCCAAATTGGGCCATTAAAGGTGTTTCTTGATGATTACAAATATTTGCATACTGTGAAGAAACTGTAGCTGCTGGATAAAATCCCTGTTTTCAAGACCCTCTTTCAATATTTCCACAAAGGCTTGACCTAACTTGAAACAGCTCTAAAAAAGGTATAATTTAATCTTCAATAACAAAATAACATTTCAGTTCTGTTAAAATATACATGGAAAACTGTCGATATATTAGGAAACAAACTACTTTGTACAAAAAGTACATTATTGTTATTTTTCTAACAATCAATTGTAGTGGTATTCACAAACTTAAGAGCAAGGCTGATATGGAACTGAAAGAAATCGATTTTTAAAATATAAAGAAATCTTTCTAATTCATAACAATAACCAAGAAAAGTGAATAAAATTAAATAAAGAAATATGACTAAACAAATGTGCACATTTAAAAGTACTGAAGTATTAAAACAATAGTAGTATTGCACATCTACAGTATTTAGACTGATTCTATTGGTGACGAGGGGTCACAAATAGAATCAACCCTAACCCTAACCCTAATTTGAGCATGAACACTTCTCTAACAGTTGCTGACACTATTGGGTCGCGTAACATTGTTACTGCTTTATTTAACTGTATCCCTTATAAAACTTTAAAAAACGGATCTGAACTTCACAGCTTCTACTTTGTACATCATTTATACTTAAGTATCATTGACTTTCTTAAAAACAATTCACATAATTCACAAACTTTCTTCAGTCATTAACGTTTTCTTTTTCCATAAAAGGCATTTGGCATTGTCACCATGACCACACTCAACAATAACTTGCACTTTGATAGATGTCATCTAGATGTTTTCATTTCTTCAGGTTTTCTGGCCTACTTATGTTGAACTAAAGCATTGAGTTGAATTGTGGTTGTGATGGATGCTTTTTCATCTGCATACACATTACAAAGTGAATTTTTCTCTCACTTTGTTGTGAAGGATTTCTATGGTTTTGCAACTTCCCTGATTCTCTGAACTTTCCATCACATTCTTTCCTTACGCAAACTTCTGTTAAATACAATAAATATTGAATGAAGGCAAGTTTCATTTGATGCAACTTAATGTCTTGTTCCTAAAAGGAACTGTTTAAAATACTTCAGTCTTTGATTTCAGTTTTGTATTTTTTCGTTTATATTTTCTGAAAAAATAAAATACCTGAAATGACCTGAAATAAAAAAAATGCAAAAATGTCATCTGGCTTTGTAAAAAACAAACAAAACGTAATAGGAAAAAAAGAGGGGGGAACTCAAAAAATGAAGAAAAAGAGAGAGAGAGCTCCTAGCCCAGTGTTACCAGGAGTGGTCCGAGGGGGATGTCTGCAGGATATCATGAGAGAAGCTGGGTTCGTGGCTGGGAAGAGGTTGCTCTCCTCTCTGGAGTCCTAATGGTCTTCTCAAACCCCCGAACGGGCTACGCGTGCTACGGCCTCACTCTCACTTGTTAATGAGCAACTCGCCCACCCAGCGGAGCTTGCAGGCAAACCACCGCCTGAGGGGACAAAAGTATTCGTAATGGAACTGCTCAAATTCGGGGGTTTGGCGGATATCACGTAAAAATGCAACGTCAAGGTCGGACTCGGTCAGGACGATGAGGAGGAGGAGCAAGACAAAGAGGAGTCCAATGGTCACAAGGAGCAAACGGAGGACACTTAAAACAAACTTATTCACCTGTTCCACCTCGCTGAGTGCCGAAGACCCCCCTTGGCCTTCTAGTGCTGCTTTACTGTCTGCTCCCAACTCGCCTGCGTCCCCCACTGACGGGGTGCCTGCTTCCGACTCCTTTTCCTCCTCAATACTGCACGGGGCGCCGTTGTTCTGGCGCGAGACCGCAAGCTCCATACTGTGGTCGGACACCGGGGTAGGCAGGACGCTGTCGGAGGGGCTGTAGGCCTCGTCGGAGATAACCGCCGTCCTATCGCTGGCATCGGTCGCCTGGCTCCGCGATCGTGGCATGAAGGAGTCTCCGTGGGACATGGAGCGCACGGGCGTGGAGTGGGCGCTGTCACGCAACGACTCCAGACCTGTCCAGGGATGGGAGGAGACAAGGAGGGGAGATGTGTGAAGATGTGCGACAGATGAATCAGAAATGGAGGAAGGAAGACAGAGGAAGGACAGGGAAAAGATAGGGGAGGTGGAGCATTTTGGGGGAGAGATGGTTGGGAGGGGGAAGGAAGATGGTGGAAGCATGGACACAACAGAGTTGAATTACATCAGCACAGAAAGCCTATCAATCTCAAATTGAACAGAGCCCAGACTGCCTGTCAGTGGAAGAGTTTTTGTCCATGGGTGGTGTTGATTCAGACACACTATAGAAGCGCTCAATTGGTGTGGAGAGCCTTCTGCTAAGTGTACCACAGGAGCTGTGTTACTGAGAGCAGACACGAAGGCACCAGCCTCAGTCGAGTAAATAAACATGGACTGCCCTGACACAGAGGGTACAGGCACCAAATATACATGACAAAATGGCTTCCACTTCATGAGGACAGTTAGTCGTTAAATATAATATGTTTCAGATCTTTTCAACATTGCATCAATGCAGTCGGTATCAACATCCCGTTTAAACCAGTTTCCCATTAGCAATCAGATAACCCCATAATCGTAGGTCATGAAGTGTGCTTATTTTATTTTAGTATATTGGCTCAGAATAGTGCTGTAAGGTGCAAAGGCCTTGATAACTTGGCAATACAGGTAACACGAAGTATTGCTCAATTCAAGCACAGAGTTATAATTAACAAAAAGAGCCCCATGCCATCTGAATGCATGCTTCATAAAATAGATCTGAAATGAGACCTGCACCAAAATGAATCAGTGCTGACTGACGTAAATTAATTTAGTCAACGAAATGCTTGAGTGCAGTACCTCTTCAAAAGCTTCTTCATATCTGTAAAATATCCTTGTTTTCATCTGAATATACTTCCTGAACATCTGAACCATATCATGAGTCTCAACTGGGTTTAGTGATCTGAAGTGTATACTAGATTAGATTTCTCTAGATAAGAAAGTCAATGCAAAACATATAAACAAAACAAATTGACCAACGAATAAACAAAAACCAGAAACAAATTCACTGTACAATGAGTGTGTATTCTGACATTCTTTTTAAAAAGTGCTAAACATTACAGTGCTCTTCAGTACAGTGTGTCTGTGCAGAGGGGAGTCAACGCTGACTGTCACATTCCTCAGAAAGCCACAGCAGAAATATCATACCTTCTTTCTGAAGGAGAAGGATTAACGTTTCATCTTTTGATGAGTAGGCACATTTGACCTGTATGTGTGCCATATGTGTGCTTTTCAAACAGAATGAAAAAATATTCATCCGAGAATCCCAAGGAAGAGATTAGGTGATGCGTACTAAACCCAGCTGACTGCTAGGGTTTTGTCAAATCAAAAACAGGAAAAATAAAAGTGTGCGGTGATGGTAGGGTAAGGTAGTGTGGGATAAAGCTGACAGCTGTCTTTACATGTAGGAAATCTCCTTCACTGACATCCCAGGGTATGGCTGGTTGGAGGGCAGATTGCTGCAGGCAATATCCATACCTCCAAATGAGAGGTAGCCATCAGCCAAAATTCTCTTTCTCAACAAACCAAAAATCCAACAGTCTCACCACCAAATCATGGTACTTCACTCTCACCACACAAACTCTAAATGAAAACCAGGATATTAACTATGTGAACCAACGTCCCAATAAAAGACTCAACATATAAATCTAAATATCAATTCACCATGGACCTCCGTGAGCCCAGTGATTTAAAAGCCTTGACATAAGGAGGAACAGCACCATTTCCATTCTGTCAACATTGACGATGTATGGCTGATTTAAGATCCAGAGGACGCCTGGCGGCATGTAATCAACACAGTCCCATGGGCCCCGTGTTGAGATGAATCTACCTGTCGGGGTGTCAGGCAGAGGTGTGGTCGACCGGGGCAGAGGTGTGGTCGACCGGGGCAGAGGTGTGGTCGACCGGGGCAGGGGTGAGGCGCTGGCAGACTCAGGCAGCCCAGTCAAAGCGCTGGCAGACTCAGGCAGCCCGGTCAGGATGGGGTAGAGGGGCAGCACGCCCAGGGCCTTGCCCAGCATGCGGGGCCCCAGGCTCAGCACGCGCACCTTCACATCCCGGTAGCAGTGGTTGATCATGCGCAGGTGGACATTCACCCGGGTGGTGATGCGGATCAGACACTTCACCATATTGGCGGACGCTGGTTGCTTCTACAGCTAGAGCATACGCGTCCCTGTGCTCCCCCTCCTGTCCTGAACGCTCTCTCGCTGTGCGTGGAACGTTTGGTAGGCCCGATAGGTAGTCTCCCAGTTGCCCGTGTTGCGAGGTGCTCAGAGAGTGTTTCAGCAGCAATGTTTGCAGGGGTCAGCGCTGGCCGGCGCTTGTCCAAGCTCCACCCAGGAAAGTGACATACATGGAGAGGAAGGCCTGGGCTATTTACGGCAGCCTGGGGTATTAATACTCTGTTAAGACACCCCGTCAGCACACACAGTGGGTGTGTTCCTAAGAGAGCTGGCAAGAACACACAGCAGTTATCTCTGTCTCCCTCTCTCTCTGTCTCTCTCTCTCACTTTCTCCCTCCTACAGCAGCAGGACTCAGCCAGGCTGTCGGCAGACAGGTGTACTTTCATTGTAGTCCCAGCAGAGTATGGATGAGAGGCAGGAGATCAGCTGTGACAAGGAGACGTAGCAGAGCACCTCTAAGTGTCACGGTGCTCCTATCCACCCGTGGCCTGCGCTGCAGTGTGAGCCTGCAAGGTTAGCCTTGGGGAGAGAGAGCACAGAATACAGTCTGAGAGAGACCACCTGCCCATGAGGGCTGAAACCTGGGACTGTAGGGGGTCTGGCTGACTCTGCTCTCTCTTTCTCTCTCTCTAACTCACACGTACACATGCACACACACACACACACACTGAAAGAGCTGGCACTGAAATAGAGCAGTCTGACTGACATCCATGCCTGTGACTTGGCCTTCCCCTACCACAAGCATGGACAGGGCCGAGCTCAGGTTACAGTGTGTTTGTGTGTGTGTGTGAGTATGTGTCCATCTGCATATTTTCAGAGGAGAGGGCTACTGGGTCTCAAATAGACTCAAAGCCCATTTAAAAAGTTTTGGATTTCACACTCACCTCTCATAGTGCCCTAGTTCATTATGCACAGCTTTGTTTTAAACCCCCCCCAGATCAAGACAAACGCACCGATGCTGTATGTGTACACTGTCCAGCGGAGGAGAGTATAATCCGATCAAGCCAACAAAGAAATCATGATGGAGCCATATTCCTAAAGCATCTTCTGGTAAACAATATGACCTTTGACACCAACACTGTGTTACCCTGGAAAAGGTTTTTCTGGGGTGTCTGCTGAATGTCGGTGGTCGTGCTGAGGGCTGAGGGGAGGATGAGATCTTACCCTCCATGATAGATATGTGGACGGCTCTCCTGCGAGTCCTCGGTACACTAGTGAGGCGAGGGCCATGAGTGATGGATGGACAACTTCTGCTCGGAACCAGTCCAGCCCTGTGGAGGCATTGGCAGGACCCACAAACACACACACATACAGTAAACACACGTCAGAGGGCGAGAGACGAGCGACACACTCCATCAGGGCATAACAAGAAGACAATCCTCGTGGGACCACGATACAGATGTGAGAATCTCAAGGACAGTGTATGGTGTTTCGCCTCCTCTTGTTTTACCTGTGTATCTCTGGAGGCTCTCGTTTGATTTTGGCGCTCTGCTCCATCACTTCTTTTGCCACTCGTCCACTGTAAAACATGAAAGCAAAACCAAACTCAAGACAGATAGACAAATAGATATCCCCCCCACACACACCTCTGACAAGTGCTGTGAGCAATTATAGCCAATGCCAATGCAATTTCTTATTTATATTTTAACAAAATTATTTTTTGAGGGGGCATTCCATTTGGAGCCGACCCTGCCACCAGTATAAACTCATCCCCAAGCAGGTAGTTTAACCTTGGAAAAACAAACTCAATATATCCATTTCTTTACACAGTTCTGTACCCTGGCTGTCACACAGACACACACATCTCCTTCATGCCCCTTTTGTCTTCTTGTGTGCGTAGTGTCGGCTCAGGTCCAGTAGGTGTGCTGCTCTCCCAGGAGAGCCTACCCTAGCCCAGCTGTGACCTGTCTGCAGTGCCCTTCCTTCCCCCTCCCCGACACGTCAGACGTCAAACTGGAGCGTACCTGTAACGGAAGCGACTGCCCTTGAAGAACAGGTTGCTGCTGGACACCGTCCGCACCTGACTCGACTTGTCCAGTCTGATGGAGGAAAGAGATAACATTGGAAGGACATTCAGTGAGAATATAAAGGAAATAAGACTATATGTGAATGTGAGCATTCAAGAAACAAATCATCTAGCAGGCAAGGTGAAATTATTAATAATTTCCCTATGGACCACAAAGCTCTGATTGCTAAGCATATTGTCCCTTTCAGTTAGCACTGACTGAAGGTAACCTCTAGAGTGTGTCGTTTTCTCGACACTAAGACGAGAACCAAAGACAGTGCCTGCCTACTCATCTATAGCATAGCATTATTTGGATCCCTTCCAGAGCTGAATACATCTTATATAAATGATAATGTGCAGACAATGTGTAAAGACATATTGAATAAGTCACAAATGCGTAAATTATATCACTGGTTATGAAAAGTGATTTTCTGAATTATATGTGTGTGATATGATGTTATATTTCTTAGTGGAGTTTCATGCTCTTGTTTCCTATTTGTCTGTTTTGATGGATATTTTTCTTCTGCCAACCTCATGCAAAGCTACCGTGCATTAACCCTTCTGCTCATCCATGAGATCATCCCATCATACTAACTCTGTTCCAGATGGTGCTGGGGGCTGCCCTTGGTTTGCCCTCTCCACCCACCCCGCCTCCCCCCCTGCCCCTAAATCACCCCACCACTCCCCCTCTCAACCCCCCACACGGTTGACCTTTACAGGCGAACAAGGAGAATGGCAAGCCCATCCATTAGCACACCCTCTGCGGTGCTGGTGCTCTGGACAGGATGGGAGTATGGGAGTTGGGTGGGAGTTTCTATCATCTCACACAGGGTGAGGGTGAGAGAGGACAGACATAGTCATCATCCGTCACAGCCGAGACAGAGAGGAGAGCAGCGGCCCTATATCATTGGGGGAGGTGAGGATGGAGATGTTGCCCCAGAGTCCACTAACTCACTAAAGGTCAGCTGTGGCACACGTCCCTGACAAGCCACCAGAAACTCTCAAAGCACCTCAGGGTGACGGCATAGAACACATCTCGCAGGGCAGATATGATAAAGAGCAGTAAAAGGGTCCGACTCACTTGTAAAAGGCTTGGTTCTCTACTCCACACTTCCACAGGTGCTTGCAGGCCTCAGGTGACGGTGCAAAGTAGGTTAAGATGAACTTTTGATCCTGCATGTAAGAGGGCATGCAGGAAAATATAAAAATCTGACTAGCAAACAATTACACCCAGAGCAGCAGAACGTCCTGTTATCATTGCAAAGACTAAATGTGAAGTGCATGCTGCGATGTGACTAGAACATGGTATTTCAACGTGACAGCGTTGTCGAGACAGAAAAGGTCAAAGGATGGACACGGTCGGCGTTCCGAAACACAACACACCCGCCTCCCGATAATTCCTGAATTCAATCTCACCTCTCTCTGCGATGCATATGTATGGAACGTCTTCCCTTCAAACTTGAGTTTAGTCACCTCGTTCCTAACCACAAAGAAACAAGAGTCGTTCACGCAAGCGGCACAGAAAGCCAGAGACGCTGTTTAAATATTTATCACAACCACAGGCAGGTCACAGCAAAAGAGTCGTGTTCGGATGAGGGAACATATCTGGTATTGCAGCCAACACACAGGGGACACTGAAAGAAAAACCCAGGGCTTGTGTGCTAAAAGTAAACAAAAACAAAACATAGAAATCAATGACCAGAAATATTGTTTACCTGACCGGTATGATTTCCAATATGACCGCTGTCATAGAGCTTAACCATGAAAACATGTGGTGCAGACCTGTGTTTGTATCGACTCGCTGCATAGTTGAGTGTTTCTCTGTGGCTTGTGAACACCAGTTAAACCTCAGTTGAGGTCTAGCCTGCCAGCTTGTTGGCATAGTGAGTGCAGACTGGCAGAGGCTACCAGAGGTAATTAGCCACCTGTATCCCGGTGTGTGTGTGTCTGTGTTGCCCCTTGTGCTGGCCACAAGGAGAGAGACATATGTTCATGCTCTGTTGTTATGACAATCCAACCAGCTATGGCGAAAACATACATTCTGGTAGGCATGTAGTAGGACGTTTCTCATAGTGAATAATGTACATAGATTAAGTCAGCACATCCTTCGAGTCTCCAGTCCTTCTCCATAGTAACCTGGCTATGGGCCGTATATGAGGATGTAGACAAGTTGGGTGCATATGGAGATACATCGGTGTCTAAGACAACACTGCCGACACTTACCATTCAAGAAAGTGAACCCTCTTGTTCCCCTGTAGCACGACAAATCCAAACGGTGTGAAGGCAAGGAAGGCCGGGTTTCCAGAAACATCCTGGGGCACACAACACAGAGCTGGTGTGATGAACCTGGACAGGCGATTCACGTTACTTGTGAGTGAGCAGCATGGTGTTTGTTTACAAAAGGATCCAACCTTGCATGGATGCGGATCCACACCGTATGTCTCTAGCATCTGGGCTTTCTGCAGGAAATTCAGCTCTGACGTTTCAGGGGTCTGTCCGCTGGGATAGAGCATCAACAAACACAACATCTGGATCAGCGTTTGGGTGAGAAATACACAGTGTACAACTGCATCAAACACTTCTGTACTTTTGGTGTAAGGGTTATGCCAAACAGTCACTTTACATACTGCTGACAAATATACATTTTCAAAGTCTGTTAAATGACTAACATGTACTGCATTGGTGCATGCCAGTAAGCAATGGTCCTCTAAGCAAGCCTCTTTGATTTTACAGACTAAGTATGCCACCTTGATACCTTTAAATTGACAGTGCTAATTAACAATGACTGGCCACCCAATGAACAATGAACACCCTCTAACTATTCATGGTCCCGCAGCTAGCTGTGTACAGTAACAGGAGAAGCAGAAAAACCAACAGTAGAACATTTGAAACGGTATCTCAGAATCATTTGAGCCCCTGATTCAGCATCCCTAATATCCCAATACATTCCCTAATAAACAAAGAGTGTAGGTATACACTTTCCTGAGGGTGAGGGAGAAATGTGGCACTAGAGGGCAGCAGAGTAATGATAATAATAAGAATAATAATACATAACATTTGTCTTGCTCTTTTCTAGATACTCAAAGATGCTTATCCCCACCCCCCAAATATCTCTGTCAGCATGCTCTGCCTCTACTCTTCAGGTTTGGTTGGTGTAATCATGTCCCATGTGGTGTGGACATGACTTATGTTCTACATATCCAATGACCATGTCGCTGAGCAGTGTTACTGGGCAGATTAGCTTCTCTATTAGCCTTTGACCTCCTCTCTTTCAGTCTGAAAGGATAACATCAACCTTGAAAAAACCCTGAGCTAATGTACCCACTACTGCTGCTTTACATCAGCCCATCAATGGCTCTCATTTCTGTGCAGGCTTCTGGCAGTTCAAACAAAGGAAATGCACTTTGCTAAGATAAATAGCTGAACCATTATGGTTAACCCATTATGTGTGTGGACTCACTAGTATGTCTGAGGCTGAGCTAAAAAGATCAGTGTGCCGCACTGTGTTATATCCATGCCATCACCTAAGATGTGCTTCATCAGATAGCGTAGGGGTTGACTAGAACGAGTGTGGGTTTTGTGTCTACACGTACTCACCATCTATGTCTGTATTACACTACATTTTCTGTCAAAGTTAGCATGGTGACCCTCACACTAATGACTGTGGAAGAGGTATGTTTGCTGATGTCATCCAGCTAACTCAACCCTGCTCTCTGCAGCAGCAGTAGACAATTGACCTGGCTTGTCCACCCAGACAGTGGTTCGTCAAGGTTTTCCCTCTGCGGCCAATAAAATTGTTGAATGAAGAAATGACCCGTTCCCTACTGCAATGAGTGGGAGCACGATGGTAGCAACCAAAGCTTGTGTGACAACGTGTTGTGTTACCAGAAGCCATACTGAGGTAACAGTGGCTGGTCCTTACATCAGCTCCGTTTTGTGTATCTCTGCAATCCTTCGCTCTAGCTTCTCCGAGTGTTTGGGGAAGAACTGGAACTTGGAGCTGTATCCTTCCGGGTGTTTCCCTGGGTCATAGTTCCCAATCTCGGCTGGAGGAGGAAAGAAACACGCGCGTTATATATTATATACAAAGTAAGTCATATGAATCCTGAAGATTTTGACATGTCCTCATAGGGGGATGGTTATTAACCATTATGGGGAAGGTTTACACACAATTTCTACTGAGAGCAAAGTGCAATGACACTTCATGTGTTTGCGATGAAACAAGCAGCCTGTGTGTGAGCAGAGCTCTTTAATGTGATAGCTTGAACAGCCGCAGTGTTATATCAGTGACTTCAAGAGCTGCACCAGGTTCCCTTGACAATTCTTCTGACCAATTGGGAGGTGACACATCTTTTAATTCTGCAGCTACAGACAGGGCACCAGTATGTGCGTGAACACACATGCCTGTATTTGATTACCATGTTGTACCTCTACAGAGTCAGAAGATAAAGCTCATAGCAACATGTCCGATTAACTGGAATCTTGTAGAGCATAATACATTCACAAGTTAGTTTTTTAAATTCCTGGCTGTAAAGTTTAATAATGCAATCTAGGTACAGTGTGTAGCTGCATGATTTGGGGGCATGAAAATACTTATTTTCATGCTTTTAAATAAACAGCAGAGATCAGTTTGAAAAGATAACCAGCGGGTATTTTTGCGATGCAAACCGATAAGAAACCAACTTTATCTTGTGGAACTAAATCATGTCATTCATTCGTTTTTTCCCCGGTGAGATTATTCTTTATGCTGGATGCTTGGATGAGTCGGGTGGATGGGGGGGGGTCATGTGAAAAGTGCAGTGCTGTGAGTGGTGCGGGCCATTTCCACCTGTCAGCCCCCATTACCCTGAAGGATGTAAGCAGCCAGCAAGGCAGCGTCCGACGTCTTGCACAGGAGGCGGCCATGGTAGAGATCTCTTTTGATCTGCAGGAACACTAGATATCTGTGGCCGGAGAAAGTCGTGTCAGAGCATCATGACAGTTATTACGAGAAAGAAGCATTTCTAGCCAGATGTACTTTCAGAAAATAAAAGCCCTCGAAAAAAAATGAACTTCCCCGTCATCGAAATATCAAAAGGATGTTGATTTGAGATTTCCCTGTGGGTGTTTTGAATATTTCTTTTTCATTGAGGTGAAATTAGCTTTTTGTTTCTGGGAACAGAGCCTTCACTGAGGTTGAGTCCCCTACTCAGGCCCTGAGGATAAAAACTGCTGTTGTCAACAGTTTTTCTCTTCTGTCCTCCAGCCTGGACCCCAGACGATGAGTGGCTCCAAACCCACAGCAGCAGCAGCTCCAGCCATCTCCAAAGTGCTATGGCTGGAACACTGAACCACCTGGAATTAGGGCTATTACGATGGAAATGTAATAGGTTGAGATAAACCGGAACACTCACTTGAAAGTGGAGTGGCAACACTGTCCAAAACACCCTCAACCAGAAACAGCAACACTTCCTCTGTCTGATTTCCTTCTTCCAATCTCACCAGCTCTCTCTCTCTTTCTCTTTCTCTTTCTCTCTGTCTCTGTCTCTGTCTCTCTGTCTCTCTCTCTCTCTCTCTCTGTGTCTCTCTCTCTGTGTGTCTCTCTCTCTCTCTCTCTCTCTCTCTCTCTCTTAGCTTTTCTCCTTACCATCCATCAGCACCCTGTCACTCATCTATGATCCCCACTATTCATTAGGATATAATAACGTTATGTGCGCTGCAGTCTGTTTTCGTCTCATCCCTCCTGAGTGAACTGGCTGTTCTCTCGGAAGCATAATGAACACAAGCAGCTGAACCTCTTTGTGTAGACTGTCCACGTGCGCCTCTGGGTTTGGAGCAACATAAGCACTGACAAACCTACAGAGACACAATCCCACCTGTGCTATAAGAGTACACATTCACAAGCATCCTCACACCCCATCTACACATTGTCAGCATCAGGTGGGGAAAATCTGGGCTGATCAGAGGGTGCTTTAGGTCTCTATTGAGGGCTGGGTTTTCTGGTTTTCTGGTTTTCTGGGTGACCTCATTGCAGACTGCACTGATGATGCGGGAGAGAGGCGCGGAGATGAGAAAAAGTGATCCCAGTCTGAGCTAGCTTGGGGCTAATCATGTATCATTTAGAGTAAGCTGCTAAAGTAACAGGCACTGACCCTCTGTCCTCCTTCCTCCTCTCACCAGCCAGCCAGATCAAGTAAGATCCCAGCTAGTAAAATGGCTGAATCCATCTCGGAGACCAGGCTGCCAGCTTACTTAAGAGGGTGTACTGTGAAAGGCTTTTACACACTTCCCAACTTTGAGAGTCCTCCTTCGAACTGTGTAACATAGTTGAATATTTATCACACTGTTTTTAGACCTAGTACTCTCAGGTTTTTAATTATGAAGCCTCTTCAATAATATCAATAGTGTAGTGAAGTAGCTCTGTGTGCATTCAGCCCAGTATCTTTCCAGAGAACAAAGACCAATGAGAGAGTTAAGAACAACAAGAATTATGCGTGATTAAAAGCTTCTGTACACAGAGATGTTATGCCTCCATTCACTTGCCTCCCAGTACGCTCACAATACAGTATAGGCAGAGGGGAAAGCAGTGAATAAGACGACAGCTCACCAGAGCAACAGACAACAGGGTGGAGGCATGCAGTTAGGCCTACCTGGTGATTTCCTCCTTCAGAGCCGCGGGGTCAGGGGGGTAGAACTTGACTCTCAGACACATGGTGAAGGGAGGTTGGGCTGGAGGGAGAAAAGACAGCATTTTGCATTGGAGGCTTGGGGAGATGTACTGAGGTCTGAGAGACTTAGCAAAAAGGACTGTTGTTGTAACAGTGTGAATGTCGGAACAGTGGGATTTAGACATGGTAGACATGATTGATTCTGTATGTTTGACATACTAAACAAAACTAACAAAGCTTTGGATCGAGAGTGATGTAAGCAACTGACAAATAGTTCTAAACAGATTAGTTTCAATATTTGTGTAGTACGTCATTTACACAGTAGTACACTTAGGTAGATAGTAGTGAAAGACCTTTCAGGTGTATTCATATGCTCTATTAGAGTCATTTTAAGGGCAGATCATCTGTCCATAATCACAGTCAAAGGGAGGGTCTTGATCTGTGAAATCACAATACAGGTCCTACCATCTGCATTCAAATGCATTCATTATTCAGAAATACATGCATAATCAGAGCCCCATGGAGATAATGAGAATAATTGCTCAATTTACTGAATTATCTTAGCAAGGAACAGACAATCGCTAAAAATACTTACATTTCATTTGTTTGGCGATACACTTTGTAACCTCCAACCAATGCTGCAACCACAAGAAGACATACAGTATCTGTATAAAAATACGTATTTCAAGAGTGCAGAGAGTACAGTACATCAACGTGTCAGATATGAAATATAAGGCAGGTACATTCCATCCAGGAATGATAGCTGTGCTGGGAAGCCAGGGTTTGCCTAGCCTCCAACTAACTGAAATCTTCAATGTTTCAGATAAATTACATCTCTTCACGTCACAGTTCTAGCTTCTATGTCATGATATCATAAACAAATGGAAATCTAACAGACTGTCTGAATGCATCAAGCTTAATTGAGTAGTCTGTAAGGTAAGGCTCCAGGTAAAACCCCTCGGAAGGGTTCTGTTTCCCCAGTGTGGTGAAGGTTACACCTGCTCTGTCGTCTGTACATCACACCTCCAATTTATCCTGCTGTCCTTCTGGAAAGGACTGCTCCATCAATCCCCACCTCCACCACACCAAAGGGTCTTTCACCCTGGCGTCTTCTCTTAATCTCTCTCTCTCTTTCTCTCTCTCTCTCTCTCTCTCTCTCTCTCTCTCTCTCTCTCTCCATCCCTTCCTCAACAATATACACTAAAATAGCAGTGAGTGACAGCCCAGGAGAGGGTGGATCAGCAGGGCCTGGCTCCTGTCTCCACTCTGCATGACTAAAGCAGGATTTAAAGGAAGGGTGAATTCTTCATGAATCAAGCTGTGGAGGGGAGAGACAAGTCATCTCAGAGAGAGCAGTAATAACACCAGGGCTGGGCTGAGGGCTGATGGAAGGAGGGTTGCTCTGAGAACCGCTGTGAGAAAGCTAAAGGAGAGCATAAAACATAAATCTGAACCTGTGTAAGTCTCTCTACCTGTCTGTCTTTCTCGCTGTCTTTGAGTCTCTCTCTCTCTCTGTCCGTCAGTCTGCCTAGCTGTCTCTCTTTCTCTATGTTTACGACTCTGTGGTTTCCCCCGCAAACAAGACACACGCTCACCCTCTGCTTGTCCGGGTCAACATATCTGATGCCAAAGTAGTCTTTCTCCAGCAGATTTAGGTGGTGGCAGATGAGGTCTAACAGATACTGTCCCTTTGCGTCCCGCTGCAGGAGAAAAGAAACACAGTCATCAAGGAGCTCGGAGAAAAACTACGACAGGGGCATTCAGTCAGCACAGCAGAATTGATTGGTAGAAACATCTACACACACACAAACAAAACGTACGTCCCCGTAAAGGAAAAAGCTAGGGTAAGAGATTCAGCGAACGAAAGTGTGGAGAAACAAGGTTGTTAATTACTGATTATCGACTTTGGCTCTTACGTTCTCAACAATTTTTGGAAATAATTCAACGTTAACTCAGCCAGTCAAAGTAATCAGTAAAGTCTGGGCCCAAGTCCTTTCTTAGCTATGGCAGGAGAGGGAGTGGATTAAGAGTGCTGAGATCAGGCAGGGTCTGACTGCCGCACTGGCCCCCTATGACCCTCCCCTACTCACTGCCATGTGGGCACACTGCCCTCAGAGCAGCGGTCTGGCCGGCACACAGCATCACAAAGGGAGGCCTGGCCTCTGGAAGCTGGTTTCTGCCACCACTACCCAATCCATGCCCTGCTTTGCCAACCGCACAGCCATGCCCAGTATCACACAGCTACAGGTGGCAACCAGTCCTCTCCCCAAATAAGATCTTCATCTATCGGGCAAACAGATGGTCGTCTCTCACTAACATCTTAAATCATACACATATCTGTATCAGAGAACGTTTTACTGCAATGCTACAGGATATTATGAAATGACTGAACAGAAGACTAACCATGACAGTAGGATACAGTATGTGTGGTGCGATGCGGTTTCACGGACGGTAGCTGCCAGATAAAAACCCTGCACATCCACTGCCATGATCAACACTATAAGTAGGGATGATTGGTCAAACACATAATCCTTCTCCGAGTAAATGTGCGTCTGGTTGATGGCAAACTGAAGATCATGTATAAGGAGATTTAAATGTGTTACAAGGAGATCAAAGCTGAAGAAAGGCAGATGAGAGAGAGAGGGGGGTATGGGGAAAGCAGATTCTGCCCACCTGCCAAACCAGTGGCCCTCCCTCTCTCACTGGGCTGAAAGCCCTATCCAAGTACAAGCACTGACGACTGTTTGAAACATCACTCAGGCAAACGTTTACCCATAATAATATTCTCACAGATACTCACACAAAATGTTCCCGCTGTAAATTCTTGTTTTTCTTCTGGGTGAGCTTTCCGAGGCTGAGTGATGTTATTTGAATAAGCAGCAGACCCAGAGATGATTAAAATGCACAGAAACATAGGGGCAATCTGACACACGGCTTAAGGCCCACAACTGAGACACCTGGAAGAGTTTCTTGACTACAGCAGTCAGGACTAGTCAGTCCTATAGCCCCTCTTCAGTAGTCAGTATGCTACAGGTCTAAGCCACCGAAAACACAATTGAAATCCACTAACGTTTTCCACCTGAAGTAAAAGTAATTGTAGTGGTATGACTGAATGGAGATCTGTAACAGGGTCAGTCAAGGCACAACTGTCCACAGCATCACATTCTTCTCTCTCGTCTTTCACTTGTCAGTGCCAGGGGTCTGAACCTCAAGGTCAATTCGATAGACTGTGTGACGGATTGGGCCGCTACTGGTGTGTCTCATGCATGCATTCTGTTAAATCTCAGTTGTGTGGGAAGTGATAGCTTAACGTTCTTTCGTGATCTAAGAGACGACACAAAAAAGACGAAATAAACCTCGCTTTCTTTGACGGCCGAGCTTTGTTAGTCTATTTTTGTCTGTCTGACAGATGGAGGGTAGTGGACCTTGAAAGCGTACGGTACAGTACACTTGATGCATGCCAAGCACACTGAACAGCGGAGGATGGGAGAGAAGGATTCCCTGAATGAACCTCCCCCCACAGAGGGAGGAGGTAGTGACCTCTCTGTCCATCTGTGACTAACACGCTGGCCAAAACCTGGCCGTCCCCCTGACAGAGCAGGCTCACCCCTGAGCAGGTCACCTGAGGGTCAAGGTCACTTGGCCAGTCAAGGTCATCCTTCAGAGCAACTCGGCACTGTCTCCAGTCGATCTGCTGTGATTGACTCTGCAGCAGCAGAGGAGCGGAGCGGTAAGTGGCAGCACTCTCTTTCATGACATCACTCTGGCTGACAAACACTTCATTAGGAGAAAGGCCTGTCAGTGGGAACTGACTGGTTGACAAGCCGTGGCGATGGAGGCACCGCCCAGGGCGTCCAACCGATCGCCAGCCATCAAGACCTCAGCAACATGGGGTGCCCTCACAAAACACCCGACTCTCTCACCCATGTGACTTCCTCACAGTGTATATTTGACCCCAGCAGAAACACAGGCACACAGATCACTGTGTTTTGCTATTGCACGACACATGCACAACATGCAACGGAACACAGTCAAGTTCAACTTAGTCCAACGGACTGACATTTTGAGAACAAAGAACAGGAAATGGTCTGATCTGTGATGCTCTGTCCACCAAAATCACCAGAGAATCCTGGCAAGGAGACAAAAAGAAAAACTGGATCGAAGAGTATCAAGAGAACCATTGCATGTAGAATTGTGAGTGGATACCCGCCCCAACACCCGCCCCCAACCCATCGCCACCCCTCTCTGTGTCTCTACACCACACAGCGTACAGCTGCATCATTCCCACCCAACACTCTCTCTAATTGCAGGATCTGTATGATTGTGTGGTGGGGAAGAAAGGGTGTAATGAAGGACGCTGGTGAATTCCTAATTAAAACTAATGGAGCACCTCTCAGCTGGGCTGGCAAGTCAATGATAAAGACGACAACAGCCGAAGCCTGACTGAAGCATCATTAGAACCCACCAGTGAAGGCTGCAGTCTGGCCTTCTATCTTCCTACTGCGTTCGAGGAGTCAAAAAAGAGATAACATTCAAAACTGTATGACAATTCCTCGATTGTATAGTACTGTACAGCTGTCCAGAGAGTCGAGAGTCATTTATCCTTGGCAGATATCACAGAATGTACTTCTAGGGCAATAATCCTCCATACTCCATACTCATGCTGTGTCATGAGTGTGAAGGTGGCTATTCCATTTCAAACTGCTGTACTGTATAAGCTGATTTCCTCTCCTGTTGTTTAGAGGTAAACCCTCTGTTGGCAGCAGTCTTAATTTTGTCATTAAACTGTAATTTAGTGAACAATACCTCACCCAGAGGGGGATTCTGTGCCAACAGAAACATATCACCCCCATATCACTGGTATATGACTCAGCCTAACGGCCTGCATTAATTTAGAAAGCAAATCTTATTTACATTACGCTTATTTATATGTGGAGTGTCCATTGTGCCTCAGGTCCACACAGCAACCACAAACATACAATACAAATAAAGACTATAATACACAGGCATCAGGTTTGTGGCCATGCTTCATTATCAAATGGAGTCATTCTCTTTGCATATCAATGACCAGTAATATCATTCCATTCAGAATGGTCCTTTATTCCACAGGGTCCCCATGGGTACAATGGTCACTTTCCTTCCAGATTAATCATTTAAATGGTTTCCATGTCACCGCAGGAACACAGACCATTAATAAATGATACTATCACTTGATGCTAAGAGGGCCAGGGAAACCTGATGCAATTGGCTATGAGTACTTGTGTATGTGTTCAAGTGAGTGTGCACATGCATGTGCAGGCTTGAACAGTAGAGCCCTGGATCATTCCCCAGTTTTTTCCTTAACTCATTCCATTGTTGTGCTCAAGGTGGGTTAGTGACTGCTGTGGTTAATGTAGGTAAAGGTAATGGAGGGTTCAAGTCCTGGCTCTGCCACCTCAGCCAGACAACATGTGCCTGCTTAGCCCAGGGCCTGTTGGCCTGGGTGTCAGGGGTCCTGGGGGCATGGTGAACCCCCGGGGGTCTGGGGGCTTGGGGGTCTGGAGGTCTAGTGTTATGGGGGTTTGAGGGGCCTAGTGGCCTGATAGTTTAAAAGTCTAGAGGCCTGGGGTCTAAAGATTTGGGGCTTAGGGCGCACACTGTGAGGTCCAAACCAAATCTCTTCAAATACAGTGTATGGAAGAGAGCTCTTCTTAAACCAGAAAGCCAACAAGCTATTCACCAATTCCAGAAGCAGTCAAACATTCCACCACAACAACAGGAATCTAGAGATTCCTTGAAACAGAGCCCTTAAAATCATGTGGTCGTAAGGAGGGGATCGTTACCAGATAGATTTATGAAATGAATTCTCAAGCACTCAACACATTTATCAAGCGGTTAAGCTTTATTGATCTATGAGAGAGCCCTTTAGAGATTTCCATTGTCTGGCTCTAATGGGGATGTAAGGCACGAGAACACACAGAGCCCAATCTCATTGCTTTTTGACTCCTACAGTAGTAACCGTTGTGGCTGTTTGAGGAGTTGCTCTGTGGATAGGTCAATGACATGACTTTGTACTTTGACACCGTCATCAGTCTGTTTTGACCACCGTTGCTATTGATGTGATTATCCTATGGCACTAAAGTACGATGGCTTTTGGTATGCAGCCGTTTCTGAGATGACATGTGGAACTGAAGTCCGCTGAAGAGGCGCTACAGTGGGTCTATAAAAGCATGTTGGAACAATTGTTACTTTGAGAGACACACCTCAAACGTATTATCAAGCGTGTCTTCCATGTTGGCAAACATTCAAGAATACTGTAATCGTATTTGTTGTTAGAAGCCATAGTGCTCACCTCATGTATCAATTCACAGAAAAAGCAAGCTGCAGTTACATTTCCAAACAGTACCACACCAGTAGCCCTCCGCCCAGGACTGTCCCTCTAGCCTAATTAGAGAACCCTCCACCTGGGGGCTACCACACACTGCTCCCTGTACCATGGAGGACACAAATTAAAGCTGGTTGCAGAGAGGTTGGATGAGCTGAACAAAGAGCTTGAGACAGGAAAGACAAGTTAGGGTCTGTGAGGTCAGAGACAGTGGCTAATTAAAAACCTTTGTGGTGATTCACTCTTTGAGATAAAGACCCCCAAAAGAAATCAGATAGATACTGCAAAAGTGCAGAGAGCAAAGTGAGCGAAAAGCACCAGAGGTCTATGTACTGTACACTAGATGTGTGGTTAGTATGTTTTCAATGGTCACATTTCACTAAGTCATTGTGGCAGTACTATAGCTTCCTTCACCAAAGCAGGGAAAAAAGCAGTCTGCTTGAGCAAGAGGGTTCGGACAACGTGTCTGTGATCAGACGGATTCACCCTATCCAAATTACACCCACATCAATCATGGCAACAGGATAAACATCCATTACACAATATGCTCATGTATTTCTGCTACAGAAATATGGATGAAACAATACAAAACATAGCAGCAATATTTATTCAAACTTACTTACACACTAAAAACTAAACCCTGTAAAACCTCAAATGGGCCTGAAAGTCTTACTGTCTTAACATGAATTGGAAGAAACTGTCGTTTGACAAAACACACAGTCTGTTACTGTGCATCTCAACCTACCACCTCCAGCGTGTTGCCAACCATTAGAGAAACAGCAAGCTGTTCAGACCTCATGCAGGCAGAAAGTGGGCCATCAAAACACAGCGGGTATAAAGAGTTGGTCTGAATTTGCCCCAGAAACAGGAAGAAACAGCTGAACGACGAGAGCAACAGAGCTGGAGTAGACTGAAAGCAACAGACACTTCATGTACCCTTGTTACCACAAAATATTTAGTATGAATATCTTACAAAAAAACCTTTTGCTTGATAAATTGGCAGAAGAGGAGGATCTCTATTGAGATTGTGAGTTGGCGTGTAGAACACTCACAATAAGTGTCACTTTAAGAATAACAAGTGTTTGAATGCTTCAAGCTCAATACTTGTAATTACACAGTCATTTATATAGAGCATTGTAAAGCTTATCATTAGCAATCTGTTATTAGTTCATTAATCTCACACGTTACATACAGTGTTAACAAGCAAAGAAAATGCATTATTCCATGGAGTAAAGGATCAATGCTTACTTCCAACCAGATTAACCATTCTGTAGATACTGTAGGAACATCTCCAGACATTTTTAACACCACATCTACATTCCTCTGTGTCCGTTTTGAGACGAGTCATCAAAAAAAGGCCGGAGGAACAGTAAGTGGGGGAGGAGCCTTGACCTGTCCTGGTCCAGATTTGCCCTTGTCACAGCAAGACATGTCTGACTTCTGTGAATAGCCTGGTCTCTCTGAATCATTTATTGAGGAGATTGCATCTCCCCAGGGTTTCCATTATAACGTTGACACGCACCACTGTGACTGGCACTGAGGCTGAGGCAGGGGCTGAGGCAGGGGCTGAGGCTGGATCTGAGGCTGAGGCTGGGGCTGAGGCAGGGGCTGAGGCTGGGGCTGGGGCTGAGGCAGGGGCTGAGGCTGGAGCTGGGGCTGAGGCTGGATCTGAGGCTGAGGCTGAGGCAGGGGCTGAGGCTGGGGCTGGGGCTGAGGCAGGGGCTGAGGCTGGAGCTGGGGCTGAGGCAGGGGCTGAGGCAGGGGCTGGGGCTGAGGCAGGGGCTGAGGCTGGGGCTGGGGACTGCTGAGGTAGGTCTCTCACGCCTGTATGCTCAGGGAGCCAGTCTCCAAGGCCAAACAGCTTTCTGCATTTTCATGGCTGAATTCACCAGTGGTAAGTGATCTGTCCTGGGGCTGTGGAAACAATGGAGGGGGTAAAGTGTTACCATGGACCCCCTTCTCCTTTTTGCATGATGAGCTGAGGTAGCCAGAGGCTCTCCACTCCCTTCTGCTTCCCAGATCCAGCCAAGCATCCTGCTTTAAACACACGTGCAACTGCAACTCTTACGCCACCCATGGGCAGAGAAGTCTACCTAACAAGATAACGAAGAATTTAAGCCTTTAAAAACACAACTCGAGGGATTCAGACAGTTTAGTGGGGAAGACCACAAGCAGTAGAAGACATACAGAAGGTCTTTGCAGTACACCTGGAGAATATTATCGAGCTACCTCTGGTCTGGACTACTAGGGCCCTATTTTGACGATCTGAAACGCAAGTATCAAAGCGCAAAGCGCAAAGCGCAAAGCGCAAGTGGGCGGGACTCCGGTGCGGTTGCTATTTTAGCAGCGGGATAAATGACTTTGCGCCTGGCGCAAATCTAAAAGAGGTAGCTACATTACTAATGGGTGTGGTTTGGGCGTAACGTGCAATAAGCCAATCAGAGCGTCATCTCACATTCCCTTTAAGAGCAGCGCTTGTTCCATGGCAGATTACTATTATAACGGCGGATTTGCCAGGCGCACGCCAGCGGTTCACAGGAGACCGACGTTCTCGTCAGGACCGTAAACGATAGAGAAGTGATTGTATGGGAAAGGCAGAGCAGTTTCATTGCACTAAGTTGCCCACTCATGCTGCTCATTCAAATGTAGCCTATTTTGACATATATATATATTTTTTTAAATTGCTTAGTTCTTAGAATTAGTTTAACTGTTGTACTTTTGTTTACTTAATGTAAGACCCGTAGGGCCTATGTTTATTTTTTGCACCTTCCTGCCACAGTAAATGGAAAACCGAATTCAGATTCTGATGTGCATGGGAGAAGAAACCTACCCAAATTAGCTTCGGTTAAACGGGCGTAGGAGTAAATTGACACAGTTGTTACAATTCAAGTTCACATACATAGAGATTTCTCATGAACATCTTATTAATCATTGACATGAACGAAATGTAACACAGTTACTCAGCTAGCCATACAATAAATCAAAACAATACGTAGTTTCGCAGGAAGAATACCCTGGCTTTGCCAGCAGTGCGCACGGACCAAGCTTGCGCCCTTAAAATAGCATCTGAATAATGCGCCATTGTCTTTAAACCACCTTTTTCCTGGTCAGTGGCGGAATGGTTTTTCGGAAACCGCAAGATAGCACCGAGAACGTTTGCGCCGGAACACGCCTCCTTTTTCGCTGAACCGCCCCCGGGAGCGCTAGGTCATTTCGACGTGCGCCCGTGGAGGGAAAAATCCGCTTTGCGCCGAGTGCAAGCTAGGAATGATACTTGCGTCACTGACAAAGTCAATTGCGCTGGGTGCAAGATAGGGCCCCTAGAGTCATTGGAGGTTTTAAATCGATAAGATGCTATTTGAGTGCGGTCCGTCAAAAGATACTGACTAATCCACACATCAAGAGCAACGAACCGCAGTGACTTTGGTTTGATGTACAATTCCATGACATTGAGAGATACTGTGTGACCATCTCTGTTCCTCAGTAGCAGTGTCAGGCCCTGACCCCTAAGCATCTATTTCTGTCTGTTCTCACTCAGTGGACCCACTGTACAGAGAGCAGCATGGATCTGTCTGTCTGACCTTCTGCTCTTCAGGGGTGACTTAAACAGCACTGTCAGACAAATCAAGTATTCCACCCACTCACTCACTGTTCAGTTTCATCTAATCAACAAGCTTCGCGCTGGATCTTCCAACTCACATTAGAGGGGGTTTCTATTGTCTGGCTACAGTAATGATGATGTTTCCTTCATAGGCAACAGCCTTAGCAGCAAAGCTGAATGTATGCTGGGCTTGTTTTATGTGATGGGAGATGGACTGTGTTGGACAGGGGCTTGGTAGACAGCACTGAATTGCGAGACCTTTAAACAGGAGAAATCAGCAGGGCTGCCTGAGTGTGTTAGTATCGGAAATCTAGCTGTATCGTCCAACATGCTGCATATGCACGTTTCAAAAAGAAAACTGCTGCAAAGTTTGAAGACGCTGATGTGCATTTGAGTATCAAGCTTATACATATGGATGAGCTGGGGGGGGGAAAGAAGATTTAAATTCCACTCTAGGAACCATGCATTGGCATGGCACCCACAGAGGTATTAAAATAGCCAGGGCAGCTCAAAAAAGCTCTTAATTATGCAAAAAGGAAGAGAGCCTTCCCTCCTGCTATGACCAAGAGAGCAGTAGAGACTTGTATCATGCTACCCACCACTAGCTATCCATCTCCACCTACACCAAGAGAAGAATGACAGCATGCAGCGGCGTCACTTAAATAAAGACAAATGTTTCCATCGAGTGATCCTCTGGCCTGTTCCAGACACACACACACACACCTGGACCCAGAAATAGACTCAATACAGTTGTGCTATAGAAGATAGTGATCTCGCCTCAATTTAGGTACACTCGGTTGTAGCCACTCTTTAGACAAGATAGACACTAAGAGATGTGTTTAAAATCAGGCCTTGGGCAGCTGAATGTTAAAACTATTTTTTGGTAACTAATATATTGTAACAGAGAAGAGATCCTAGAGATCCCAGTCACAGACTATGGTCTGACGGGCCAGACGAAAACGGGTAGACGAAAATGTATGAAGGACCTGACCTTGGAAAACACATAGCTTATCATCCAGACATGGGAATGTTCATGTCAAATCTACATTATATTGCAAACAGTCATTAAGTCTTGCACTGATCTCCATTTTCTGCTAACAGTGAAGAAACTCTTAGGACCCACTGCACAGAGCTTATTCTCCAGTGGCTTCAGATTCAAACAATCAAACAGATTGGAAGGTATTTTCTTCATAAAAAATACCTGTTTTATTCAGGTGGGAAATTACAGTTTGACAGGCAAAAGATAACAATGACGCCCTCTTTCTTTGGAAAGCTGACTTTCCACTGCCCTGCTTTTTGCACGCTCTCTCTTTTCATCCCCAGATCTGACGTCTTAGGTTTATAGAGGGAGACACACAATACCATCACTATCTGTTGTATTTGCTTCAGCGCATTCTTTAAGTGGCAGCCAAAAGGACAGTTTTGTAAGAGAAACAATATGGATAGAAAGGAAGATCATTTAAAATGTCAAGACAATAACAAATTAAATCTGCAGATACTGGTACGTGTTAATCAAGCCATCGTCACATTAGCAAGGGAGTGTGGAGGCAGGAGAACTGGAGAGCATGCAGGCTTGCTGTTAGGAGGGGGTCAGTGCTGTTAGGAGGGGTTTTGTGCTGCTAGGAGGGGTTAGTGCTGTTAGGAGGTTGGAGCTGTTAGGAGAGGTTAGTGCTGTTATGAAGTGTTAGCGCTGTAAGAGGTTAGTGCTGTGCAGTGCTGTTGGGGGGAGGGGTGCAGTGCTGTTAGGGGGGGGGGTCAGTGCTGTTCTGTAAAAGCACCAATTATGCTAAACTAACGGTGCAATGGAACTGGAACAATTAGCCACAGTGGGTGTCCACGCATATTTTACAAACAAGAGGCCAGATTCAAAGGGCAAGTGGAAGGCTAGTCTACAGCTGCTTTGGCTTGGTTAGAAGTGGTGGACGAGGAGAGGGGTGGTGCCTAGCCTTGCGGGAGGTTCATTGTTTAAAAAGGGCCAAGGGCTGAGACAGACTACAGGCTTAATGTGTGACTAGTGACCATCTGCAGACCCTTCACTGCTCACCATACCTTGTACATGGCAAACCTGAATTTCCTGTTAAGGGGGAATGTTCTTAATAGTCATTATGAACTGGAAATATATGTAGTGTACATACCCTGTTCCCTAAGGAGTAGTCTACCATGAAAATGAGTTGTGGCCAACCATACTAATGATCACACTGGTAAGGTCAGGCAAAAAAAAATGTCTATGAGTCATGCTTCTGATAATACTGTGGGCCCCCTTATGGAACAGTTTGCATGTGAGGCGCAGAGACAGGCAGGAAGACATGGAGACAGACAGGGAGACAGGCAGGGAGACAGGCACGGAGATAGGAAGACAGGGAGACAGGGACACAGATAGGCAGGCAGGCAGAGAGAAAGACAGGCAGGAAGGCAGGCAGACAGGGAGACAAGCAGGGAGACAGGGACACAGACATGCAGGCACAGAGACAGAGAGACAGGCAGGCAGGGAGCCAGGCAGACAGGCAGCAGCCTCTGAGAGAACATGTCAGTTTTGGGGGGCTGATGCAGTCTGGATTAGAGACATTGAGTCATAGCCCCCCAGCCTGACACCGTACACACCATGTGAGAGACTATTCTGATGCATCACTATCGGGGCTGCACAGATGCCAAGGAATTAGTTATTGTGTCTATGCTAATCCTAAGAATGACACCAATAGTGCAGAATGGGTTGTGTTCTAAGGCCATTTACTACACTTTTTCAGTGAGCACAATAAACTATTATACAGTGGCAGTACTACCCCAAGCCCAACTAATGCATTTAGTATGGTTGAGTTTAGTAGTAAAAACACTGTAGAAAAGGCCACCAAATGACAGGAGCCATGCGCTTCCTTGAGAGAGGAGACAGAAGCAAGCATCAGTCGGGGCTCGGAGTGCTACCAACAAATATGTTTACCATTAATATTGTTCAGCACCTCTATCTTCTATAAAGACAGTTACAGAACCTGGTCTACAATCAGTTCTGGCACAATTACTTTGAAAAAGTAATCTGATTACTGATTACTGATTACTCCTTTAAAAAGTAACTTTGTTACTTTACAGATTAGTTGATTTTAAAAGTGACTAAATTAGATTACAAGTTACTTTATTAGTTGCATTCAGTGTACAACGAACCTTGATATTTTTATCTTTAGCTGACAAATACTGTGATTGTATTTCCAACTCGAAAATGCGCATCTCTTCCTCTCCTCCTCCTGTAGTAAGGCGTTAGATTACTCGTTACTGAAAAAAGTGGTCAGATTAGACTTTCAGTAACGAGTAATCTAGCGCCTTACTATTTCCAAACCAGTAATCAGATTAAAGTTACTACCACGCAGACAAACAACAGGAGGAGGAGAGGAAGAGATGCGCATTTTCGAGTTGGAAATACAATCACAGTATTTGTCAGCTTAACATTGAGCAAGAGTTAAGAGTAGCAGTATCAAGTTTGAAGCCCAGATTTGGAATGATGTGCACTGCAAAGAGGGCTCACTGCAGCCACTAAAATACAGAGCAAATTGTATTTTTGTGTATTATAAGCAGAATGTGTTCATATAAAACAGACAAATAGGGAAATAAGTTCAAAATAATTGTGAAGGTGAATTTAGTTATATTAAAAAAGCTCAAACTGATGTAGCTGCCAGTTTCAAATAGTTCAGGGTTCAAGGCTTTTTTAATGTCTTGTGTTATGTTCAGGGAAAGTATGCAAATTGTACATTAAATATTGTTGCAAATGTTGCACACAAAGAGTAATGTTTATTTTTAAGTCATATATATTTTTGAAAGGGAATAAGCTGATGAAGCTGACTGACAAGTGACCAATGTTTACTGTTTAAAAATGTAATTAATTAAATGAAAACCCCAGAGAATCATTTGCTCTTGTTTCTGTGTTTTGAGATTCACACAGACTGAACGGTCTTGTTTAAATGTTACAAATTGAGTTAATAAACTTGGAAATTGTTTTAAGATGTTGCAGATGTCAGCAAATGTTATTAATCTATTTTAATAATAAGGTGATTGTATGCAGAATGCTGGTGCTAGCAACTCAAACTCATATATAACTCTTATACAGATAAATAAATAAATATTAGCAGGTTCTCAATAGTATTTCAATTTAGGGGGGTCGCGAAAAAATTTCAGTCTCCTAGGGGGGGCATGACAGAAAATAATTGAGAAGCACTGGATTAGAGTAACGTAGTAACGTGTTGGCGGCATCACTGTCTACAAGACATTCTCCTGGTCGTCTATTCACAAGTATCCCTTCCCACAATGCTCGGAGAGCAGAAAGGCTGTTTGGGCACAGTAGGTGGAGACATCCATCACAGCTGGCACCTGGAGCTCATGACTCAGGAGTCCTGTCTGGGAAACCTTTTCATTTTCCGGTGCCTTCTTGCACAGCTGGAAAACACAAGACTCACAAAAGACAGTTATCCGGACACATCCCACTAACATGACATCGCTGTGTGTGCGACATGCTGCTGTGCTGCAGTTCTGTATAGTGGTGTCGCTATGGGACTTAGAACCAATAAACATTTACATGTCTGATATTAATCCTTGTAATCAATGCAAGATGTTTGTTTACAGTAGGCCCTATTATGATGTCATTTTACAGTGCATCAACCAATATGCTACAACACCTCAGAACCAATGTAGTTGCAATGTATAACAATCTTTGAATTTATTCCCAATACTGTTGTAAACAGTTATCCATGAACGTTGACAGAGTTATTGGTCTAGGCAGTAACCATGATATATAGTAACTGGAATGGTTCACAAGAGACTGTGTATGATGCATATATCGACAGCACACACTGCGCAGCTCAGATACACAGATCTACACTTAAACGCCCAGGCTGCCAATTGCCTTGACAGGGTGTGCTCTCATTAATGAGATTTGTCTATCACATTGAAGGAGGATGTCATTTTAAAGCTTGCCTCCCACTATCTCTCCATGGGTGAGATTAAGGGAAGGACAGGATTAGGCTACACTTGGATGGAAACACTCAACTATGGCTAGATTGCATGCAGAGACCCAGTTGGAACTACCAGTAAAAGGGACACAAACATCGATATTTAGAAAATAATTTGGAAAATAACCAGTGTCATGACCCTTTCAAGTATAGTGACAATTGATTGGAAGTTTTCTGTTAGACAGAGAACACACACACACAAATTCACTCACATACAAACACATGCTGCTTTCCTTCAAATATAGAACGTTTGAAACAAGCCATTGCTACATTTAATGAGATGTCAAACCTCCACAGAGTGAATTTCACTGTAGACTGCAATAACAGGTAAACAAAAACACAAAGGGACATTTCAGACATGCATTACCTGTGGATGGTGCAGAATTCAAATGTGTGTCTCTGCGATACCGTACAGGGACTTAAAGGTTGAAATGTTCATCTAATGTTCTTATGGATTCTGTGCTGTCAATATAACTGCAAAGGTTAATTACGGTTTCTGGATTTTCTGGGATTATTTTGAGATGCAATGTTTAGCATGGCAGCCACTATTTCTGGAGATGCGTATGTAAATTCATCACCACCAGTAACATGGGGAATTACAGCACAATACTCTATTACTGGTCACACAGACATGGATGGTCTACTGGGAAACAAAGAACCACTTGAATGCCTCCTAGACTTTTCAGTGCCCTCCAACACTGTACCCTCTTTGATAGTCACCAAAGGACATTTATGGTGAGTCTCTAAATGATAAGAGGCAGGGTGGCCCAGTGAAAACACAACACGATTTGTCACCTGCTCAATAACGTTAAGTCTTCCGCACATCACCAGTCCCATCAGCTTAACATGCAGCCCCAGTTTTGGAACATAAAACGGCAAAACTACTTGGAAGTCACAGTTCCCAAGGAATGGTTGGACACTATCAAAGGATTTGAGATAACTTGTTTCAACAACAATGAAAAAGCCTAAGGCTGAGGCTACAATCACAGCATCTTCTCATGAAGCCTCTCAATTGTAATATATGAGCAAAATGCAGTACATACAACATGGAACCTTTCCTTCATAATTCCTGTGTCATCACTTTTGGACAGCTCTATGGATTTGAGGTCACATTGCTGCATGCTGTTCCAGAGATCTGTTCCCTGAGAGCTTGGAGGACGTGAGTGAGGAGAATGATTTCTAGACTCTCCCATCCCTCTAGTTGATGTAGTATGACAGCCATGTAAGGAGGCGAGGGGGATAAGCGTGTGCCATGCATGAATGAGCCGCATCTCTGTACTTTATAATCAAATAGCCAGGCAGGGCAAGCTTAACAGAGTTGGGGAGATGGTTGTCCAGGATTGAAATGACAGGCTATTTGAGAGATTTCCTGTGATGTCATTTATTTACAGCTCTACTGCTTGATCTCTGACTACAAATACTCCCACTGTAAACTGAAGGGGCAGATTACAACAGCAAAATGAGGAATCTTTGAATAAAGTGACTACATAACTGACCTCTTACGATATGTCTTTCCCTAGGAAACTATCAACATTACTGTATGTAAGAGTGATCAGAGAGTGGTCCTCTGCAAAGACACAGAATATAACCTCCTAAATATTTAATTTGCATATACTGAAAGTCTACTATGTACACTCGCATAAAACATCCTTAGATGGCTCCTTCCCCGTATGGGGGTTTCTGCACTGAAAGCTGTTAAAATCCACTAAACACACTGATCTCTGTAAAATGAACACTCAGCGTAATATTTGTTCTTGAGTGAAAAACGTGGTCATTTGTCTATAATTGTCTAAAGTTGCCTACCCCCCCTGCCATGGATCATGGTCACTGCTCTTGCATCTACTCATGCTCACTAGTCTGTAAGACACAGGAGTTTACAGTAAAATGATCAAACAGGAGTTTACAGTAAAATAACCACAGCAGAATGTATTGTTTTACCAATCTGAGGTAAACAAACCACAAGCATGTTGTAAACCTGAGAGGGAGATCTGAGCCCACTGCTGTTCTAGGGCTAACCTCGGTTGAAGTTAACCACAGGGAAAAATCGACTGGCTCAACAGAACAGAAGAGTGCTTCTTAATTAGTTGGAGCACTTAATTAAAAGAGGGTATTTTGAGTCTAATCTGATAGTGGAGCTAATATGAATTCATTTTTTTTAAATAGTACCCAAAAAAGGGGACTTAAAAAAAACAGAACTCGAATTCTATCAACTATTTCAGTCATTTTTCATTACTGGGACTTCATTTGCTCTTCTATTTAACAGTGGACATTAAAAGTGAATTCACAAACAAACAATGGTACAGCACACAGTTGACAGTATACTATAACTGTACACACCATCTAGTCTAGTAACCACATAACTACTAAAACACTTATTCTGCCTGTTACACAAACGGAAACATGAATCTGTTTCTGAGTAGAGAAGAAGAGTACGAGGAGAGAGAGTGAAAATGAGAGAGAAAAAAGGAGAGCGAAAAAGCAAAAGGCAAAAAAGAGACAAAGAGAGATGTTCTGCTTTCAGTCCTGCCGGTGGAGAATCTCCAAAGAGTCACCGAGTATTTTCACTCATAAAAGCAAACCCTGCCAACACAGGGCCTTCCCAAAGCACACACACTACACAGACTTAGCACAGTGCCTGGAGCAGAGGATGCTCCTAGACACCTGCCTCTCACTTGGAGTTTACTTAAGGAGTTGCTTTCCAGCTGTGATTTAGGTTTGGAGAACATTCAAAATTCTCTGGAGAGTTTGTCGTATCTCGCCTTTCCCTGCCCGCCTGCCAGTCTATCACTGTATTAAATGAACAACTGTAAAGCCCTAAGCTGAATAGCCAACAACGACTGCAGCATTTCCACAGACAAACGATCCAATTCCCCTCCAAATGAGTTTCGATTCACTCATTTTCCTTAGAGCATGCCTAATCTAACATTTCTAATTAAGATGGCTGTGTCAGCTCCTTCAGGGGATGAATGGTCTAAGTGCCTCCTCCACTACATGGATGTAATGACAGGATGTGGATATACAGTCCCAAAGAAAAGCGTTGCAGAGAAGGATGAGTTAGAAGCTAATACCCTGAACTCCATACACTTTATTTAGACCCTGTGGAGGAATAAGCTACACCCATTCATACAAATTGCAAAGAAGCTATAAGAAATTCATAGAAGCATCCGTCCTGTTTTCGTCACTTAAATGTGCCTCATTTCATCTTTATCAACACTCAGAATACGGCAGAGGTTAAAATTAGAATAGGGCTGAGTCAGAGTTTTCTCTGTTTTAGCAGTTAGGAACCAAGTCCGTATTGATGAAGAGAAGAGAAGAGTGCTTGTTAAAGGCAAACCAGTTAACATGCTGATACATCCTATTACTCTAGAGACTCGTTCTCAAATTACAAAACCTGTCAGACCAGCACAAATAAGTGCCTGAGCGTCACTTTAAATGAAATGCTTTGCCTAAATGCCTTTTATCCTTTTCTGGAGGAGCAGTTGTGTTTACATTTGCACATATATAAGAACATGGGTTTCTTGTTTACGGGGGAGAGATCATCTGATCACCTGAGCAGGTGACAGAAGTGACTGAATCAGGTCGTTAAAGAATGTGCTGTAGGCAGGGCACAGAGATTGTTGGCTGACAGACAGGGGATGTGGCATCTGCCTAGCTGGCTTAGGGGAGCGCAGGTGTACGCCGCCCGTAAGCAGCCCTTGTTGGACCTCGTCAGTCACACACAAGGCTACCCGGTCTTGAGGCTGCCTGGGATGGTAGACAGGATTAGGATGGGCAAGCAAAAACTAGCACAGAGTTATCCAGCCCTGCTCTGCAGTCAGGCCTGCTCTCTGAACACATCAACAATCTTTTACTGGGACGCTATGGAAAACTCCTCACAAACAAGGACAGTCAACTGTCTAAGTCTAGGTTTTTTCCACGTGCTAGAATAGTAATGAAGTAACTTTGCTAGCTAGTTTGGTTCTCCGGAGTATAGGGCGTACACACACCTCTCTCAAATAAATGCCTGTGTAGAATATTCCAGATGCATTGCTGCAGAAGCATAGTGAATTGTTCCTCTCAGCTGGACAGCATGTGCCCTTTTCTGAGATGGTCAGAGCAGGAAATCATAGGACAAAATCAGCCTGGCTGCTCAGGCATTACACAAAGCAGCAACGTTGTAGCGTGGAGAGGCCGGGTCACTTCACAGAGAGCAGTCGAGAGGAACATATTGCTTCTGCTCTGGGTGGCCACAGTGGGGACTGGCCTGAAAGGGGTCTTTGTTTGCCCCCGGGGGGAGATAGTGTTCCCTGGCTTGGCTGCACAGGGTGGCATGTGGTCAGACTGAGACTATGGTGGCATGTGAGGATGTGATTTTCGCTGCAGGCCCTTTAGTCTGTCTTCCTAGTCTCCTCTGTCTCTGCTTGCGCTGGGAGCCAAGCTGTGACATCATGCTGCACTGCAGGGAGCCAGTAGGAAGCCTCCCAAAGGGAGTCTTACTGTAGATGAGAGTTCAGAGATTTAGGAGAGGGAGCTGACTTGACTACTCAGCCAAGTCAAAAATCTCAGTGCAGCATCACTTGTCCCAGCATCACATTTACACTATAATACACTCATACACTGTAATCATTTATCTAATTCATGTTCTGCTTCCTGCAAGTCCTTGGTGTTTGTTATGTACATCTATGTGTGTACAGACTTGCATTGTCACCAATCGTCACCCACAGGAATCAATTAATTGAAGATGCAAAAAATATATTCATCACCCCAAATTCTGCAGGGAGAGAGTATTATTTTATCAATCCAACCTTGTGGTAAATGGTTCAAAGTACAAGACTTAAAATATATAATAATAATAATTCATTTTATTTGTAACGCGCTCTTCATTCATAAGAATCTCAGAGTGACTATACTCCGTGTGAAAGAACATGTATTCTGAGGAAAGCATGAAGCTATATGGTGGGTTTAGTGGAGGCTATCCATCAACTACAACAAAAACCTGGAGAGGGAGGTCCCATAAGGAAGCCTGTGCCTCAACGCTATCATCTCCTCTTCACTAACTGCCACCAAGTACAAGAGGGATGAGAGATCGTAAAATAAAAACCATGCAGTTTACAGCTAGCAGCAAAACGGACACACTCAGCAAAATCAAGCAATAGCAGGGAATTCGATCATCAAAACAATCCTGGCAAGCCAGTAGCCACAAAATGTATTTTCTGTCTCTAAATGACAACAATAAGGACAGAAAATCACATGACAAACCCCCCCAAAAATCCTAGGGTGAAATCATTGGGAATAATTTTAAGTATTTTTAAACATAAAAAATGCTCCAAAAAACTGTCCACACGTTGCTGATCCTGACAGAGGAGTAGGCGGTGGCTGTGCCTACTCACTGTGGGGGAGACAGCCTTCACTACTTTAAATACACTCAATTTGTAAATGTTTAATTTGTATACCTTTCAAAGCTGCATGTACCAGTGCGTGCTGACACCGCCGTTTTTATTTTAGCTTCTGCACAGACAACAGATTCCATCTTACGTAACGAGGAGAGGGCTGGGGCTAGCCTCCAGGGTGCCTAGTCCCTCGCTGTCTCTAAGTAGAAGGTAGGGTTTAGATGAACATCTGTGCTGCTCAGCTCTGTGTGTAGAGAGAGGCTTCAAACACTGCAGTCTCCTCAGTGTCACCTCGCATTGCTGAGAGCCATTACACGCCGTCGCCTCCGCACGTCCAGGATGTCGTGTCGCATTCCAGGGGTTTTATCATGCTGCGGTCAAATGGACTGACCGGCCACTACTGCACTGGTGCTTCCGGAGGACAGATGTACAGGTGGTGGACGCATGACGAAAGACGGAGGTGTTCAAAGGAAGCCCTCTGTGCCCAGTGTAGTTCAAACCACAGAAGGGCTATGAGAACATCCGGCTTAATCCAGCCAAATGACGCTCGTATTTTTCCTTTTACAGCCCATCATCGACGAATATGCCTCATCAAAACTTAATCCCTGCACACAGTGAACGGAAAACTTAAGACCTTGTCTGAGTCTTCTGAAGGTCTTAGAGTAATCTAAAATTGAGTTGATGCATTTATCTTTAATGGGCTTCGTTTCATTGTAAGAAACCAAGCAACAACAATTCTTTCCCAAGAGTAAACATCTTTTAGACATACTCAGCAGTTCTTTACCAGCATAGGCCTACATGTATAATGTTTATGGTGCATGTACTAGTACATTGTAAAGTGTGACAGGCTTTAAGGGGTATGGTCCATATGGGTGTGTTTGGTCGACTGGAGCTGGATATGGTTGATCAGAACAGAACACACATATATACACACACACACAGTCCATCTGTAGTGAGGAGGAGCAACACTGGCCCACTGACAGTGAAGCTCTCACCTTCCCTTAGGCTAGAGCCCAACTACTTTAAAGACACATCTTAATACTGTAGCTCTTCTCTACTGCTTCGATAACGCCCAACCCCCTTCAAACATTTAATTAGTAGCCATTAATCAACTGGCAATGACGGGCACATTTGAAGCATAACTAGATGTTTTTTTACACCTTTCCTAGGGACATACACTAAACACCCCTCAGTAAATGTCACTAGACAGCATATTTGACTTTCAAGAACCTTTTAAGCTTCATTGTGAATCCCAACCAGTCCTGGTACCAGAGAGCAAACCACCAACCTTGAACCCAAAACACTGATCCCATTAGGGGCGTGCAATCTGCCCTTTGAAACAATTTTCTCCTCGTTTAAGCCTGCTTGGGTTAATGTCACCCTTCTGGCACACTGGGAAAACTGCCGCCCTGCTATTCCAGGATTAGCAACAGTGCAGGGCCAGCTAGGGCCCTGGTACCCTAGGACGTGCTAGAGCAGTGATCTTCAGTCAGTAATTACAGGAGGAACATAAGTGCTTTCATCCACAGGCGTCATTGCTCCCGCTGGGGTGCATAACACTTGTGGTTCTTCAGTGTTTATTGACGCTCTCTACGTTGTAAATACAGGCAGTGAGGCATCCTTGCAGCCTGCCCAGGGATATGAGTAGAGAGCATTAGATGTGACACATCTGCTAACAACTGCAGAAGAAGTGGTCAGAGTGAGAATACTTGAGCGTCTCACGCCGAGCCCTCTCCATCTGCATCTCAGCTCAAAGGATGACTCATAAGAGGAGGGTATTGGAAAAGTTCTGAGCGGAATTGTGCCGCAGTGTGTTGCAGTCTCATTGGGTGCAGTCGGAGGTGAATGGTTGCAGTCACACAGGTGTTGGCGGTGAGGCACGTAGCCCGGAGCCCAGAGTTTAGGCATGCATTACACGGCGCAGCTGGGGAACTGTGATGAAACCAACGGTTACCATGGTGATAAGGGGGCAAAGCATCCCAGCAATTCAAGGACGGGGGTAATGTTATCTCGAAAGGCTGATGTTTGGGCCTTTACAGATAAAAGAGAAGACTTACCCCAGGAGAGGGGTTTTCATAAAAACATTGTATGCTCATTTGAGTTGCTTTTAGAGCTTCTGATGTGTAAAAGTAGACAATCTTTTAAAGATTTCCAGAGGATCGCAGTGGGACATCATTAATAACGTTCGACCTCAAACTATCCAAAAACAACCTTCCTTTTCAAGGAAAGGAAGGAATAATACGTAAGTAGCATTTCATTGATGCTGTCATTTAAAGACCCGGAATGATGCATTCCCATAATCCTCTGGACAGTGGTTACATAAAACATGCTGATTGAGTGATGATCCAGTAATCCACTACAACATAATAACATGGGGTCAGATTGGAATAGACCTGCCATGTTCTGCCATGAACCAAAAAATATAAAGTTGGCTACTACAGTATATTACTGAGGGACAGGAACAAAGCCAAGATATATAGTACTGACATTTCCTTGTTAGTGTGACAATGTCTTCTATTATGGGAGGACGTCAGGTGGCTGAGCGGTTAGGGAATAGGGCCATTAATCAAAAGGTTGCCGGTTAGATTTCTGGCCGTGCAAAATTACGTTGCGTCCTTGTGCAAGGCACTTCACCCTACTTGCCTCGGAGGAATGTCCCTGTACTTACTATAAGTCGCTCTGGATAAGCGTGTCTGCTAAATGACTACATTTAAATGTATTAGTTGGACCTGAAAAGCCGATATCGATCCTAAATTTTCAGCTGCATCTGTTTTATTGTTGAAACATAGACATACAGTATTTGTTACAAAGACAGAGAGTGCTGGAGTTCAATTTAATGAACACACACCCCCATGTTTCACCCAGTGCAAATAGTGAATTATCGGTCAATAACCTTGACGGTCCAGTATGGCCCAGATGGCTAGACCGAGGAGATTCCCAGAGCCTTTTTCATCTCTCGGCTTGTAATTTGTCTTTTACAGGACATGTACAGCTGGATCTACTGCTCTACAGCTCTATGTTGCCGTTTCATTCATTTCAGATTCAGAAACAACAAAATATTGCTCTGGTTCACTAAATATTGGATTGAATAATGTTTATTAGACAGACATGTACCTGCCTTGTTAGATTTGCCTCTACTCTAGCAGATGTCCATGGCCATTTGGGGAGAGCATCAGATCCGGTTTGTTTACATTTGCTTTAGTCGAACGGTGGATCAGTGTCAGTCAGGATGAAAAACAACACCAGCCATGGCAGCCACAACTACGCAACGAGGGAAAGTAGAGCAGAGCAATCTGCCAAGCTCTGTCCTGGGGGAGAGATGCTATGTTCAGCAGGGCTATAAGAACAGGAAACTCATCTTTGCCTCCATGAATGGGAGTGAGGAAACATTTTGGTGTCAGATTGAACAGGAGGTCTACAGGGAAAACCTATTTTGGGGATGTTACATATGTAATGCTAAAATGAATAAAACTTTTTTGCTATTACTGATAAACACAGCATTGAATGTAAGTAAACATTAATAAGTAAAACAAATAGGATCAGGTTTATTAACATTGTGTTTATAATGATCATTTTGTTAGCTTTGCTAAGCACCCCTAGCCTGACGTTGTCATACTCATAATTCTGGTCAGAATATGTATCATCGTATAAAGCCCGCCCTGTCAATTTGATTGGTCCAAACAGCTCTTGTTCGGATATAGTTTTTCCCCAACCGAGCTATCCCAGACCCGACTTCCCGACCAAATTGTTTTGTGGGCGGGGATAAGTTTGGCTGGCACCCAGGCTAAAGCACCCCCCAAATCAGGGAAATATTTGTTATCCTGACTCATCTGTGATGGAGCATAGAGCTCACGTATCGAGCTATTAGAATTCTAGTAAGGCTGTCCTACACCTTGAACATCAGATGGCTTGACTAAAGTTTCAACAAAGGAACACAGCATCTCTGAGACATTTGGGTTGTTACTAGATAAGCAACACGCAACAACCGACCTTCATCGTGTGTGAGGAAAAGACACATTAGTTTCAGCAGGTCATGCCAGGAGAAGAGATCAGAATACAGTTGTATATACATTTGTTAGATCACACTTTCTAAAGGCTTCTCTAAACAAGAGTTTAGATCTATGGACATGTGGCTGATATCTGGTTGAGGGGACCATGATGATAAATCAGATGGCCTGAGTGCACTGGATGGTAAGGTACTGGCTGAGATCGCCTGTCTCCCTCAGTCACAGTCCAGAGAGGCCCTGACAACCGAATGATAATGACTGCACAAAACTTAGCCTGACGTTGTCATACTCATAATTCTGGTCAGAATGTTTCAACCGAACCCGGAAAAAAATGCCTCTTCGCTCAATTCGATAGACCTACAACCAATCAGAGCAACGTAGTATGTTGTTTGTTGAAAACAAATTCAACCCAAGCGCTCTTTGGTGACGTTTGATTACGTTACTGTTGATCATCTGTCCATCATCGTATGAAGCCCACCCTGACAATTTGATTTGTCCCCAACCGAGCGACCCCAGACCCAACTTCCCGACCAAATTTTAGTGGGCAGGGCTAAATCCGGCTGGCACCCAGGCTACACAGAACCAGTAGAAAGGACACCGTTTTGGACACAACCTAAAGGCTTGTATATTGTTCACAATAATTTTCAGTGATCTTTTGATAAGGTGGATTAAAGGTCAAGTGCTTTGCAATATGCAGATTTTATGTTTTAATGTGCAATCATCAACACTGGTTTAGTAAATGCTGAAGCCCTTTCTAGCATAAGTAATTCATCCTAAACTTCCCAGTATCTATTCTCAGATATCTCAACAGCATTGCTTAGTCATAGCACATGCATAATTCATCATTTTCACTTATTTATAATTTAGGAAAGTTGGATAAAACTTTCTGAGAAAAAAAAAGACAAGGCAATAATGTAATTAGGCTGATATAATGTTGCCTCCTGTTCCCTTCCCACTTCCTGTTCTGGCACTGTATGGGGACTGTGGCACCAGCAGATTTGTTATTCCCCTTTAATGTTCTCAGTTTGCCTCTGGGTATGTCGCTACACTCAAGCCCTCAGCTCCAAGTAAGCTGTTCAATTAGCATTCCAGCCTCTGTAGGAATGAAGGGAAAACCTACCAGTATTGTTAGAACTGCACTCAAAGCCAAGTGCTAATTGAGAGGTCAAACACCACATGATATTGGTTCTAATTACAAGGCTACATAAGAAGATAGACGTTATCGCAGTAAAGAATCTGGGCCCTCATCCCCTTCAAGACATTCACAGCGCATGCAGATTAGGTCAACGCCATTTCACTTTGAGTGACACTAGCACGGCTACAGGCAGGCAGGGGCTAGTAGTATCTGAGGTGGGCGAGTAATGGGGATGTCTAAAAGATCCTTAAGGGCACTCCTGGGGGCTTTTCCACAAATCTGGCCTGCCACTCGTCTGTTAGCCACTCTCATGAATAATGAAGGCCAGTTAATGCCTTCTGTGTGAGAAGTCTTTTAGCACAGCCCACCGGAGGTACGAAAGGGGAGTACTGGTCAAGGAGACGTGCAACAGTTCAGTCGGCCACAGTTCACATTACAGTTAGAGCAGTAGGGATTGGTGGGCCTCTGAAGTGCAGCTAGAGGCTGCAGCTAGAGGCTGCACAGAGTGCTGGGACACTGCAGCAACTGTATGTATTGACCCAACAACTAGACACAGAAACAGTGAACCAAAATAAAGCAAAGCCTCAGTATGTTTTGTCGATAAAGTCAAAGTGACAAAGTAGGATGGGAGTGTAAACACTGCGAAAGAGCATAGCGCCTGATTCCTGGAGTCCATGAGTCAGAATGAGGTCTGGGTGTGTGTGAGTCATCCTCCTTCTGCTCTTCTCCACTCTTCCTCTCCCGGCTGGCCTCCCTCAGGCTCGGGTAGGAGCATGCCAGAGCTCCTTTCATCCCTCCATCGCCTCAGCACACCTGACAGAAGACGCTAGGTAGCGCAGCCCTGCCTTGCTAAACTGGCTCCCACTAGCATGGTTCAAAATAACACAGCGGGTCGGCCCTTAGCTAGAGCATCGCTTCTGAAAATGTGTTAGGGCAGTGTCAGAAAAGGTGTGTGCGAATGTGAGTCAGCCTCTATGGAGGCCAGAGGTTGTGTGTATGACACATATACACAAAAACACACCACACGAGCCATACACGCAGTAGCGTGGTTACCTATTGTGATTAATTAAGCCTACTTCTATACAGTGCTTGAGGCAACGTGTCAATGATGTAGAACACCATCTTGTCTGGCGAGAGTTTAATCTATCTACCTGCACTGGAGGGATGCTAAGGCTAAAAATAGCTCTGCTCACTCCAGGCTTGACCGCAGCACACCATCAGATGCCACGCTGCCTGCACTGGAATTATTGATCTCTGTATTGATAGGACTCTTCTACTCCAATTGAATTCCGATTAGAAAATCAACAACAGCCTACGAGATCATTGTTTAGTAGTATTGGCAAACAAGCTCAACTTGCAATTTAAATCCCTAGACTTTCTAATTAGTTCATAATAAATCATCTATCTAATATTCAGCCTCTTTAAAATATATTCTATTTTAAGTAATTCCTTGTAAAATATGAGGTAATCTGCTTATTTATAAAGGAATTTTGTCAACTGCTGAGACCAACAGCCATGAATTAATTTGAAAAAGAAAGTGAATCTACACAATTATGGAAAGCAGACACTGTCCTTTCACTATTCCCCCCCATCCCTCTATTTCCTTTCCCTCTGTAGAGCCAACAGAGGGCCCAGAGACAAATAATCATGCTCTTCTACAAATGATGCTGAGAGATTGGCATGCTGCGGTAGCTGTGCAAACAGCCTTTTATTTTCCCATGTGGCACCTGTCTCCAGGCCTGGGGGACCTCTATTCACTTGGAGCGAGGGAAAGAGCTGCTGGAACAATCCCTTTGACTCCCATTCTCCTGCCATATGGCCCACCTCAGACTGTGGACCGTGCATGGGCGGAAGTCTGCCAGTGATTGTTGGTGAACATGCACCATGTGCTTAAGCATGTTACCGCACAAAACCTTTGTACATCCACGTTAGGTTCGTCAGTTTGTCATGCACACCCTTACTCTCTGAGACAGGGTCATGTACACAGACGCCGCCCTGAATCAATGCATTCTAAAGGGCACTTCCACTCAAACACATCTGTACAGTACAGCCTGATATTTGATCTGTTTGTCTGGAAACAGCAACTATATACAGTTGGACAGATCATTGATGGATTTCATCAGATACTACAAGCATTCCATGTGAGCTTTGCTGAAAAACTGTATAATAAATGCAGTACCCTTAAGCAAGAAACAGTGTTATATTGCAGGTCTATAATGACATTTCTACTCTTTTTAGTTGTTTATTTTTGGCAGAAGAATAGGGGGTAGCACAGCTGGCTGACGTGGATGTCAGATGGCCTGTGCAGTCAGTCAGAGGACTAACACCCTCAGAGACCACACACACCACACACACACACACACACACACACACACACACACATACATTCTCCTTTTCACTACATCTGCAAACATCTTGGTCCAGGTCTGAGCCCCCCAAAATACATGATATTAACCACTGGGCTATCAAGATTAGAAGGCTAGTATAGCTCATTGGATCAGCAATTTCTCCTGTGATATCAATCAATTTGTTCAAGGCTCAGCAGATGCAAAGTACAATGTCTTGTCCTTCTGTTTGTGTGCTGTGTTGATTTCTACATCCTCAACATCCCTGAAAAACAGTTGAAGGTAGATGGACACGATGAAAGAAGTGGATTTGCCATGGGATAGAGCCATCCATGCTCTCACGCTACTAATAACCAGTACTGCATGTGGTGCAATCAGAGGGTACTTCCTTATCCCCTCCCTCTCTCTTCCCCCCTCCTTCTCTGCCCCCTCTCTTTCTCTCTCTCCTTTCTGTGCGCTGTCTCAACCCCCCCCAATCCCTCCTCCCTGAGAACAAAGACTGCAGACAGAGGCTGGAAGGCAGGTTGGGAAGGGACAGGAGGGGTGTGAGCCAGACAACAGGCCTGTTCTACTGACTGCTCGTGTTCCTCTTAGACATGGTCAGACACACACACTGTCAACCTCGCCAGGGAGGGGCAGTGGGAGGGACAGCATGAACAGCATCTAGACCAGGGGCAGGGGAGGCTGGGCAGACAGCAGGGACACCCTGGCCGCATATCCAGACGTAGCCATGCTCCTTCCAACCTCACACATGATGAAGCAGCAGGTGAACAGCGTCTAGGCTCATTTCTGCAGTTATGTTATGTTATGTTGTGTTATGTTATGCAAAATGTGTGCAAGTGTAGCTGGTGTGATTTTATTTATTGTTTTTTCTTGTCCTTGTTTGCATTAATGTTTAAATTGTGTTTGTTTTATTAGAGACATTCTGTGAACTTCAAGAAATGTTGTCCCATTTAAATAATTAAACATTTAAGCGGGCCTATTGCTAAAGTGCAACCGTTCGGGTGGGAATGTCATTGAGGTGTTTTCATTGTGAGAACCTCAGTTCGCGTGTGTGAGGTTGATGAGCATGTGCATTGTATGTTACTCCAGCACATGTCTCTAGTATGTTGATGGACTTTACACAAGCAGGCCTCTCTGATATGCTGAATTGTATTGTATACAGCGCAGCTAATGTATAGTAGCCTAATCCTTATTTCCAGCTCACAGCGTATACAGTATAATGGCTATAATAATGGCTGTTTTTGCTGTTAGTGGTCATGTCGCTTGGTTGGTCCTTGTTGTAGCCTGCCTCTTTGTTTCCACCTTGTGCTTTTGCCTAGACTCTCCAGAGACACTCATCTCCTCTGACTGCTGTGCTGACACACACACAAAGAGAGGGGTTGATTGCATGAATGAATTGCTGCCGGTGCAATCTGCAGACCCAGTCTCACATGCGTGACTACAGGAGGTATCCAATCACCAATCACCCCAGGCGGTTACATGTGAGAGTGACACGGAATAATAAATACCATTAAGTCATGCAGACTCATGGCTAAGGTAAAACACACACATACAGATAAACACGCACACAAACACAGACATTAACAAAGCAACTGTGTGCCGTTCATTCAACCAGCGGAAAACCAAATCTGCGCCACTGTGGAAAATTACCAGCTGTTCAGTAGCGGTGACTTAAAACATTAAAACAGTCAATGGGAGATTTAAAAACTCGGAAAACAATAACAAACCAGCTTGTGTGCTGTGCTGAACCAAAACACACATTTTCCCAAGCTCTCTCTCTCCCTCTCTTCCTATGCCTTTAAATTCCTTGTTCTCAGAAGAGCATTTTTTCAACTTTGAGCCATGACACACCTGAGAGAATGAGAGCTTTGTCAGTCCTTTCAACTCCAAGATAAAAGACAGTGACAAAGAGAGAAACGGGGAGAGAGAGAGAGAGAGGAGAAAGAGAGAGCTGGATCCACAGAGAGAAGAAGTGATGCCATACTCTCAAGGCAGCTTTTTGCGGCTTCCCAGCCACATCTCCACAATTAAATCAAGGTATTTACTGTATGTTTCTCTGAGTCCAGATGGCTTGCCTCCCTGGCCACTCTCAGCAGACTGCTATATATTGACCCTCCTCCTCCACAGTAAACAGTAAACACAGGCCTGGACAACCGATCCTGCTAATTCCCGACAACAACAACAAAAATATTATGAAAATATTTTCTTCACCACCATGTCATCACACCAGAGAGAGCACAGAGCCCAAAGAGCACAGTTTGCAAGTAACACTGTTTAAAATATCCCTTCTGTGCCCACTTCCATTGGCAACGCTAAATTATTTAAAAGTACTGTTCGGTGAGGTTCCATCGTTTCGTATGAGAAAATGAGGTGTCTAAAAAGGGCTGTAACTCAATATATATATCGGACGTCCAGAGACTAGGAATGAAAGGACAAAATAATGTATATTCTTTCGTTTTACACACCTCAACATTCACATTTTGGAGCTACCCAGTTTGTCAGACACACACTACTCTTTTAGCTTTGGCCAGTTGGAATGTAACAGGCTGAACTATTGGGTGAAAGAATGAAAATTCATTAAATTATGATAGTGTAACAATTGTTGTGTGTGTGCGTGTGTGTGTGTGTGCCTGTCTGTCTGTCTGTCTGTCTGTATGTGTAACAGGGTCCTCCCAGCAGGGTGGGATGAGGTCTGACAGCCACAGATGACAGAGAGATAATGGTTTCTATCAATACACATCAGCACCAGGACAGGTCAGACGGACACAAACAAGCAGGAGAATGTTCTGCTTGTTTCCTCCCCCACTCAGTGCAACAGTGGACACATTCAAAACCACAGCCTCTGCTGAGAGACAGAGGGAGAAACTGAAGCATACAGAGGACAGCGATGAACAAGAGCAACCAAGGCCGCCCAGAAAAGGAGGATAAGCGAGATGGCAAAGTAGAGAGAATGAGATCATTAGCTTAAGAAACCCTGCAGAGGAGAGGAATTGGGCGGAACGAGACTGATGATGTAGAGGAGAGAAGCCGCCCGCTGGGCCAACGCTAACTCTAATATGAGACGGAGATTGAGAGAGATGAGGAGAGAAGGAGGAAGAGCAAAAGAGGCAGTCTGTGATGTCTGTGGCCGTGTCTAGCTGTTTTCTAGGCTGAGCTCACATGACTAGGGGCGTCTTATTCGCCTTTCAGCTCCGCTCTGATCCATGGCTCTGCTGCTCTGCCTGAGAGTGTCACCGCTGTGCTTTCAGGGCAGGTCTGATTTCATGCCATCCACCCACCCCTGTCTGTCTGCCTGACTGGCCTGTGTGTTGATGGTCCTTAACCTCCAGTCAAGCAACCTTCTCACACACCCCCAGGAGGATTACGACATCAGGGGAGGGGCTGGGGGTCATTTCTATAGCCACTCCTATAATGTCTTCTCAGTGCATGTGCACTGCAGACAGCGAGGACAGCATCAAACTCCCCCCAAAAATCCACCCAAACCTCAAATCTAGAATCCAACTCTCCACATGTATCATATATTTTGACCGGAACCTGAGTCAAACAGGAGCTTGCAGACAGAACCCAAAGCAGCCATGCAAACTGGATACTGAGAGACTTGCTGAGCTCCATGGTAGCAGTGCATCGCTGCTTTCCCTCATTAGTCTGCAGAGGCACAGGGTCCTGGAGGGAGACCCAGACAAAGGTTGGTTTCTCCCCTGCAGTAGAGAGCCCCAAAGCCCACTGAGCAGCAGGAACACAGGGCAGTGGAGGAGAGGTAGGGCCTGGCTTTGGGTGGCATGGGTATTCACATTATATCTTTACTGTATAGACTGCCAACATGCATACTGTACAACGACGTACATCCATGCCAAAGCCACTGCTATCTCACATGAGAAGACCACTAAATGTACAGTGCCTCCCACCAGTCCACAGGTCAAGAAACAAGTTTCCTCCTCCCAGAACAAACCTGGGGACCAGGCCTTCTGTTCCACTGCCCCATGACTGTGGAACTCTGCCTGAATATAGAAGAGCACCCAATCAATAGATGTCTTTAGAGCTGTTTTAAAAATTCTACAGCACTCATAAAAATCAGTAGAGCGCTTGAGATTACCTCATCAATGAAGGGTGCACTATAAATAAAAAGCATTTTATTTTTATCATAGTGCCAATCTAACCACAAATAAGCTAGATATCCATAAACTGCAGCAAACACAATGGAAGAACAATTGGTGAACATCATCATCATCATCAACTGTACCACACAATTCAATAACGTCTCAGTAATAATTGTTTGATATGAGAGAGGCTGTTCACAAATTGGTTGTTTATAATTTGAACAAAATGATCACAGACATTTGTGTGTCCAAACCTCCCAGAGTATGAATGCCCAACCAGAACTGAAAACAGAGATTGGGTTCTACAGGAGTCTGATTTGGCTCTCCCTGCACCCTCCAAGGGTTCCAGTCCACCGTGTCATGTCATTTACAATGCCACTGAAGGATTTAAACAGCACCAATAAGCTGTGCAATCTTTTTGTGCTGTGATGGTTGGGGGCTCTCACAGCACCTTGTCTGGGTAGGGCTCTATGGTAGCCGGCCCCTGCTCTCTAATATCTATATCTATTCTATTCTCTATTGATTGCACTGATGGATATGTTCGATTTCGTATTCATGTCTCCAACTGAAACATCAACTCTGTATGGAAACCACAGCAGGCCTTGATACTCTGACAGACAGAACATTTGCCTTCTGTCTATCTTGACCAGCCCACAGAAATATACAGAAAAAGGCACAGGGGATTGGAAGAGGAGGACAACCCTAACACAAAAACACATGCACACGAACACCAACAGTGCAAGGCAGTCCCAAGAGCACTTTGTATATTTGTGAGATTCAAAGAGAGCAGTGAAACGGAATGCCTCTTAACCTTGCGATGACGAGACATCAAAAGACTGTTTTGTGATCTGCCAGTAATGCCTGTGAGTGTGCATGAAAAGTGTCTATTATCCCAGATGAAACACATGAGATGTGCGATACCGTAGGCTTGGCATGGCATGCTCTCATCTGGCATGCCATCAACGTAATCCTTCAGCCACTCAGCGCTCAACCAACCACTCAGCCAGCCAATCCCAGCACGGCTGCACCATGACATTGGTAAACACTAGCGATGCACTCCGGAGGTTACTCCTTATCAAACATTCAGACCTAGCACACATTTTAATTTTTAATACACAGTATAGCAACAGTGTGGCAGCCAGCATGATCACTGAAATGCACATAAACACACACGGCTGGTCCTGCAGCACTGGCAGACACATGACCATGTCTGTGGCTACTGGAGTCTAGACAGGAACACTTGAGCACGCAGACGGGAGGAGAGCGATAAAGAGAAAGAGAGACAGAGAGAAAGAGAGACAGAGAGACAGAGAGACAGAGAGACAGAGAGACAGAGAGACAGAGAGACAGAGAGACAGAGAGACAGAGAGACAGAGACAGAGAGAAGAGCAGGACACCACAGGCATTCAGAGAAGAGGCCATCCCTAATTCCACTACTGGAGAGGGTTGTATGCAGACAGACGTCTGCTGTGTACTTTTATCAGTCCATAAACTTTGTGAAGGTCCTAACTTGGGAATGCCCTGAATATGTGTATAGCATTATGGGTTATTATTTCATGTTCATATGCAGGACTACATTAAATAGGTTAGTGTAGGTTGCCAGACTAAGCAGAGGAAAATCTAGTGACCAGAATATTCAAGCACCGACTTTGAAATTTGATTTACTCAAGAAGTCAGTAAAAAGACAAAGCTACGAGGACAAAGAAATGACAATTCATGTTTAAGACAATGAGTAGTTGTTTAGCCTTTCAAAGTTGTGTCCCAGCAAGGCACCATTAAGAGTGTCTAGGGGAAAGACAGTACACAGCTGTCTAGGGTAAAGGTAGTGTACACACCAGCCTTGGCTTTTATAAAACACTATTGTAGGAAATAGGGAAAGTGGGTATTAGTGCTCAAAGAGAAAGTGGTGTTGGTTACTGTAGCCATTCAAATAGCTTCCAGGGAATACATGATTAAATATCTGTGATTATGATGGTCACCTAGTGTTTGGCTATGATTAGGGATTTTGTCATGGGATATATCCTGAGCGATCTGACATTATGGTAGTGTAACTGGGGAGTCACCATAGCAACAGTTGAGACCCTGGCACCATTTTTAAATGTAAGACCCCCGTACCCCTGTCTTGTCACCACGGAGACAGGCCTCTGGAGAGGCAAGGAAACACTCCAGAGATACCCAAACTATTCCCTCTTGTCGTAGCTTTAGGGTGAGCTGGGGCTTAGTAGTCCTTGTCTGAAGCAGAATGTTCTAGAATTAAATATGTTAAAAGTGCAGCACACAATAAATACAGTTCCAATAAAATCAACAATCATATCACAGACAGACTCACGCAAAAGCACTATGCTACCTACTGTATTCAAGTCTTTGTTATGAAACATTGTGTACAGAATCTATTGACCACTTCACAAACAGACTGCTAGTATAAACCCTGGGCATTCATCTTTTGTGTATCTGACATGGGGCATGATTATCACAAAGACGCTACACTTGCTGCAACGTATCTTTTTATAAAAATGTAGGTGAAGTTTCTAGACTTTAGGGGATTGTCGGGCTGCACTTGCCTCTGCCCAGGTATGTCAGTTGGGTACAGAACATCGGCCAACAACCTGAGAAAAGATATCCCTCAGTCACTTTAATTTGACATTTGACAAACCTAAAAAAGTTTTAGTTAGTTTAGTTAGTTAGTTTTGCTTTAGGACTTAATTTTATCAAAGTTCGGTGAAGTACACTTGTGAGTCTTGTTATTCGATGTGAAAAAAAATCAGACCTTACATTTCATGCATGAAGAGTTGACAATCCATTTATAAACATAAAGGTGTTGACTCATAGTTTCTCTTTACTTCTCTGTGCCACTTAGATGCTATAGTCTGTCTGCTATTTAAATATGACCTCAAGATGTGAGAAGCCTTTAAATCCTAACCATCACTGGCTCGGGGATGTTGCTTCAGGGAATAAGAGAGATTAGCGGTTACAGACAGGGACTTCTATCTAACTGCTGCAAGAGCTACATCTGCAGAGCTGTATGATGATGTGCACTCATCCTACCTCAGCCCAACATAGAGTAAGGATCCATAATTTATCAGAGTAAAACTTAAAGTCATGCATTATGGCTGCCAATGCTTCCCAAATACCTTTTACTTCTTAATTTAGGACTAGAATCCTCTGGTTTGGGATGAGGACTGTATACTAGTACTGATAGATACTGTCTATTCATCGCCTTGGTCTGAAAATGATATGATGGCCATTCATGGAAACAGAACTCCAATGCTATCATAAAAATAACATATAACACATAGTTTCATAGGATGACCTGAGTTGGTTTGACGTCAGATGAAAGAGGCCAGCCTGCACCAGAGGTAGATCAGAATATAGAGCCATTAAACTGTTTAGGGAAGAGATCAGAGTGTAATGAAAACAGGTCCAAAGGGAATGAAATCTCAGCACAGTGGGAACAGATACGTGTGAAAGAAAGACAGAGAGAAAGAAGAGAAAGAGAGAAAGAGAAGAGAAAGAGATTGACCCAGTTACGCCTCTCACTGCTCCCACCCATGCCTAGGTGTCCTGGAATCCTGGGTGTATTTGGCAGGCTGGCAGGCTGGGAGGAAGGGCAGAGTGAGAACTAAATGAGGAACGTGCTCTCTGGCCCTGTACTGACATGGCTGCTCAGATGGACTGTTCACTTGGCACCTCCTCCATGTTAAAGACGGCCAAAAGAGGAGAGGAGGACACCAATCGGCCAGGGTAGAGAAAGAGCTTTCTGCTTCATCACTCCCTTCCTTCGTCCCTATGACGTCACCCACCCAAATCCCACAGCAATGCTGCAAACGGTACACCTTCCCAGCTCAAGCACCAGCTTAGACCTGTGACTATTGGTTAAATACCGGGTGTTTGTGCTCTACCACTATGTAATAAAAATAAACTACAAAATAACAACTGATGTTGTTTTAACTTAATGTAACCAACATAGTGCCGGAACCGTACACATGTTTCTTTGGTAAGTGATCAAGGGGATTGATTGGTGGGATGTCTCCATGCATTTTGATCATTGGAAATGTCCTCCTGGGATTTATTTGTTTCAAACCCTTAACTTCAGAGCTCCCCCTCAAAAAATACAAATGTACTGTAATTGATTTTGAACAGCCCTCTCCCCTGCCTGTACTTCAGACTGAACATAACACAAAGCAACCATCAAAGCCAGACTTGTAACAGACTAAATAAAAAGTAAACCATGGCTTCTGTAGACCAGCTGTCTTCTGACATTATGTTCTGTCTTAACTTATAGGAAACAGATTTAGTCAAAATATTTGCTTTTGCTATCTTATAATAACAATCTATGGATGTATGGTTCATGCAGTGGATTTTGTAACATCTAGGTATGGTTTGAAATGTGAAACATTCTACTTATTTTACTTATTTATGTTGTGTCATCTAGGGTTAGAAACCTGTGTAGTAGTAACCTATCATTATTGATCATCTTCTGCATTTCAGTTGGTCACAGCATTTAGCTCCTGCCTGTTGGACGGTTAAACAAGCATTTTCCTGAAGAATCAGGTTGGAAGGTAAAACCACACAGACTATTATCTTTTCAAACAAGCCATCGTTTTATATGCTAAGGCTTTAGATGCGGGTTGTAAAATCATCGCAGTGTATGCTACCGCAGTCTATTTTTTCTTCCTCAAAGTAACTAATCCATCCGATTGCACTTTTCTAACTCAATTACGCTGAATTACTACATAATTTAGGAGTGAGTTAGAGTTCATAGCATCAAATGATATTCATGTTGTTACCGAACACGTAGAGAAATAGATGGACTACCTAACAAAAGATGCTGGCAGCCTAATACGAGGCTACAACGGCGGGACCAGACCTGCTTCATAGGGGAACCGAGCGCATCAGATCACCGGCATATTTGTAACCTTTGAGGCGTGAATAAAAACAGTTCAAGGATAGGTACAGGTGACTGACCTGAATTGTGCATGTATATTCCGTATCATCCAGTAGTCTGACGGTGCAGTTGTATTCTCTCTCAAGATTCCTGATGCTGCCACTCATAAATCGGCTCAACATCTTCTCACAGAATTGCTGGTATGCGTTTAGGACCAGAACAATACACTGAACACAGCGTGTAAGTAATGTCACATAAACCACATTTTACAATCACTCAACCGAAAAGCTGCTGAAAATCTTACTGCCAGAAAGCAGCACATTGTTATCCCATGAAGTGGACACACCGCGGCCACTCGAGTGCGGAAAGGAATAAAAGGATGGCCGCATCCAGATCAACGATTATTCACACAAGTATTCTGTAGTCGAGCGACGGATGACCATTCACCATTCACAGATGCAACTTCAGCTAGGGGGTGGATCCTTCGACCAGACTGACGTCAATAAGAACCTATATGAAATTGGCACTCTGGTAAATGCAATGGATTCAGTTCATGGTGCAAAAAAATATATATTAACAGGTAGGCCTAATAGAGGTTAATGTTGTCTTAGCCCTTAACAAATTATTACAATTCTTAAATCTCCCAACACACTTTTGAAGGTCTCGTGCTCCCCCTGGTGTTGTGCCCTAATCTTTGGTAAAACGATTAATTTTTAGGGTCATATTTTATATCTGCTGACTATTCTCTTTCTCTTTTTTAGGGGAGAAAATAAATTATATGTACGGGAAGAAAAATACAACCCTTGTGCCGTGACATTGTACCGCAATGCCGTGACCCGGATTCGAACCGGGGTTGCTGCGGCCACAACGCAGAGTACTAACCACTATACGATCACGGCGAGCTACCGGGGCTGGTGATGGCATCGTGGAAATTGCGTTTATAACCTCTGTATATACCGGGCTCTGAAGTCTCGCTCGCTTTCGCAGTGAGACTTTCAATCATTGCTTACGCTCTCACGCAACCCATTGTATTTCTCACGCTGAGAAGTAGGGGATAACTTGGCCCCGACTCACAATTAGCGTTAATGGACGAGGCGCAGGCATAAGGAGGGAGTTTAATGCCACCTACCAGCCAATCAAAAACATCACTACCAGCCATGTGAATGCATGGGCTACACGTAGGCTAGCGGGAAGTAGGCTACGGCCTTTACTCTCACTATGGACACTATGGAAGCCTGTTTATTGTTATATTTCAAGGAATTATTTTCTCTTTAAAGAATAGGAGAAGTAGTTTACTGAAGTGTAATTTAGTTTTTAAGTTGAAACGTGTCTTATCTGTCACAGATTCAGGAAAGATATATCTCCCACTCTTCAGATAGGAACACATTAAGGAACACACAAAAATGTGTTGCAACACAAGTTTTTTGCTTCGTTGTGTGTATTATGGACGAGGAAACAAAGTTCTGGCCAGTGTTGGGGTACTTACTCAAAAAAAGTAGGCTAATATATTACACATTAGCCTACTAGTTACTTTTTTTAAGTATAATGCTTTACTTTACTATATTACTCACTGCTGAAAGTAGTTACACTACTAGTTACATTACTTTTGGATTACTCCATAACATCACCTGAGGTGCACTTGCCAAATAACAATAGGCCTATATGTAGCCTACCATATGCCTAAATCAACTCAAATTCTTATTATAATGAGGACAGATCTCTCTTTTACCACAAAGCTGACAAAAGAGTTGTGAACATCAACCTACAAGTTGTCAAGCATAACAAGGCTACAGTATGCTTGGCTGGTGTCGGCAACAATGGCAACGGCAACCTTTTATCGGCGTCACACTCAGGGTCCGGGGATCTTTAGCTACTAGTCTTGAGTTAGCATATGTTGCCGTGGTTTGACAGATTAGAGGTTGCGTTCGCGGCGGTGGATAGGTGTTTTTGGCGTGGGAACATAGCGTGGGAACAATGTAGCTACATTGTAGGCTACAGTTACGTTTTTGTCCTTTCGCGCAATTAATAGGCCTACGTATGGAGGATTATCGGGGCCATAACTAAATAAATAAATAAATAAATAAATGAATGGTTAAATACTAAATAAATAATTAGATAACAAAATGAGACACTAAATATATAAATGTTACATGTACTCCTGTGTATATATATATCACATTTTTTATACATTTTTATTTTTATACATTTTATTTATATAGCGCTTTTCAAGTCACTCAAAGTCGCTTTACAGAGTCCAGTGTTCATTCAGACACAGACACACCGGTGGTGGTAAGCTACAATTGTAGCCACAGCTGCCCTGGGGCAGACTGACAGAAGCGAGGCTGCCAATCAGCGCCATACGGCCCCTCCGACCACCACCAACATTCATTCAATCACATTTTATACATGATGCATGTCTTTATGATGGTGGGGGAAACCGGAGTACCCGGAGGAAACCCACGCAGGCACGGGGAGAACATGTAAACACAGAAAGGACCTGGAACGACCGGGGTTCGAACCAGGGACCTTCTTGCTGTGAGGCGACAGTGCTAACCACTGCGCCACCGTGCTGCCCCGTGCTGCACATTTATATTTATACTTACATTTAGTTATTTATACTTACATTTTGTCATTTATACTTACATTTATCCACGGTGTAACTTGCTTGCTGCAAAATAAATCTGTCGTCACCCGTCACCAAGTCAGGGGGCGGGTTAAAGCCTCTGATTGGTGGTTCAACTTGAATCGACTGCTTTTGACTAATTCAAGATGGCAGCACCAGGTGCAGATTCAATAAATGAAATATTGCATGCTACAGTAGGCGAAATGTTGGCTGTAGCTAAAGAGATGGAGGCAACTGCCAATTCACATTTTTTATTACATAATATTGAGAGCTTCGCTGAAATTATAGCAATGATATTGGCCCTGGCTGACATAGACATCATTGAAAATGTGTACAGACATCGATGAAAATGTGTTCACGATCCTCCGCGAGATGGTACAGCATAGGATTGGGTAAATCGATCTAAAGTAGGCTATCGATACCAACGTTGGTATCAGTATTGATTGATACTGGCGAGATGAGATCGATAGGCTACTTGAGTTTCAATTTATCTTCTCTACATTCAGTAGCCTACACAACTCCCTTTACATCATAGTGGTTGTGCAAACACCACTCCTGTAACTTCGCTCAAGCTCACTTTGCCCCTCCCTTGCTATGCTGTGAGTTGTTGCCGGCGTGCACGTGCAGTAGGATACTGCTCGGCAGCACACTATAATAACAGTATTTTAGACAAAACTCTTCGTCCTGTGTTTTATTATGATCATAGTCATGAACAATGAATTAAAGGAAAAATCATTCAATGATCATGAAAATTCTAATTTTGTATTTTCATTCAAATGTTCATATTGATGATGCATTCACTTCATAAATTATGAGGCATTGCTTTTCCCGACATGAAAGTAAATAAATCGGTATTGGTATTGGCAATACTGGCCCTGTATTTACTTAGTATCGGATGATACCACATTTTGCAGTATCGCACAATGAGACGATAGAGTAGGATCCCTCTGGATCGAAGAGAGCTCGATCGACTGGTTGAGCCTACCTCATGTGTAATACTGTTCATTCACCAATCAGAGGCTTTAACCCGCCCCCTGACTTGGTGACGGGTGACGACAGATTTATTTTGCAGCAAGCAAGTTACACCGTGGATAAATGTAAGTATAAATGACAAAATGTAAGTATAAATAACAAAATGTAAGTATAAATAAATACATGTGATATATATATACACAGGAGTACATGTAACATTTATATATTTAGTGTCTCATTTTGTTATCTAATTATTTATTTATCCAAGTATTTAACCATTTATTTATTTATTTAGTTATGGCCCCGATAATCCTCCATACCTACGAAGTAGGCCTCCATCCCTCAAAAAGACGTCCTAAGCGGCTCTGCTATTCTTGTTTCGCTCCTGAACTCTGGGGCTTAGTGACGAGTGCTACGCAACACACGTAGTACAGTAAAGGGAAGTTTGATTTGTAGTTTTTTTCTCCTCCCGATATGCAGATCGCAGTAGCCTAATGCTAGTAACGCAAGTAACGCAAGTAACGCAAGGCATTTTGTATTAGTAGGCTAATGCGATTACTGAAGTTATCAACAGTAACGCGTTACAGGTCTACTGCATTAGGCCTACAGACAAATGTAACTAGCCTACTATATTAGGCTAGTTTCGATAACTAGGTTTTCGTATGGCTATCTAGCTAAACTACTAGACTAGTTAAAGTATAGCTAAGTCCCAAAACAATCATCAACAAGGGTAGTTAAGCTACACATTTTCTAATTATTTGATCATAGCCTACTGTGGCGGTTTTAGCTGGGTTAGAGACACTTTGTTCGGCCTACACGGTCATTTTGGACGTCTGTACACGTTTTCACGTCTGTACACGGCCGTTTTGACGTCTGTACACGTTTTCACGTCTGTACACGTTCATTTTTTACGTCTGTACACGTTTTGACGTCTGTGCACGTTCATTTTTTACGTCTGTACACGTTTGGACGTCTGTACACGTTCATTTTTTAACCTATCATTTAGTATTTGGGATAGTGCATTTGTGTGGGGGAGAGCCACTTGTGCGGTTGATCCGGTATCACACTCCAGTCCAGTAGGTGGCGGTGATTCACCTATAGGGGCTACCTTGTTTGCTAACCGGCATTAAAATAACCAAAGAAGAAGACTGAAGTTGTGTGTGATTTCGAATTCTGGTGAAGGCAGATCTCAGAAAATGTCGACCACAAACTTTCTGAACAATTGTGCCCTGACTTTTACAGAATGTACACGACTTTTATCTTCAGATATGTTATATAGTATACAAACATCTTTTTTTCAGTAGCTTACAAAATAGCCTACAGTTGTTGATAATGTCATTGCCAATTTATATCAGCCTATTTATTAACCTTAATTCTATCAAGATCGGTTGAGTGTGGACAGGTTTTCTCTCTTGCAATGATCATTATCTGGTTTCCCCTCAGAAACGAATGAAGTGGTAGCACCCAATTTTAAACGTGTACAGACGTCAAAAACGGCCGTGTACAGACGTGAAAACGTGTACAGACGTCAAAAATGACCGTGTACAGACGTCAAAAATGAACGTCTGTCCACGTTCATTTTTGACGTCTGTACACGCACGCAAATGTAGACGTTTTGGCACAGTTGGCCTTCCATAGGCGAACAACCACCCCAGCCTGTCCAACATTCCCACACGGTGACATTGACGTGACGTTCAAATGAGCGATAGAAAACTGATTGCCCAAATGTTTACATTCCGATATTATTTTTGGTGGGCGCCTGCCCGTGTCGCCTATGCCTAAATCAGCCAGATTCACAAATAACACAATATTACACGACTGGTGGGTGGGTCATAAATATTTTACAGTTACAACATGGACACAATTTTTTCATATTTGTTTTATTAAAAACAATCAAAGGTTGTAGGCCTATTTTGTCTGTATACACAAGTAGGCTAATCCCTTCTTTTTAAAGATTAGAATAAATAATGGTTAATTGAGTGTCTGGGCACACACACATACTTTCATACACATCGTACAAACGCACACGCAACACATAAAATGTCTTGATTACGCTGGTGTAGTATGTTCAAGATAGAGGAAATGTCAAAAGGTAAAGTTTTGTAGCTCATTCTCATCATTCTCCTCTGGTTCATTGCTCTTTGCAGCAGGAACGCTGACAGCACACTCTGCCTTCCTGGTAAAGGGCCTAGCACGTTCTAGCACCTGACGGGGGGGCTGCATAGTACATGAAATATGGCCAGCATTTTGAGCAGGGACACCCTCTTGATTTTTAGCCATCCCTGCATGCTTTTTCTTGTAAAGCTTGCAGGATGCCACCAAAGGTCTTCCAGTGTCCAGGTCTTTGGTTTCTTTCTGTCGTAGCTTGTTGTCTTTATGAGTATAGTGTAGTTCCACATTTATCATCATGGATTCCTAAGGAGACAGATCAGTAGATATGGCATACGCTGTGACTTACACAAAATAATATAGTAAAATATAGTTTAGATCTTGGGATGTGTCATATTACTTACATAAACAGTAGTTTACTGAAAATGTTAGTGGCAAATTGCATACTGGAATACAAGGTTTGTGGAATGTATTCATACCTGGAGCTTTTGAAGACCACAAAGTCTAAGACTACAGTCTGAATTCTCAGAGTTGTTAAGGAGCATAGAGTCCATCTCATCTGATCTGTTAGGACCTGAAAATATGTCTTCCATTGCCTAAAGGTTTTGGGGAAAAGGGTAAACAGTGTGTAAATAATATAATAATGATAAGACTTTATGTATATAGCACATTTTATACAAGAATTGCAGCTCAAGGTGCTTTTCATAAAATCTATAAAAACAATAATACAAGTAATAAAAGTAATAAAAACCCTTCTGAACACAGGCCGCAGTCTTTGCTGTATCTCGAGCCACAGTCTTTGTGGTTTCCCAATGTAAATAAAAATGTAACTCAACAAAATACAAGCCGAGTCTTTGTGGAAATCGAAAACACACAAGACTGCGGCTTGCAGTCTTTGCGGTGTCTCGAGCCACAGTCTTTGTGGTTTCCCAATGTAAATAAAATATAACACAATCAATAAAAGCAGTAAGACAAGTCAAAACACAAGCTGCAATCTTTGCGGGAATCCCAAAAATCTATAAAAACAATAATATAACTAATAAAAGTAGTAAAACCCTTCTGAGATAAACCCAACCTATCTACGTCACAGCCACCTATCTACGTCAGATCACAGACGGTTTATATAACCTGCATTCTGTTACTCAGCTGGTACGATGCAAAGACAAAGTAATTAACACATAAAACACACTGCAGGTAGGTCTGTTCTGATATCTGCAATTGATTTAGCTAGTTGTTGCTGTTGTTGCTAAATTAAATACATTCGAGCTTCAGCTCCTTCAGACGACACGCCCCCCCCAGTATCAAGCAGAGAAGACTGCAGATTTTCAAAGCCTTATTTAACACTCATTTGAATTTGTATGGGTAGTTAAAAACACATTCTTCTGTGGTGTGATGAACTTAAAACTCATTTTCAATTCTGCTTTACAGCACCTTTAAGATCCTCACCAAGAACACTAACTGTTCAGCCACTAGGTGTCAGCATGTACAAGGAAATTATTGGTTCGAGGATAAGAAAACTGTTGATTTCCGTTTTCCTACTGTCATCGGATGACAATCATCTTCACAATATGACTCAGCATATCTTTTGAAAGAGAATGGTAAAAATAGATTTATTTCTGAATTAAACTCGGAAATACTATGTGGTGCAATCAAGTCTGTGCAATAAAGTCTAACAAAGATGTCCATGTATTTTGCATACCTACAAAAGTCTTAGTGCATGCAATCTTTATGTATCTACATAGACCGTATCAGCCCAAGGGCTGTAAAAGCAACAGGAAACAGTATAGACCCTGGTGAAGTATTTTTCTCCTGAGAACATCACACTTGACTTAACGCTAATCTGTGTCCATATTGCCTTTTAGACACAGTCGTGTGACATAATCTACAGTAGTTAATATTTATGAAGTTACTTACTGGTGTGCTTCGGAGGTTAACAGTGCAGTCCACGGCTACGGCACCGGTGGTCTTCACCTTGGCAAAGACCACCATGACATTTGAGAACAAGGCAGAGAAGCTGATCTCTATCTCAGCTCCACAAGGAAACACCAGCAGCCTTTGACATGGTAGCTCTGAGAGGGATGACATCACACAGCAAGACAATGACCTAACGCAGCATTGGTTTTATGTCTGAGAAAATCTCTGAGAGCAAGGCTAGGTAAAGGAAAGACAGATTAAATTGAAAACACATTATTTGAAGAACAATTATTTGACATGTTAGGAATTGTCTTCTGATCAGTCTAAAAGGCCAGAATAAATTAATGTAGAGGTGGGCTGTTTTTTAGAGCGCACCGTTGGCCTGTCTCCAGCAGATGTTTCTCAGGTGTAGCTCTCCTGTATGGCCTGTGGTCCTGATAGGGTCTGTGAAGGAACGAGGCTCCCTCAGCATGTGCTTGATCTCTACAGCCTGCTTTCCCATCACAAGAGGGTCTCTACCCAGATCTGGGGAGGAGAGAGGAAGAGAAAAAGAACAGTTTCCCATTTTGGTACAATTTAAGAGGAACTGAAAATCACATATTTCATTTGGCAGATCATTTCTGAGTAAAATCAAAAGCTCACAAAATGTGAAACATCAAGGTGGAATTCATATCAACCTGTGAAGACAGACAGGAAACTGTCCTAAAGGCCTTGGATACTTAGCATTTTAGAGGATTTGAATTCAGTAGTATTTTAGGTAAGCTGTCGTCACCTTAGGGATGAGAAGACATCCAACTCAACTCATCATGCAAACCGCTTTTCCATTTATAAATAGGTCTGAGGCAACATGAACACAGACACTTTCTCTAAACAAGCCCTGGAAATGCTGCAACTGCTCTGGGACATGGTTGTATGATGAGGTTTAAAGATAGGTATGGTTCATTTAGCTATACATCTCTCTCTCATTTCGTCATCTGTCTGTCTATCACACACACTGGCAGTGTTCTAAAGGCAGCCAGCAGCCTGGTTTACTAGTGACTGTGTGAGCAGAGGATGATAGCAGTGGAAGGGGGCATAGGCAAACGGCTGAACAGCTGTGTTCAACTCTACAGCTCTCGGGTTTCCTGTTGCTCTCCAGCCAGCAGTGTGAATTCCAGAGAATGAGGTCACATGCTAATGTGGCACTGTCCAACAAAGTCATGTTACCAGAGAGACCCATCAAACAACAAAACAAGCACCCAACAGGGGGTCAGCATGACACCCACCGACTCCCCACTACTCCAGATGGACAGTGTAAACAGCCAGGGTAGCAGCCAGTGACAGAATGAATGTCAACATATGTTCCCTACAACCAGAAGAACGAACAACACATTCCATAGTCATTCTGTTTACTTACACATCCAACACCAACATATTTTCATTTTCTTAAAGCTTTTAAATGAGTGGCATGTAATTACCTTGGAAAGAGTTGAACTTTTTCGGTCGCTCTCTTTGAAAAGGGTTACAGTACTAACTAAGCAGTACAGCACTAAGTAAGCTCCTAAAGGGAAGTACTAAGACCACAGCCTTTTCAGCAAACACTGACCCTCAGACACCTGCTCTAGGACATGGGTGACTTTCTCTGGCTTCAGGATGTGTTTGTTGAGGTACTTGGTGAAGATCCCAGTACTCTTCCCTCCATCCTGGACCTCATAAGCCTCAGCGTCTTCACACCTGTAGAGAGGTGTTAGTTCCTCCATCAGGTCTCAGTCAAACAGTATTGCATGGCTGCTTCAGTCAGATTCTTAAATAGTTTGGCCATCATTGTTTGGTGTGAGATGAATACGTACGTGCCATATCCATACACTGTGTTTCCCATGGGAATCAAAGGCCTGATTTCAGACACCTTACAATCCTGGTTGTACCTAGTTTAAAAAAGGCAAGATACAAGATTAATATCATCCTCCTTTTTTGAAAGACATATGCAGTGGTCACTCACAACAAATATGCTGAAACATCAGAAGCCTTACCATTTTCTGCAGGTGTCCAGTAGTACCACATTCAGAGCTGTTCGTCTTTCCTGCATGTTGTGCATGACCCTCTGCACACAGACACAGTTATCCTGCCGGTAGGGTTGTGGAGCATCAATTGGCACCAGGTAGTTCCTTCCTGAGCACTCATACCCATGGCCAGCATAGTAGAAGAGGGCTGTGGTGGGACATGTAGTATGAAAAGTTATTATTTCTGCTTCCTGTGAAACTTACATGTCTCTTCAGCATAAAGAATGAATGCAGATAACCAACAACAGTATCCTCAACACAGGAATAGACAGTGGAAAAGGTGAACAGGACTACTTGAGATAGTATTACTAAAGAGACAAATAAGAGCCAACAGACAGTCAAGTCAAACTAAATTATGAATTATATGAATTTTCTAAATGTTACCAAGCCTCGTAAACATGTGTAGTTAGTGCTCAGTTATCCTAATGACAATCAGAACTTGTTAGCAGGCTCAAAAAAAAAGTTGATAAGATGACATCTTGGAAAGTTGCTCAAAACTCTTTACAGGCCCTAAATAAATCTTCCATCTCAAACTCCTACGCGTCTTTGTAAACAGCTATACATAGCAAGGCACGCAGTTCACAACATTAAAGTGCTCACTTCTGCTTTCCACCTCTTATCTGCCCCCTCAACCAACACATTTAAACCCCACCACAAACAATACATTATTTGGATGGGAGTATCGTTTTCCGACACTGTTGTACTACACCTAGAGTAAATAGATCAACATTTAGCTAGAATGTAAGAGAAACCTGGAGATGCCACAGAACTGCAATCCCCTCCTCTAGATGCTTACCGTACACCCCCCTGTCCAGAAGCTGCAGGAACTTCTTGATGGCAGCCAGCATCTCCTCCCTGGTGAGGTCCAGTAGGGACACGACCCGGAAGTCCAACTGCTGTAGGAGATTGGCCAGCTCATGGACATCCATGGTGGGGGCCATCAAGCCGGGGTGATGGACGTAATTCAGGTTGCCAATCAACAGAGCCACTTTGTCAGTTGCTGGAGGAAAAGATAAACAGGTTGTAAGGATACATCTTTAGAGGAACCTAATTATTGTAACATGAAACCACAAACAAAAGGGAAATACCAAATAAACGCGCCGCTTCAATTGTGATCTAAAAATAGCTGAACCTGAATTTTATTCAACCCATACCTGTAGGCGTTGTAGCAGGAAGTTGTTCAGGTGGACGTACTGCACGATAGGAAATCAACAGACAAAAGCAAAATATTAATCAATATGATCCTTTTTCAATATTTAACAAACACAATGTGAGGATGTCTATGTTCAGGTACCATTTAGACCCATTCACAAACTACTATTCATGTATAATGCTGTTGGGCTGTATCTATGCCCAAAAGTAAAAGGGGAACCATATACAAGGGTAAGTTTCACTTCAAGTCGTGTTTTCATTGTATGTCTACAGAGGCATGCTGCTTATAGAATCAAACCACTTCCTTCTAAGACAATCTTGGAAATGGGAAAGTACCTTGAATACTGCTAAATGGAAAGACCCATTTGATGACTTTGCAGAAAGTAGTCACATTTTAGTGTCAATTTACCTATTGTCACATCTACTGCTTCGGTCCATTTCTCCTCTTCAATATTAGAGACAGAGCACAGGTAGGATCCTGCATGGTCTGCTGTTGCATTCTCTATCTAAAAGAGTCACAATCAAAATGTACTTGGTACTTGGTTGTCGGATGATATAATTGACACTTCAGCACAGGAGTAAATAAGCAGTAGATTGTGTCAACCACCTGACCGACCTGTAGTGTGTCAGTGGTCTTGTCGTGCAGAGGATGTCCATTTCTGTACCACTGGTACTGTGGCATGGGTATACCAAATGCAGAGCAAAGAAGTGTCAGTCTCTCCCCCTGAAGTATTGTCTTGGGTTTTGGGTGAACAGCAATATGGGGCTCTCCTTTCCATGCTTTTGGGAGACCTAGGATTATAAAAAGTTAAAAATAAACATTTGTAACGTGTAAACATTTTAAATGTGCACTACTAGTCTGTCCATTTTTATAAGTTATGTACATTTCTGTGACATGTTTCCTGTTCTACTGTCTATCTTTCTATTTAGGTAAAGTAAGCACATATACTACAGGAGTACATTATGTTCTGTCATGGCTCAGCTGAGTGACGATACCCAGCCTTCATTTGATATCACACTGAGATCTAAGGCCGTGTCAGAGACCTGTAATGTCAAGTTGACTTGCGTGGTTTCAGGTACCCTGATTTAATTTCCCCTGAATGTTCATGTTTTCAACAGTTCTATGTATAAAAACAGAAGAAAAAATTCCTGACTGGGAATGTTTTTATAAAATGATGTAGAGACTTATAACAGCATGTTTTGATGGGAAATAAACCAGGTACCTGGTTCATCAATGTCCAAAACTTTAACTTTGACCCATTCACTGAACACGCAGTTGCACAGCTGGTCGTTCACACGACACACATATAGTTGAGTTTTCACAGCTTTGATTGTCAGATCTGCTTCAGTCCCACCAAGTACCTTCAAAACCGTTACAATGTTATTGGTTGTTCTCTGAATGTGTTTGCTAAATATACAGCCAGACTAAATTAGACAAATGAAACAACCTGGAAATGAAATGAACCACCACATACCTCCTCAACATCCGATTTGAACCACTGGTACTTAAGGATTCCTTTTCCTTCTGCCCGAACACGGAGAGTCACCTTGTAGTTTACTGGTACACAGACAGCTACAGGATGCTGCACAATGACAATGTCTGAAAGTGGACAACATTTGTTCCATTGGAGAACATGATAGCATTGATCATAAATAACAAGTGTATTTGCTTCAGTAGATACACACCTCTGATCATGATTTTCAGCACTCCAGTTAACAGTTGCTAGTCGTTAGTCTGAATCAATGTATTCAGTCATTATTGAATTGTCCTTGCTGTAGAGAAAAAACATAATTGAGATTGTTTGGTTCTGTTGACAAATGTCATGCATATAAATCAAATCAGTGTTGTCTAAAATGCTGGCAAGAGGTCTAACAGACGGAGCTTCTTAAATCACTTCCTATTTTGCATTCACGTGACATCACAGAATGTTAACACAGTAATCAAGCAAACAAAGGTATAACCTGTCTAAAACATAAAGTTGTAGTCTACACATATCTAAACTTTATTCTCACTACATAGAATGAAAAACGTTATAGTTATATACATTATTAAACATACATTATTAAAAACAATAGCTGCCTGCCCATCACATAAATCTTAAAGTATGTATTTTGTGAACGCCTCAATGTCCTAAATAACATTAGACCAAAATAATGAGGGAAACTCAAACCTGCAACATAGAGGTCTTAGTTGAGTGAAAGTCTGTCCCTACATACCTGACCAACGACACATTGTGTCTGATACACCGAAAGAACAGCCAGAACGTCTACACTTTTCGATGGTCTCAAATTTCATCTGAAGATATTTCCCCAATGTGAAGAATGAACAAAACTTTATGTTTAGAAGAAAAAAAGCATGACGTGACCCTTTCCCGGAAGAATGGGTATACCGTCATATACGTAATACGCACTCTTTTCATGAACGTTATCAAAATAAAAGTTTAAGAATCAATCATTTGTGATGAATTTGAAGTTATGTGAACGCTTCACTTGGAAATAACATTTTATAGAATGGCAAAGGTCTATCAGCTGTAAATATGCCCACAAGAAAGCATTAAGAAGAATGGGCATGATATTACTACCATTACGGTACTTTGATATTTTTCTGGAGAAAAAAAAGTAGTTCACACGCGTCGGTTTCATGACGCCAAATTAATAAATACATACATTTTTTCAATTCGAAATAAATGTAGGCTAATTCATAATTGTAGACCCGCATTAACTGGTCACTTGGCCGTGTTTGTAATATTAGTGAAAGAGTGTTTATTTGCCGCTTATAAGGGGCGATTATTCCTTGTGATATGTGCATTACACACAATCAAATTAAGGAAACATGTTTTTCAAAAGGGACTTTAGGTCACTTTCTTTTACTTCACTTTCATGTCTCAATTATGTGGAACTAGAAGGAATTTAAAACGCCACCTCTTCTAATCGCTGTTCGAGTAACTTCACTTTTGGAAATGAAGCAATGTCACATGACTGAATTTACAACCTCTACGCAAGAGAGGATGTTTTGGGACAGAGAGACCGTATCAAATACGAACTGAGAATACATAGAATGAAAGGCGTCATCATAAAACATTTCCCCCCAACCTTCAAGAGTACACTTAGAATGCCAGAACACATTACAACGTTTTGCACCTCCATCCCAGTGACAGCTCATCCCTGATCTTTAGGTATATGGCTCAACACTCAAAGGGTGGTTTTAAACATTCATACTGGACTATCATAAATTGGTGGACACCTGAAAGGATTTATATAATGTTTGATAGGAACTGTTTTTAGTTTGGGGAAATACTGCCTTTTCACTTAAGGCTTCCTACAGTACCCACTTATCTATGGCTAGTTTCGGAAAATGTGATGTGCACTTGCACCTATTTGTAGGCCTGCTATAAATAGGGCCCTGCTGGCACCATTTGCCCTTCCATGATTGACAATTTCAGAGCGTTGCTTTTGGGACTCCGGCTCCAAAGGACACTGGAAAACATCAATAGTGAGTTCAAAATTTGATTTAGTTTTATTTCAAAAACGTTCATCTTACCTCTGGAATTAATTATATTGGAAGTGAGAACGTTTTTCAAGATTAAGTTTCACTACTGACTATCCTCTACATGCTGATGGCTGTTCCTATATATAACTTCATCCAAAGCAACTGCTTGTTCAAAGCACAGTAGTAGCCACAAACTTGGGTTTTTATAGTTACTATCATGTTGTTTTGTTAGAGATATCTGCAGACTGAATTTACTATTCAGAGGATCCTCTTACTCCACATAATCATTGAGGTTTTCCCCTTTCTTTTCTAGGCGCTTCTTCGCCGGGTAAAACCCTGCAACTTTAAACTGGGGCTTTGAACCTAAACAAGACTAACTTTTGGTAGTTAAAGGATTAGCCACTTGTGGTAGATATTTTTTTACATTGGACTTTACATTTTGGCAAATCCTGCCATTGGACAATGACTTCCAGAAGACCAATGACCCGCTCCTTTTCTGGCAACGGGAGGTCCAGCAGCTTTAATAATGAGGACGAGAACAGCTCTTCCAATGGCCGCTCGGAGAGCCGTAATCCTTACCTTTCCAACGTCAGGCCAGAAAACAGGTACTGTGTACAACTTCATCTTCCCGGTTCTCATGCCTATGACCTATAGCCTACAACCCGAGCCTAGGTGGATCTACACTGTATTACACCGTGCTGTTGTAGAATAGCTATCATGTCATTTACTGTAGCAAGAGCAAGTTGGCTGTAGAAGACTCAGACAGACCCAACAGACATGACTGACCTGTATTTGCCTTATGTCTAAATAGCTACTCAAGTCAGAGGTACACAGGTTCTCACAGACCTTCGAGGTAAACCATTCTCTTAAAGCACCTATTCCCACTAACATGTTCTTAACCACAACGTCCTGGTTAACCCCAAGTATGAAACATTAAATCTACGTCTCTTTTTAACAACGCTGTTAATGAACATGTTGACTTAAGTGAGCATCTATTATGGTGGTTGTGTTTTTTGTTGGTGACTCCCTTTGTACTGTATGTAACTCTTTTAATTGACTACAAAACTTGAATGTTATTTGAACTTTTTCTCACAATCTGTAATTGTCATTAACATTATTTTTCCCTTTCCATTATGACAATTGAATGAATAAGGACTTTATGTTTACAATAAACAGGTTATTCAGAGGATAACGTTATTCAGATCTGTCAAGCTCTTTCACCTGAAAAAGCAAATGATAGCAGATACCTGAAACCCACACTAAAGCAATACTCTTTTTTTCGACAGGAGTACATTATGTTCTGTCATGGCTCAGCTGACTGACGATATCCAGCCTTCATTTGATATCACACTGAGATCTAAGGCCGTGTCAGAGACCTGTAATGTCAAGTTGACTTGCGTGGTTTCAGGTACCCTGATTTAATCTTCCCCTGAATGTTCATGTTTTCAACATTTCTATGTATAAAACGAGATATAAGAAGAAAAAAATGAGATGTTTTAGGCAGTTTTTATGCAGGCACAGCACAAGCATTGGTTCTATTTTCAACCTCAACAGCAGAATGTGTTTGCACATGTCAGACATGATGCAACTGTCTGAAACACACCCGTAGCAGACGTTTATTAAGAAGCTCTCTTTTATTATGTGTTGGTCTTTGACAAACAAGGTTGAAAGACAAACACGCCAACTTTTTATTGCTACAGTAGTTGGTTATTACTGAGTCCGAAGTTATGGGTCTTAGGGGTTGAGATCCAACATAAGGTGAAAACGGATTACTCCACAGTTGCACTGTCTGTCTGCATTCATTATCTGAAATGCCTTTCTATATTCAGGTTACCCTGCTCCAGAACTGACTTGGTACAAAGATGACATGGAGATGGACAGATATTGTGGTCTTCCAAAATATGAAATTGGGAAGAATGAAAAAACCCACACACTTAATATTTACAAGTATGTCACAATTCCTTAAACATTTTAAAATGTGTCACATTTGGTTTTCACAATTATGAGAAACGTCTCTCTCTCTCTTTTGCTTACCAGTTGCACTGTGGATGATGCGGCAATATACCAGGCCTCAGCCAGCAACAGTAAGGGAATTGTCTCCTGTTCTGGAGTTCTGGAAGTGGGTACAATGAGCGAGTACAAGATTCACCAGCGATTCTTTGCCAAGCTGAAACAGAAAGCAGACAACAAGAAGCGAGAGCTGGAAGAGAGTAGGAAGAGGGGCAAAGAGAATGTCAGGAGCAGCCCTGACCGTTCTCAAAGGAAGCGTAGGTCTCCAGTAGAGGCCGAGCCCCCCAAGGCTCCCAGAGCACCACAGGAAGAGGCCCAGGTTACAGATGTTGTGGAGCGGCCTGCAGCTATTTCTGTAGAACCCAATGGAGTCAGTGCTGAGGCCTGCAAAATGGACGGGAGCCAGAGCCTTGATCTTGACTCAGAAAAGGTTGAGACCAAGAACTCAACCATAGAGACCTTAGCCAAGAAGAAGAGTAAGGTCTCAAATGGTATAGATTCTGGGGCTTTCAGTAGCAACCATACAGTACAGGGCAACGGGGGTGAAAACTCCTATGATGGAGGACTTAGTTTGGCTCAGTTCCTGGCAGAGACTCTTCACTCCCAGGTTGCTGAAGATAAACAAAATCTTGCACGCTTAGAAAAGACTGTCCAAGTGAATAACTCTTCAGCAGATGTCGATATGGAGAAAGAAAGCGAGACACAGAAGGAGAAGCAAGAGAAAGAAAGGACATTAGCAGAAGAACAAGAACGTAAGAGAATAAAAGAAAGAGACCTAGAAATGGAGAAGCAGAGAGAAAAAGAAAGAGAATGCGCAAGGCAGAGAGAAATGTTACAGAGAACAACACGAGTACTCCCCTCAGGGGCAAAGATGGAGACCAAGGCACTCAAGGAGTCAGATCACCACAACATCCAGGCATCCCTTTCCTCGGTGCTCCACAGTGTCAAAGACTTCTTCTTTGGTAAGAACAAGAAAGGTCATTCTCATGATGAGGAGAGCAGTGAGGAGAAAGAGAGAGATTTTCCTGTAGTGCCTAAACAACCTTACCCCAGCCCTCCTCCACATCATCCACAGGAACTGTTTGTCAAACCAGAAGTGTATGAACCTCCAAAAGAGGAGGCTGTACCATTGGAGGTCAATGAGCCTCAGAAGGCTCCAAGAATTGTGGTGTCAGACACACAGCCAGTGTCACTGGAACAGTTGACACCAGATGAGCACAACCCCATGATTACTATTCCACATACAGAGGATGAGCCTAAAACCTTTGAAATACCACTAGAGGATGTAGCTGATTCTGAAGAGAAAAACATTGTTGACATGTGTTTGGAAGTTGGCAGTGACAGACCACAGAATGTATCCCTGTCTGTTCTTCCAAGCTCCATTGAGGTGAGTTTCACCATATTGCTGTCAGTGTAAGACCCAGCACTATTGGTTGCTGAGTAGAGCTCAGCACTGCCATACACAGCCACCTGACGGCTATTTATAAGTTCTACATTAGTGTTCCAAGATTTTAGTTTTATCTGGGCCGATAGCCAAAGCTAGACAAAGTATTAAGCACAGATCCTAAGAACATGTTGGGTGCAAACAAACTGTAACAGGGGCCCACAGTACTAAACTTTGCTACAGAGTTTAAATGCCAAATCTGATGAGTGATAAGTAAGCTATTTTTGTAGTCAGCTATCTCCTTGGGTGTGGGTCAGAGAGAGCACACTAGCCCTCGAAGGGAAGTATCAGGAGTGAGAGGGCAAGTGAATCAGCCATACTCTATTACACTATTTGCACAGAAGAGTGTGGGTTTCAGTGTGTCAGAATCACTCGAGAGAGCCACATTTTGCAAGATATAGTGAAATCAATAAACCCACCAACACAAACATGTCAGCTGGGGGCAGGAGAGTGTATAAAACCACATACTATGTGCAAAAGTGTGAGCGGCCTGGCCTGGGGACAATCATTAGTTTCGTTTTGTGTGTCACAATGATGAAACCAAGGTCCAACACAGGACAGCATTGCGAACCGCGTGTAGACACAGGACCTAACAGTCTGTATTTAAAGGAGCATAGAGCCGGTCTGAGACAGGTTCCAGCATGGACGTTGGACCTCTTCACATTGACCGAATTCCATACACCCCCCAGTCCCCCATGCCTTAAAATAAACCTTTCTTATCTGGGAGGGAAGAAAGCAGCTCTTTCCATGTGTAGAGTGACTGAGCAGTGAACAACTCGGCTTTTACAGTATTTTAATGTTGTTAATGGGCAGTTATGTTGAAATTATATTCTCGTATACCAACTAAAAGTAGCAAGTTCATTTTTTAAATGTAAACTGAAATGTATTTTTCCATTCTAGAGGGACACCTTTTCACATTAACTTTATTATGCCTCTTAGCAGCTTATTTCATTTATTCTGCTTTCCACTTTGTCAACGTTCAATAATAATTACATTTGCAGAAAGTATAACACAAACACTTGTGTTATACTGCTTTGGCACTGCTGTGGCACCTGCTTTGGCACTGCTTTGGCACCTGCCAAGCAGTGGTTTTGCAGACAGATTTCTCTATAATGTGGAACTGCAACTCCCCTTTTCGAGCACATCTAGTCAACGATAGATGTGCCAACTTTTGTTGTATCAACAATACTAAGAGCTCCTGACTGTGACCTCAGTTCCCTTTTTTCCACGGAACTGCTCATGGCTAGCTTCCGTGTGTAGTCTGATACTGATTCTTATTTACTTTGTTGTATTATACTGCGCTTCCACTCAGGGAGCATTTTTGTCAACATTGCTTGAAGGATGAGGCAATAAAGTATATGAATATGTGCTCAGCATGTGACATTAGTAAGTGGGATGAGTTTATGGTCTTTGTGTTGATATTACACCTGTTTAAATATTGGGGAATTCCCCGTCAATCAATATCCTACTCTCATAATCTACAAACAACCTTGGATAAAGTATCACAAATAGTCCCTTTAAATATTGTCCTTCAACATTAGAAATGGTTCCAATGTAGCTGCATGATGAGCAGAATATAATATAATGATTGTATTGTCATTTGTACACTTTATTGTTTAGATTATTTGTTGTTGATGATGACACTCCATTCATTTCATGACCACATGCTAGGATGTTTCCTTGTGAGGACAAAATAGGAACAATTTACCTTCCAAAAGAGATATGAGGAAACGTCATGAAATACATTTACACAAATTTGGTTAGTTGCTAGGCTGTAAACATAGAAATATGCAATCAGTTGTCCCACATTAAAATATGAATTTGATAATATTCTAATGATTGTGTATGTCTGGTATGGATTGTGTATGACCAGTTTAAGTAGTACCTTTGTCTGTATTTGATAACAGTTGATAACAGTTTGAGACCTAACTTCTAATCATTCATAATCACTAATCACCCACTATAATTAGTTTCTCACTTGTAAGGGAATTATATTTAACTGCCCAGGTTTATGATGTATGTAGATACAGCAGTGTACAGTAGCTGTATGTTCTATGGAGTTTATTACAAAGTTTGTATAGATTACTGAGGTATTCTGTACTAAAAAAGGTCTGTTTGCTTCGTCTAAAGGTTGGCAATACAAACTACCAGATGGTCCCAGTCACCAAGGTGGTTGTCCCAAACCCTCATGAGGTCAACATCCCAGTGTTGTCACTGGAGCTGGATCATCAGATGGAAAGACGTGAAACTCAAGCTGCACCCAAACAGGATCCATGTGAATATACACCCAGCCCAGAGTCAACCCAGGAATCAGACTGGCACATGTCGAATCCTACCACTGTGGCTCTCAGTGGCAGCCTTCCGGACTTCACAGACAGCCATGAAACCACTGAGATAGACAGCCATGAAACCACTGAAATGGAAGTTCAAGAAATGCACGTTGATGTAAACATTATTGTAAGTGACTATGAGATACAAGAGAATCATTCTCAAAGTATACAGGATAAAGGAGAGAAGGTCATGGAAGAAATTCAGCCATGGCCACATGTAGAAGACAGCATACAAAAGATTGATTCAGAAACACCTGCTTTAATAGAAAGAGTACCAACAATTGAATCAATTGAACCAGAACAGCTTATTTTTGTTTTGGGACAAAATGTGTTGATTCAGTCACAAGAGGAGTGTATTACAGAGAATAGCAAAAACCATTGTTCAAAAACAGATGAGTCTATCTCAGTTTCACAGAAGACTCTAGAGGAAACACCAATCTTTGAGGAATGCATAGGGAATGGTGATTACAATTTCCTAGAAGATGCTACTCCAGTCTTGAAAGCAGAAACACAAGTGCCGGTGGTCCCCAAGACAGAGGAGAAGGCTGATGAATTGTATATGAAGAATGTGAATATACAAGGCATGAATGAAGTACTTACCTTTAAAAATGAGAAAGCGGTTGAAAGTGAAGAGTTGGAAGGACAGACCAAGTTGGATGTTCAATATAAGTCAAGCAACCATTCAGAGACACAGCCAGAAAGAGACAATGTTAGCATGCATGATGAAATTAGTTTGTCTTCCTCTGTCAGCAGGCAAGCTGACAACACCTCTCACCTGGGAGGATTCACAGAGAATGTTCCAGAAATAAGAATATTTGATTCTGTTATGGAAGATATATCTGAATTCAAGCAAAATGAATACATTGCAATACCACCAGTTGAAATAATAAAATCAGAAGTTGGAGAGCCAATATCATCTAAACCTTTCACGCTCACTGATTCGGAATCAGAGCATGCAATTTTCCTAATTAAAGAGGAAAGAGATGCATCAGAGATGGAAGTTAAAACCACAGCCATGTTTCCTGTTATTGTAGGTGTTTCACCCACTGAAGAAAGGATGCAGGATAATGATCTCTTCCCAGCGGCAAAAAATGTACCGGAAGTTGCGCAACAAGATGAGAAAACACTCATTGGAGAAAAGCCCAATAATCTACATAGTGTGAGTCTCTCTGTTATGAATCAGTGGATTCCTACAATAAATATCTCCTGTACTGATGATTTGAAACTCACAGATGGTGATGATCATTCCCTTGCAAAGCCATCTGCCTTTGATGGACCACTGCCACATGAAGAACCCAAAAGCCCTTTGTTTGTGGTGCCTCCTATTTCTGTTTCATTTTGTGAGGACAGTCCTAGTGAAACAAAACTACCCCCTACAATTGAGAATACTGAATCTGAATCCTTGCTTAAAATGTTGAGGGGGGTCGAGTGTGATCTTGAAAAGATCACTACCGTTGACACTGACAAATGCCATGGTGATCAGAAACAGGACGCAGAAACAAAGAAAGAGAGAATATCAAACAACATTCCCTCTGTTTTCCTGCGAAACAGCAGAAGTGGTATCCATTATACCCTCACTAAGCAAAGCAACAGATAGAGTCAGTATTACAGCATCGGATAGGGTCAAACCGACTAAAGAGACCAAGACTGAACCTGAATTTGACAGGCTAGGCTTTAAGAACCCAACCCCCCCTATGATGAGTCCTGTCAGCCTGCGCAGGTTCCTGGGCAAGGCTGCTCCCACAACAGACAGTACAGGGGGGATGGTCGTCCCTGCCATCACCGTGGGTGACTCCTCTCAGAGCGACAAAACAGGGGATGAGCTGAGTGGCGGATCCACGCCGACATCCTCCCTGTCCTGTGAGAGCAGCCCAAGACTGAAACGCAGGGACAGTCTGTCCCAGATCCGATCTGCCACACCTGAGGAACTGGCCTCTGGAGCTCGTCGCAAGATCTTTATCCCCAAAACTCAAGGAGTGGAGGGAGAGAGTGCGATGGTCGGGCCAGGCGTGCTGGATGTCCAGTGTAAGAAGGAGACCCCCTACATGTCCCCCAGCCAGGCTCGCAGGGCAGCGTTTCTGCAGGCCTCTGCCGGTTCTCAAACCCCACCACTGGAGAGGCGCTCCCCTCTGTTAGCTCGCAGGAAGACCACTTTGGACGTCCCTAGAGTCCTGGAGGAGACCACAGTTGAGGAGCCAGAAAATCCAGCTAACGAGACCAAACCTGTGGAGAAGGAGAAACTAAACCCATTCAAAGGTATGCAAAACCACTTGCCAAGCAGTACACCATTCTAAAATTATATTTCCACCATGATGTTTGAGTGACTTCTATTATATATATAATATATATTATATTGAGTAGTTTGCATGTGTAAATTATCACTGTGAGAGTACTGTGTGTGTCTGGAGTCATAGATACTGCATGTCGGTAGGCATGGGCTAAAGGAGATCTTTATCCCCAAAACTCAAGGAGTGGAGGGAGAGAGTGCGATGGTCGGACCAGGCGTGCTGGATGTCCAGTGTAAGAAGGAGACCCCCTACATGTCCCCCAGCCAGGCTCGCAGGGCAGCGTTTCTGCAGGCCTCTGCCGGTTCTCAAACCCCACCACTGGAGAGGCGCTCCCCTCTGTTAGCTCGCAGGAAGACCACTTTGGACGTCCCTAGAGTCCTGGAGGAGACCACAGTTGAGGAGCCAGAAAATCCAGCTAACGAAACCAAACCTGTGGAGAAGGAGAAACTAAACCCATTCAAAGGTATGCAAAACCACTTGCCAAGCAGTACACCATTCTAAAAGTATATTTCCACCATGATGTTTGAGTGACTTCTATTATATATAATATATATTATATTGAGTAGTTTGCATGTGTAAATAATCACTGTGAGAGTACTGTGTGTGTCTGGGGTCATATACTGTATACTGCATGTCGGTAGGCATGGGCTAAAGGAAGTGGAAACATAAGAACGTTTACAGTATATGTTTACCTTGGGTCCCTGGCAGTCACCTCTCTCTCTCCAATTAGCTCCTCAGGTTATCCGCAAGATCAGAGGAGAGCTCTTTACAGATGTCTCGGGACACTTGAAGCTGTGGTGCCAGTTCTTTAATGTACTCAGTGACTCCACCATTAAATGGTACAGGGATGAGGAGGAGATAGTGGAGGTTCAGAGAAGGTAAATCCCATATCAATGTGACAACTTTTATAACAGCTTCTTATATAATACTATCAATCAAATTGTGAATAACCCCATTATATCCAGTCTGATAAAGACCAGTTCTGATGGAACCGCAGAGTCAAAGCATTATCCCATATGCTATTGTTTTCCTTGGAGAGCTCATTGGAGCTTGAACTCCACACCTATAGCATGGGAGGTGAATCTTTGACTAGACAGCAACAGTGTAAACTGAGACACTATTTCACCATCACCAGGGGGCAATAAAGTCTATATCTGTGCTTCTGACTGCAGACTCAGCAGAACCCACTCACGCACACATGCAACATCACTGTCTGTTTCAAAGCGACCTCTTGTGGGCCCTAAACCTTTAAGATGATGCAGACTCAATAAACTATCATTAAGCTAGCATGTTTATCCCTCTCTCTTTCCTAGCGGGGGAGATGAAAGCCAAGTCGCTTTGGCTATTGTCCAGGCATCAAGCCGAGATTGCGGAGTGTACGGCTGCACAATCAAGAATGAATACGGCACAGACTCCACTGACTTCCTACTCAGCGTTGACAGTAAATTGTACCACATGAAAGGAACTTTGGAATCCAAATTACCAAAATATTTGCTCAAAGCATTACTGAATGTGTGTTTCTCTTATCTTTCAGTTCTCTCAGAGTTACTCATGCGTGATGACTCAGAAGGTAGGCCTCTCAGTCAATAAGAAATGAATTATTCAGAAGTGTCCTCAGTAGCTTGCATTATTTGAACCATTTTACAATATTGCTGCAAGGGTAATATATTAGTATCTGAGATAGTCATAGATGTTCTCTTCATTTACAGTGGGAGAAGAGATAGAGATGACCCCACTGACGTTCTCCAAAGGCCTGGCGGACTCAGGCCTCTGGGGTGATAAATTCTTTGGCCGTATAATGACTGAGGAGGCACATCTGGGTCAAGGCTGCAAACACAAGGCCATCAGGGTCAAGGTCATCTATGGCCTGGACCCTGTGTTTGAGTCTGGAAGCACCTGCATCATGAAAGTGCAAAATCCCATCGCCTATGGGACCAAAGAGGAGAGCAACCTTGTGGAGAGAAACCTAGAGATTACCAAGCAAGTGAGTGCCACTGTACCCATCCTCAATGTATTTTTCTCCAAGTGTTGCAAAATCACTTAACATTATTGCCAAGCTTAAGGAAGCTGACAGATTTTTCATTAGTCATTAGACACATAATGAACTATTCGTTGGTTATAGGCAATAGGCTGTCTGGTTTTACATGGATTTATTGTGGCCTCTGTGCTGGATTATAGAAAACCCACCACATTCAAGCATTCAGGTGAGGAAAGAGACTACAGTACATAATTTGCTTAATGCACAATTTTGAAAATTGGAAAATAAAACATTTTATGAAAAGGCCATATTAAAATAATAATAAATAAATACTAACTACTTACTAACCGAGAGTGAGGTCATGCCGGGAAATATCAAACGAGACTTGAACGTATCGACCGAGCGATAGCGAGGTTGATACGGCAAAGTCGAGGTTTGATATTTCCCGGCATGACCGAACGGTCGAGGTTAGTAAGTTGTTTATTATATGGCATTTTAAGCTCTTTTCATTTTGTAAATTGTAGGCTAATTGTAGCTAGCTAGGCTAGCTCTCAAGTCTTCTCACGGTGTGTTTCAGGTGTTGTCTAGCAACCAATTACTTTTGATAGAAAGCGGACAGTACGGTTCTGCTAAAATGGCTTTAATTCCAACACAAATAACGATTATTTTAGAAAGTTAACAATTTCTTCGTCGCTGTTGATGTCTTCAGTATCGTCTGGACTCAGTTGACTTCGATATCGCTAATTTTGAAGATGACGTCAGAGGAGGGCAATAACAATACTTATTATATGGCAACGACAGTACGAGCCTTCTGATTGGCTAATGGGTAGTCATGCCAAACCCGTATTGACCAGCGGTCCAATAAGTATTGTTATTGCCCTCCTCTGACGTCATCTTCAAAATTAGCGATATCGAAGTCAACTGAGTCCAGACGATACTGAAGACATCAACAGCGACGAAGAAATTGTTAACTTTCTAAAATAATCGTTATTTGTGTTGGAATTAAAGCCATTTTAGCAGAACCGTACTGTCCGCTTTCTATCAAAAGTAATTGGTTGCTAGACAACACCTGAAACACACCGTGAGAAGACTTGAGAGCTAGCCTAGCTAGCTACAATTAGCCTACAATTTACAAAATGAAAAGAGCTTAAAATGCCATATAATAAACAACTTACTAACCTCGACCGTTCGGTCATGCCGGGAAATATCAAACCTCGACTTTGCCGTATCAACCTCGCTATCGCTCGGTCGATACGTTCAAGTCTCGTTTGATATTTCCCGGCATGACCTCACTCTCGGTTAGTAAGTAGTTATTATTGGACCGCTGGTCAATACGGGTTTGGCATGACTACCCATTAGCCAATCAGAAGGCTCGTACTGTCGTTGCCATATAATAAAAATGTTTAATATCTCTGTTTTGCCAATGTATAGAAACAATAAAAACTAATGAAAAATCTCATGTAAACCATGGTCTGTAAGGGGTGAAAAATGTTATTAAACTAAATATTGACCAAATTGATAGTAGTTGAGCTAAAGATAATATTTATGGTGAAAATGTTTTTTTTGTACTTTGGGATGGTTAAACAGGCACTAACTCAATTTGATTTGGGAACATTATTGCTGTTCCTTAAGGTTGAACATAACAGGAGGGTTAAGTGAAACTGTGAGATGAATCATTGTCTAGACGGTCCCAGTCACCAAAGTTGTTGTCTGGTAGTTTGTATAGTGGGACCGTCTGGTAGTTTGTATAAATGTAATGACTGCAAGTCCACATACTGGAGCTTACTTGTTGCCTATTCTTGATTATTTGCAGACTACAACTATTAATGCAGTCCCCAAAATGTACAAATCTATGCAGAATATGGAAAATTAAGGGTTTTGATTGAAAAACCATGTTTCTCTGTACATTTTGTCTCTCCAGGAGTGCAGGATCCAAAACATGGTTCGGGAATATTGTAAAATCTTTGCTGCTGAGGCAAGGGTGATTGAAAAGTTTGGCTTTGCACTCGAGTAAGTAAATACTACAAGCCACCACTAATACTACTTTCATATGGTTAAAAACATTTTTTCTTGTCCATCCTCACATACCCAGCAAGCTAATTATACAAGCAAATTATGAATATTTCACAGAGATTATATCTCCACCTTTTATCTACTGTACATTTTATTTGTGCTTGTAAAAATAACTTATTTTTGTGAATCCCAACAGAGTGATGCCTCAGTATCTGATGTACCGCCCTGCAAACTCAGTGCCCTATGCTACAGTGGAGGCTGACGTAAACGGAGTTTACTTGAAGTACTGTCTGATGGATGCTAAAGGCAGGCTGATCACAAGAACCACCTCTGAGGTGGAGCAGAAATGCTGCACTTTCCAGCACTGGATCCACCAGTGGACACATGGCAACTTACTGGTCACTCAACTAGAAGGTAAGACTCACAGTGTTAGTGGTTATGAATCAAGATTAATTATGTATTTGTTAAAGACTGTTAAGGTATTGTTGTAAGAAAATAATCGATGTGTTCTGTTTTTTAGGAGTTGGAATGAAAATCACTAATGTTAGAGTGGCTACCAAGTCAAAAGGGTTTGTATCTATAACTGTATTACTGTTCTTTGAATTGTACTCTGAGGAATTTTGTATAATGATTGTTATTATGTGAAACATTGCTCATAGTCCATCTCATATTATACAATTTTCTTTATAAGTATTTCTGTATTGCAGGTATCAAGGTCTTACAGACAATGGCTCTCCTAATGTAATTGAACAGTTCTTGACTCAGCATCAGTGTAACTATTACTGTGGGCTTCTTGGTCTACGAAGCCTGAAAGTCATGGACAGCCTGCAGCAACCCCTTAAGATCAAAGGCTCCAGGAGCCCCCTGCTCCACCGCAAGTTAGGCCAAGGCTCCAGTCCCCAGATCCAGAGAAAGGGACTCGGCAGTCCTCAAACAGCCAAAAAAGCCACTTCTAGTCCACAGATGGTCAGAAAGACCAACTCTAGCCCCAAAGTTGTTCGAAAGACGAAGACAGAAGACAATCCCAAGACGGTTCAGATTTCCAAGGATGTCACCATAAGGTAGAAAAAGGACATGTCAAACCCAACTTTCATTTGATTTTGAAACACAGAGGATTGTAGGTTACCTTGGGGCTTTAACATTACGAAGATGTAAAAGTACATATACCTGAGCAGCCATCAAAACTAAAGCAATAAGTATTGAATCGTTTATGTGTAAAACAGGGAATAGGTCAATGACCAATCGTGTTGTTGTGTAACTTTACTGTGAAATACATATCTGCTGACTTTACTGTTACACAATTGCCCCTTTTCCAGCTTAAAGATAACTGCTAAAGTGAATGGAGCTTATAGGTGGAGTTTACAGCACTGAGGAACAGGTCTCCAGAGTCCATGCTCTGACCTCTGATTGACATTTGAGGTTGTATTCAAAACAGTGGTGCTAAATAAACACACTATTTACTGCTTATGCAGGAACAAGTAAAAAGCACCAACAAGCATGTACTGTACATCTGGGATGTACTCTATGTGCCTTGGTAACACGTGGTCTTATTTACTCATGATGTCAACCAACTGTTAAACCTGTCTGAATCAAGGCAGCATGCATTACATGTGCACTGAGTTTTTTTCTGTAGCATTGTATTTCTAAAATCTCTGCACATACCTGCATGTGTTGAGGAACTGCATACATTTTGTGTCTTGAACAAATTGTTGTGTAATCTTTGCCAACATGTCTTTTGGTAGTTTTTGGATTAACTATTTGAATTCCTGTGTATTTAATTGGAAAACAACAGGGTCACACGTGGAACTCAAACTACAATCCACCAATCCCATTGGCCTAGTTCCTTTATTGGTTGTTGTAATGTTGTGAAAATGTATTGACAAAGTCTTTACAGTGTTGAGGAGTAGAAATGGGTTTACAGAAACACAGATTATATCATCTAGGCACATGGTCAAGCTTTCAGAACTAACACATAAGTATGAGACTGATGTACACGCTGTTGGAATGACCCATTGTTGAAGTTAAGATTTAGAATAACTTACCTCCAGCTGATCTGAATTGCATGTATTACATTACAGTTTTATTTATAGTGCCTCATTTATTTAGATGTTTATGGCATTCTTCAAATATTGTAGAAAAAAAGTGGTTTGTTTATAATTATGTTGAGATGTGTAAACAAAGTCAGTGGTGTATATGTGAAAGTGTGAGTGCTGAGCCTGAGAGCGATTATGTTAGAAAGTGTGTACTGTGTGAAAACTGTTTTATTTAGTATGTTATTTGAAAGACAATTTTGTAAAATAAAATAGTAAAACATCCAATAAATACTCTTCAGAGATTATTTAATCATGTTGTTGTTATACCATACATTTCTGTGCAGATTTACTACAGTAAATTCAATTTATAAACATGAATGTAGTATAGATATGTCACTCTACATGTACATTTGAGTAATTTCCTAAATATGTCCTCTCATCCTCTTAATTACGATTGAATATAATTTTAAATACTAAATACAGTAAAGCAGAGAGGTAAAGGATTATCTGTGATATCAAACAATTCCCTTTTCATCCTTTTTTTGACTCAGTATTGTATTGTATGATTATTTACCACATTGTGGTTAAATGCGGAAGGTGAAAGCTGTAGTAAAGCATTTCACACCGAGTTCATTCCATATAGCCTGATGTGGAATTACAATGTTGGCTATTCAGCTCAAGTTGTTTGCATGCAAACCCATAAACTATTCTTAATTACATCAAATTTACAGCAATAATTCATTATCGAGCTTGCTACAATTTTTGTTTTAACATTGCGAATTTTGTAACCACAAAAAGTGGTACAAGAGTCCTACTAAAATAAAATATAATAAAAATATATATGTATACTGTATATATTTGCCCGTACAGTTGGTATAGTTGCTTTAATCTATACATTGTTTACATTTATCTTTAGGTAAGTTTATTACCTTTGTTTATTGTTTATTTTGACTGCTTACATAAATATAAATATTCTGTATATTGTGTTTATATACATACACAAACATATACAGTATGTAGGTGCATATTTCAATATTTCTGAAATCAACATACATTACTATTGTTCTACAAACAACAACCTACCTACAAATAGGTGCATCAAAGACACCACAACACTTTGTAAAATATAGAGTGGCATTCACCACTGTGTTCCAAGAGCCCTCAAATGAGGTCCCATTGTTAGCGCTGCAAAAGATAATTGAAATGATGAAAGTCATACTAATTCTATCATATTTGATAAGATTTTTTGAAACACATTGATGGCCTGCTTCTGATATTTGCTGTTACAGTAGATCTATTTTACAATTGTGACTTACCTTTCAAAGAGATCTTCACAACAAGTTTTCAAGTTCAGAGTAGAGGCGTTGAACGCATAATTCCTGAAAACATCCAGACAGTCGAGAGGAGGTACAAAGAGGATCCCTGAAAGACAGCAGAAGTCATGAAAACCAAATCAAACAAGAGACTTCTGAACTTTAGGAATATTGCTTAGTCTAAGATCCAACAGAGGTTACAATGTGGAACACGATGGCAGGAGAAAGGTAAGTGCTTACCTGCAATGCAAGCATTAACTAAAGTTACACAGGTCCCCGTAATAAGGGCTCTCAACACTAAAGAGGAAATGTCTCCTCTTCTGGAAGGGCAGATAGATGCTTTAACAGAAAAGATTGGCTTTTGTCAGATTGTATTAACATAAGAAGTAAATGAACATGTCATCAAGTCCCTGGAGGCTGGAGCAAGCAGGTTCCTACTTACATAGGCCTCCAATCACAATCCCCAGGGAGCTGAAATTGGCAAATCCACAAAGAGCATAGGTGCAGATGATTTCTGATCTCACCTTAAAGATGGAAAGAGAAAAAAATGACAGCACAAAATTAGATTTGTGACAAAGACATAGTAAGTCCAGGTGTGAACCCTATTGAACCCTAATGTTATGCAAGTAGACAGAGACAAAAATACACTTACAGAGATCCACATCCTCTCTGAATTAATGATTTCTTCAAGTCCATCAAGTCGGTTTTTCTTCAGCAAAGCTAGTTTCTCGTAGGCCACAAACTCGTTGAGGAAAAGCTTTATACCAATAAGTTCTGCTACTATAGGAGTCTCATCAAATGGTATTCCCATCATGAAGGCCACAGGCATGAAAACATAAGAGCAGATCTCCTGCAGGCGAGAATGTGTAATATATACAATGGAAATAAACACGTGTACTGTAAATGAATTCAATTTGGATGAATATGCATCAATAAATCAACATAAATTCACATACCTCAAATGTAAGAGTAGGATATCCCACCATGCCACCCAGCCAACCCAGAGCAGAGTTAATAAAAGCAAGGATAGCCAGGAATGCTATTAAGTTGACAGCAATGTTAGCAACCAGGCCTATTGATGCTGATGCCCCACTGCTAGCGGCCTCCAAAACGTTCTGTTCATCACTAGAGATAAAAGTTGATCCAATTAACATTTTCTGTGAGTTGTTTTCAAAGAAATGCCACTAAACAAATGATGCACTTACCCACTATTAACTTTGATACTTTTCTCTGATCGGAACTTGGACTCTTCTGTCTCTGGGTAAGAAAGCTTGGAGAAAGCCAAAGCACATGGGGCAGCCATCACTGAGGCAGATATCAGAGAGGAGGCATCTATCTGTGTTGTAAAGAGAAATCGCATGATGTTATTCGATGGAAAACGAATAATCACATTCCAAACCTGCTGTGAAACATTCTGCTACTATGGATATTACTACATTTCGATCAGAAACAACTGGGACTCCACCCTCTCACTACACCAGTTCCAGACACCCTGCTCTGCCAAGATGTACAAAAACTACCCTGGTGGTTGGAGTCCTCAGCAACATTATCTATTGGTAATATTCTATTCTGTGATATTGTATTCTATGAAAACATTAACCATGATAGCACAACAAAGCAGTGGTAGTACCCCAAATAAGATAAAGGTGCCCATCACACTTCCTGCAATAGTGGCAAAACCACCAGTCATGACAGCATGGATCTCAGACTTGGTCATGTCCTTCAAGTAGGGGCGAATAAGCAGTGGCGCTTCTGTCTGATGGAGAAAGTGAGGATTGACTGGAAATTTTGAACAAACTGAAAAACATCTGAATAATTCTTATCCATGTGTATCTACAGAATTGAATGTTATGACGATGATCATCATTTAGACCAAAGGCAGACATGTTAAGACCGAGTCTGGTCCAAAGTACCTGTCCAACAAATATGTTGCCTGCAACACTCAAGGTCTCAGTGGGGGAGGTTCCCATCGTTATCTGCATGGCCCATGAGATCTGAATGTACATAAACACAGTTAAGACGCGCCCAAACCTTACTTAACAGTTTGAGTTTGTTGTTTAATGGACTTTTACCTTAATAATGATCCACTGCATTATTCCCAAGAAGTAAAGGACTGACATCACACTGCTAAAGAACACTATGATGGGCAAAGCCTAGAAATATTTGGATATCACATACAGTGGGTTATTAAAATGTGTTCTTATCAGGCAAGTAGTTATGATGAACTGGTGTTTACGTATGGTACAGTATGTTAACTGCATAGAGATAATTTGTTCACTCACTTGAAATGCAAAGATGTCTAGTATCAGATCCTTTCCAAACATAAACTCAGATCCAGCTATTGTGTAGTTCAGGAATATCTGAAAGGGAAACCCATAAGAAGAGCAAGCTATTTTAGAAAGGTCTCAACCATGTAATGCATGCCCATAAAATAACCTTGTGGAACTGTAAGCATGTTATTTAGGTAATTGCATGCAAAGATAGCAAAAAGCATATTTACGTATCTTGACATCTACGTATTACGTATCTTGGATCTAAATGTTAAGGTTGTAGGTCTTAAGGTTTATCACAGAATGTCTGTGTTTGTGCATATTTGCCACTGATTTTATTGTTAAATGGACTACTACCCAGAGATTGGACACCATAAAAAGGGAACTTATAGATAAACATAAGACTTCAAATGATCATGGTCATGGTATTACCATGTTAAAATTATTAGTTGTCCATTTTTACCTGCACTTGTTTCCCCAGCCATTCGAAAGCTATGAAACCTGGTTCTGTCCTTAAGACAAACAGCCCAATGCAGAATTGCAAGCCAAGACCCCAAAAGACAGTTCTCCATGCCACCTAAAAATAAAAACAATACACATTGTTTAATACAATGTTAGGAAAAGCATATACCTGTAATACTTTAAAAACTAATAATGTAGATAAAATACATCAGAGGGATTTTCTTGGAAAATACCAAGTCATTGTTACATGAATCACTTATTACAACCTGACGAGAACAATTCCACAAGCATAAAGGATATCCAAAGTCTGCAATAAACTGTAATAAATGACAGGTTACAACAAGTTAACAAGTGGCTACATAGCCTAGGAAACAATCTATTTTCTTTTAGTACTTACAGCTGTCCTATGTGCTGAGAAGATAAATAAAACCAGAATGAACATGCAGACACCCCCAAATGAGATGAGCTGTTCTGGGCGTTTGCTTGTGTCTACTGCCAGCCAGGTCACCAGCAGGCCCACCACCACAAGAACAAACACCCTGGATTAGCCAGAACAGATGCTGTTAACAGAGACACTGAAACCACCAATCAATGTTATTGCGTTATTCCCCAGGTACATTACTGTAGTTGCTTACCATGTGATCCATCTCTGCTTGGCTTTGAAGCATCTCAAAGCAGGTTTCAAACACTTTACAATATTGTCTCCCTGGTAAGTTTTAAGTAAATCGTAGGTTTTCGAGACAACTGCCAAACTGGTGAGGACCACCAGAGGAATAGCCCTCTGAAAGTCTAGTACACAGGCAGTGATGAAAAACGCCACATAACCTGGGATGAGAGAAAAGAACACTTAGTAATACATAAAGTGTTGAGTAGGCAATTAGATAGTATAAAAGGCTGATATGACAAGATCTGAAAAAGTGGGATATAAGTACTACTGTCTTTTCTAAATCACCTGTCCTTGTGTGGAAAAGCACTATTTTATGCAGTCCAATATGTATGTATTTGGATAGGTAAAATAATTTGGCCAGTCTCACTATTAACATTACTTTACCTGCTCCGAGTATGCCCAGAACAATGTACTTGATGGTTTTTGAGTGAGCTGTAAAGTAATCTTCTGCAGCATTAATCGGCTTGGAAACCTTGCTAAAGTACAAATGAAGGAGGTTAGTTCTCCGATCCCACTACACGCCAGTCCAGTTCTAACAGCCAGTCCTTTCATTACTAAACAAAAGCACCTTAATTGGAATAATTGTTATAAATATGAAGCCTGTACACAACAATTTCATTAAATGTGACATGACAGAAGGGGCAGATTATATTTAGAAGTCTGAACTGGTTATGGAACTGTTACCAAACATAGCTGAATACAATCTCGACAGCTCAGTTCACACTGCAATTCCAGTAAACAAATCTGTACACATTTGAACCATTTGGAATATTGCATTCATATTAAATGCTTACCTCATAAAACAAAGATTATACAGAAATCATGCAAATGTGTGGAAAAATTATGAAACTCACATTTTAAATATAGTTATAGTTTTCTGCAATAATGTGATGATAGATTATGTCCTACGTTAGAAATATACTTTGATGAATAAGTGTGCATGATAAATTATACATAGTAATCCCATAGATACGGTATTAAATCCTTTTGTTTAATGATTGTACCTCAAGAATGATCCCAATCCTTTGGCAGACTCCTCTTCATTGATAGTGCTAGCAATTGAAAGGTTGTCTTCCTAAAAGAAACAATAACGTTTTCATATTCAGAGCATCTGCTGTAATGCACTGCCCAGAAAACAGGAATGATTCTTGACACATACCTGTATTTCAAAACCGAGGTTCTCAACCCCATTTCCATTGGCAGGAGAGACAACCTTTAGCTGTGTATCACTGGGTTCCGCTGAAAATACAGTCAAAGTTCCCTTATTTGTTAATTGAAAAGAAAAAGTATTCACTATTTCAGCTACAACACAGAGAGCAAAACCGGTATTTCTTCCCATGCCATTTCTCACTATCTACACTAGTAAACACTCCCACACTATCTTCCTAGTTAACGTGTAAAGAATGTAGCAAAACAAAACACCTGAAACACTTGAAAACTGTTTTAAATAAAAGATCAATTCAGGAAAAGGAGAGCAAATGGCTTACACATTGTGCGTCCTGTTTCTCTGAGGGACAGAAGTTTCTCTGTGTTGGACAAATACTGTGCATAGAAAAATTATCTGCCCTCCTTGGAAAACCTTATTATTAATTAACAGACGCGTTGAAGAGAAGCTGTGATCAGTCAGGTACTATCCCATAGGTAACAGGTAGGAGGAGGCAAACATGACTAATGTTAGAATTGATTTAATGAATTGCCATATACATGGAATAACAGATAGGCACTAAAACTATTTGGAAATTAGATACATCTTCCAAAGGTTTATGCAGTAAAATGGAATATAGCTGACATAGTGATTTTGCACAACAAATATTAGGCAAACTAGAAAAAAAATTAACATGAGCACACTTTGTCATAGAGGGTTACTGTATGTGCACAAGGGAAATAACATACAGTAGATTAATCCAACACAACCAGTCAAAGGTTAAGCCACTCCACCACTGTTACATCATAAGTAACAGAAAAGAATCACCCTCGGTTCACTATCAACTTCTGCCGATATTAATATAGTCAGAGAACGACTGTTAGGTGTCAAGTGATAGCTTTGGGACAGATAAAAATATACAGCAGATAAAAAGAAAAAATATTACCATGGTTAAAAAAAAAGAGTGCAATGAAACTTTTGTACACTAGATGCCAGTAATAAGCTGGCATGTATGCATTCTGGAGGATAACCCCTTTTTTGAACATGTACCCTAATAGGCTATGATCAAATCCAAACACATGCATGTGCCATTAATAAACAATAAAAAAGCAAATAAAAAATCTATAGAAATAGTGCTACTGCATTTAGAGCAGATACAACTTGATTATATTCACCACAGACATGAATGGACATTATATAATAATTTTAAAAACTTCAGTAAGAGCCTCAAAGCTCCAGGAAATACAAATGATCTTCCTGGATGCCATAAAAATCTAAAGTGCTATCGTCTGTTCCTGTTCACTGAGTAATGAGTCATAATTGGAGAATAACATAGTTAATGGACACTTTTGTGACTTTAGGGGCACAGTTTACTGATTAGTAATAGATAGATAGATATATACTTTATTAATCCCGTGAGGGAAATTCAGGATTTAATTTAATGTAGTCTACAAGAAAACAGCATTCAAGGGAAATACTTTTAATTCTGCCCCTATATTCTCGGCCAACACTAAGCCTACTGTAGCAAAAATATTTGAATAGGTCATTTAAAGTGTGTATTAAATTATTTACAACTAGTGCAAAGTGCCTGTGATGCAGTCGGTGATTAAGATGCCAATGAAACACACAAACAGATTGAACTTCAGACTTTAGTGCACAGAGCCTTGGTAAAATTGGTGGCACACACATGCTGCTAAAACTAAAACTAAGGCATAGTGTGACACTGTGGTGTAAAGCACATTTATGAATGTGGATGTTGTTTGGGTGTGTCTTATGTCCTATGTGTCTTATGTGTTCCTTTTTGTTTAATGCCTATAGTTGATAGTGACTATCTTATGGTTTTAATTTAGTTTTAATTAATTTATTTATTACAAGGACTGCACTTAATTTCGTTGTACCTGTGACAATGACAATAAAGATATATTCATTCACATATTCACATATTCATATTCATTCACACACACACAGATTCCTGGAATTATAGATAGGGCATAGAAAGCAATTTGTCATTATTTTAAATAAATTGCCAATGCTCTGGTATATTCATGCAAATATTTATGTAGCTGTCAGAAATATTAATCTATCAAGCATTGCACAGTCAGTCGGTGAACAAGTTAAGAAAGCTTTATTGCTTGCGGCCACAAGGAGACAAAACATCACACGCCATTGTGCTAGAAGTTTGTCCGCTAGTATGTTGCGCTAGCTAGCTATTTAAACAAGGCGCTCTTGACTGCCATTGGCTAAGACAAAGCATCTTGTGTTCCATGGCTCTTCTTCATTGGCTCCTCTGCATAGACCTGGCGTGCGTGTGTGTTTGAGTGTGTGCATGTGTGCTCTTTGACCCCTGTAAGCCTCCCCCACTCTTTTATGGACTCTCCAGAAAGATAGTGGTCAAGCCCAGTTCCCCTTGTTTACGTAAGCCTAGTGTTACCCAGAGTTCAGATTTGGGGTTAGGCCTCTCTTTGCACACAAGGAATATTGTAACACAGAATCATTCTTATACAGGATAAATATGTAACATCTTAAATTTTTCCAACAGTAGCCTAGCGAAGCGACAAAATGCTTTCACGTCCGTGCAGGGTCGCCAGTCCTCTAAAGGGCGACACTCACTCTAGAGCACCTAAACACTACCTTTTTTCTAACTGGGCACACCTGGGGTGATAACTACTTCCTATTTAAGCACTGGGTGTCCTTCCCTCTTCACTCGGTCAAGGAGTTTCGTGAGTACGTTACCTGTCTTTACACTTTCCCTGTGGATTATTTGTTCCGTGGATTCTCTTTGTGGACTACCCTTCCGTTGGACTACCTGTTATATTTGGCAAATAAACAACTATTGCATCAACCCTGCAGTCTGCGTGTGTGCCTGAAAATCCCGGCCTGATAAATGCTTTCCATTCATTTTCAATTGAGCCAGGTGCATTGTGGGTAGCGACGCTAGCGATTCAAGTTGAGACTGACAATTTGATTGGTCCGAACAGCTCCTGTTCGGATATTAGTTGTTCCCCGAACGACCGACTCCAGACCCAACTTCCCGACCAAATTTTTTTGTGGGCGGGGATAAGTTTGCCTGGCACCCAGGCTACGCACCGTAGGGTGTTTGCTATGTATAATTTGACTTTTTTCTTGCAAATTTTGTAGTTTTCTTCTTGCAAATTTGTGACTTTATACATTTGGAGAATCTATGACTTTTTTCACATAAATTTAGTAGTTTTTTCTAGCAAATTTGTGACTTTATAAACTCAAAGAATCTCCGAATTTAATCTCGGAATATTACCCCCCACCCCTCCTCCGGCTCCTTTTCAAATTATTTACCTGGCCCTAATACGCCGTCGTACAAACACGCCGTCATACGAAACAGATTTTACCTTTACCTGAGAACTCCAGTGCATTGCGCTTATAGTTTCATTTCATTGCGAATAGCTAGCAAACCCCTTGAAAGCAGCTGATTATCTGTTCTAAAAGCAAATGCGCTTCTAAATATGGAAACTTTCTATTTTTCTTACAGTCTCCGCTTAGTTTCATTTTATTACTATTGTGCCTTTGTTAAACGCATAGTTCAATCGCGGTAGCCTAAAAAGCAGGGCTGGACTGGGACAAAAAAATGGCCCTGGCACTTTTCCTCAGACCGGCCCACCACAATCGGTCGGATACCACCCACCAGTTCACCATCCTTGCGGTCCCTGTAAATATGCATAGAGGGTAGGCTACACAGGGTGCTAGGTGAGGAAAGGGGTTCGCTGTTCCATTCCCCAAAACCAGTGGAGAAAATCTGCTATCAACTTTGGGGGGGACAATTATATGACATTTTCTCAAGAGCAATTCCTGAGGGGGACACCAAAATTACTGCTGTAGCACATAGCATATTAAAGAAGCACCATTGTGTCCATAATCAGCAAAGCACTTTCATTGCGTATTATTCATATTATTGAAATTACATAGTTATGATTACAGTGATTAATTGGGGGGGACAAATCCTATTTTTCCCAGGATGGGGGGTCGTGTCCCTACAAAGCTGAGTAGTAGGCCTCAGCGCCATGGACCAGTGTACCAGGGCAAGTGGACCAGTGTACTCACTCTCTCTTGACTGACACCATGGTGATCAAAGGTGGCAGTGGAGTAGGGCCTACACACACTATTCTCCTGCACCCGCCCTGCGAGTCCCTCCCTGTTAATCATGTAGCTAGCTGTACCATGTTTACCGCTTCAATTACTCTCCTGCTCACTCTGTCCCTCCTTGGCTTCACTGTCTGTCAGACACCTGCTACTCTGCCTGACAGGTGCCATGGCCAGTCACCTGTCCTCTATGTTCTATGTTCACCTGTTTTGCAAAATGTCAGGTACTGTAGGCTAAGAAACTGACCAATGAACCAATGGGCTGCTGTCCCTGCTTTATGGGCCGGTCGTTGGCCAATTTTATATTAATAAAAAATAAAATAAATCATATATTATATAATATCGGCATTTGCCCGGTATGCCAGATTACTAGTCCAGGCCTTCAACTCGTTGCAGACCAGAGGACCTAATCAGAGAATAGGCTGTGACGCAAAGAGAGCAAGCCAAGCTGCTGCAAATTATTTTTTCATTCTTTTCCATTATTTCATGAGAGAGAGAGAGAGAGAGAGAGAGAGAGAGAGAGAGAGAGAGAGAGAGAGAGAGAGAGAGAGAGAGAGAGAGAGAGAGAGAGAGAGAGAAGAATAGAGAGAGAGAGAGAGAGAGAAAGAGAGAGAGAAAAAGAGAGAGAGATATTCCTGTAATTAATAGAGATATGTGTTCTGGGAATGTTTAGATTTCGCCTGTACCACAATGAAGTCAGTTCCACTATCTACAGCAAACAAAACCTACTATATTTAGGCTACACAACACATTCAAGAACTTCTCTCATGGGTGGGGGCGGACCTGCGCACATAGCGCCGGACAAATCTCTAACTGTAGTAGATTTGAGCAAGGAAGGAGGAGCTACACTAGTTGGACTAGAAGCACACTGTCACGAAACACCACAGAGGCTAGCTAGCTAGCTACGTATTGAAAATGATTAGCATAGCTAAGCTACGTTAGCTGGCTACGATTTTTACACTCATGCCGTATTACGCACTAGTAGGTGTATAATGATAGTGTTCTGGTTACTTAGTTATGTATCAGTCTTATTAACGTTCATATGCTATCTAGCTAGCTATCCCATGTTACCTAGTAGAATCCAGTTTGCTAAAATAGCTGTTGGTTGTCACCTGACCTGCGATTATTGCTAACTACTTAAGGCTAACGTTACGTTAGCTAGTAGTAGCTAGGCTAGTCTGTTGTCTTGCCAGTGCTGCTTCAAACGTAGAGCTAGGGCTAACCGAGAAGGAGGCTAGGTTGGAGTGGGAGCATAATGGTTTCAAAGCGGCTGTCATGAAATAGGTGACGTTTGTTTAACTGCATGTTATTAGCCTAGCTAACCTTCCGAATGACCCATAATGTCACTAAACTAAAGCTTAGCTAGGGCATACCAGCTGATTAGACTACGCTAGTTTGCTAGCGACGTAGCCAGCTGTCAGAAATTACAGCATCATTCTTGTAAATTGGTCTAACATTCCATACGCAAATAACCCCTTCTAATATGCTTCAATTAACACATTAGGCTGAGTCAGTAACTTCGGTTGTAAGATTGTGATAGCTTTATATTGCTAGTTGATAAATAAAATGGAGTCATAGTGTATCATCCAGCAAACCTTTCTTGGTTAGACATGCCATCGTAATTCACTGATATTATTCTTTAAATTATGGACTAGCTAACATGTCAGCATTTACGCCAGCAAATCATGTTTATATTTGTCATGCATCCTCAGGTATTTGGAAGCAGCCAAACATGGGTGACATGAAGACACCAGATTTTGATGATCTTTTGGCTGCATTTGACATCCCTGATGCCACCAGTTTGGATGCCAAAGAGACCCTTCCGCATAGTCAAGACGAGGCGGAGGGCCAGCTGAAACATACAGGGATGTGTGTGGACAATGGATTACGTTTTCACCAAACTGTGGGTACATCTGATGTTCCTGCTGTTAGTGTTATAGTGAAAAACACAAGTCGCCAGGAGTCACTAGAAAGTGTTGCAGAGAGAGAAGGACAACACTTGGGACCCCCCGCTACAAAATGGGTTCAAAGGACCAGGCACCTTCATGGAGTCTCATCAGTTATCTCATTGTGGCTCCTCAAAGTCATTCATGTCCACATTAAATGGTGACAGTTCTGGGGGACTTTTAGGAAAGGCCCCCATCCAGCACAAGCCAGAAGGAACACCATCCTTTTCCCAGTCCTGTAACCAGTTTAGTCCCATTTCTAGTCCTGAATCGGAAGACACACAAAGCAATTGTCTAGATGTATGTCCAAAACAAGAGCAACCTTTCTTCACAGATGTTTCTGTCTCTACATCTATCAAACCACCATCGTCTGATAATCCAAAAAAACAGCAGTACATGTTTGACAGGTGGCAAAAAGAAGACTGTGATGCACATCAGGACAATATGGAATGTAGTGGAAAATCCACCAAAGCACAAAAGAAGCCTGACAGCCGTGTCAGAGAACATCAAGATAAGACCGATTGTCAAAGCAGGGCTGTAGATGCCACAAATAATCAACATAGTGTTGGGATTAACTGTAATACAAGAGCAGAGCCAGTAGTGCCCTCCTTTAATCCGTCTATCAAATCATCCAAACTGTCCTCATGTCTAGAGGCACTAGTGGCTCTGAATGCCAGGAAGGATTCCAGTGAGCAAACAAACCCGAGAGATTCACCATTAGCTCATAATGCTACCTTGAGTCAAAAGGTAACTATCTCTCCACTGAGCCCCCGCAGTCCTCTTGAGGCAGTGAGGCGAATTATGAGACAATCCGACAGCCCTGTAAGCCTTGGTAGTGACAGCAGTGACAAAGCCTCTCCACCAGCACTGGTGTCTGGCTCACCACCAGCCATACCAAGGGTTAGAATTAAGACCATCAAAACCACCACAGGTCAAATCAAACGCACAGTTACCAGTGTGCTGCCTGATTCGGAAACAGAGGAAGTCCAGTCAGCCTGTGATTCTTCTCCGTCCCAGAGTACAATTACCGAGCCCTACTCTAGTATATCTCCCTGTCAGTCTCACAATGTGAGCGATGATCCTATTGGTGTCCCCATCAGAGGTGCGTTGGTGGTTACCCCATCAGCAGCAGTTTCCGCAGTGAAAGCAGAGGGGAACTCTAAGAAGACAGGAATAACGCCATCCCCAACTATTTTCCATAATATAGGTGGCCCTGCAACGAGATCTGTTCCTGGTGCTCAACAGGGGCAGAAACAGAAGAGAAGTACATCCTGTCAAGCAGGGAATGCTACCAACACAAACTTCCTTCCCAAAGCAATGCACTTAGCTAATCTTAACCTGGTCCCTCACAGTGTTGCAGCCTCAGTCACTGCAAGGTCCACACATCAACAAAACCAACAACATGCAATCTCTTCTTCTGTGGTGTGCAACACTGTCCCTCTTGTTCACCAAGTGAAGAAAGCGACCCCTACGCCACGCACTGCAATCCCCAGCTCGGCAGCAGGAACCCTAAACAGGCTCTTGAACAATACCAACCCTGTGCCAACGTACGTGCCCAACCTGAATCCTCCACCTGAGAGCAACATTAGTTTGCCGCCACGTGGATATTGCTGCCTCGAGTGCGGCGACTCGTTTGGCGTGGAGAAGAGTCTTGCCTATCACTATAGCAGGAGAAGTGTTCACATTGAGGTTGCCTGCACCCACTGTGCAAAGTCGCTGGTGTTCTTCAACAAGTGTGCCCTGCTGGCACACGCACGGGAACACAAAAACAAAGGGATGGTGATGCAGTGCTCTCAGCTTGTTATGAAGCCTATCGCTGAACGACAGATGTTTGTGCCCTTGAGGACTGAGTCGTCTCTAGATGCGGGCTCTCACATGCCCCTGTCTTGCTCAGTTAAAGAGCAACCGGTCATGCCCTTATATCCTGATAAAGTCATCAGACACAGACTGCGTTGCCTGGAGTGTAACGAACAGTTGTCTGACTACAGAGCATTGGCAGGCCATTACCAGAGGCTTTCAGATGAGAAGGACGGACTGGTGAGTAGGAAGATTTTTCTTTTTCCTTCTTCATAATTCATGGTTATTTTAGTTATTATTAAATTACATGCTCCCATACTTGCTTCATGAAGTCCAATTCCAAACTCCATTTCAGGTGCTGAAAAGCCAAAAAGCTGTCTGACATCTGATCAACACTTGATCAATGCATGCACCCATTTGATTGGGCTTGAACAAACACAATTTTCATTTAGGACAGGAAAGGATATCAAAAATATGGTAAACATGAATTTAGCTCCGAAATGCTTTGTGTATAATCATGAAGAAATCACTGTCTTATAGATGTGCAAGGTGTGCTCAATGCTGTTGCCCAACAAGTGTAGCTACAAAGCTCACCAACGCATCCATGCACACAAGTCTCCTTACTGCTGCCCCGAGTGTGGTGCCCTCAGTCGCTCTGTGGACATACAGAAGCATGTGAAGGAGAACTGCCTACACTATGCACGCAAGGCTGGCTACAAGTGAGTTAACCCCTTCGCCCCTTTAACTAAGAATGCAGGTATATTAACGCTCCTCTGGCACACAGCGTTAATGCACTCTTTCACATATTTTATTTTATATTGTACGGTATTGTTAGTATTTTGTTGTAAATGTCTTTTATATATATATATATATATTTAAGGACCACTTTTTAAGACTTTGAGAATTTTTTCAGATTTTAAGACTCCTCTATATTTACTGTATGTACCAGCCCACCAAAGTTAATTCCTTGTTGTGTAAACTACTTGGCGATTAAACTTAATTCTGATTCTATATCTGGCCTTGGATTTCATTACATACTGTATAGTCTAAATATTGTGTGTCAGTTTCAGTCATACACTTGTGTAATAATTGGATTTGTTACATTCACATGTAAACTTGTCTTCCAGGTGTCTTCACTGTGAGAGGGTTTTCACATCATTTAATGTGCACAAGAGGCACATAGAAGAGAAACACTGTGAAGTTTTCCACAAGTGCTCCATCTGTCCAGTTGCTTTCAAGTCATCTGAAGGTTGTCAAATGCATATGAAAAATAAGCACAGTGCGAGCAAATTGTCTCCTCAGTAAGTGTTAGCAATTTCCTGACAGAGCAAGTGACAACACTTTTTACAAAAAATGAGTGTCCTAAATTTGGTTTTTCTGTTACAGGTCAATCTTTAAGTGTTGTTGTGAAAAGGTTTTCAAGAAGAAACAGTTGTTGTTTCAGCACTTCCATCAAAATGCCAAAATGTTTGCCACTTGTGTATTTAAGTGTCCTGAGTGCACATCAGTATTCACCCACAAGCTACCGTTAATGCAGCATTTTAAGGTTGGCATTATTTTATAAATCATTTGTACTCTCACGATACAATTAACTGTAACATTTAGTCTTAGTTTCACTAGACAAATGACATGAATTCCTCATCCATTGAAGTACAAAAGCGTGATTTTGCTCTGAGAGCTGTTGTCTCTCTCTGTTCTCTAGAGTGTACATGGTGGAGTCTTCAGGGAGGAACCTGAAAAAAGTACCAAACCAACTGAAACGATGTCGAAACACCCAGATGTTACTTTAGCACCCAGTCAGCAGAAGGTTCCTTCTGATGTGACCAGAAAGAAGACCAATTTGACAGCTCGGGTTAGTAAGCCTAGTGTGAAGAGTGCTGGTTGGACGTGTGGAGAGTGCCTGTTCTGGCTACCTGACCGTGACGCATATCTATCCCACATGAAGAACAGCCATGGAAGGGTAAGGAGTTACAATCATTGCATTTAATTCATTGTTAGAAGTATAACCTTAGAAGTATTATTGAATAAAAAAGCTTTATTGTTCACAGCAGATACATTAGTTACGACGGCGTATTAGGGCCAGGTAGAATTTTTTTTTAAAAAAGGAGCCAGAGGAGGGGTGGAATGTAATATTCCGAGATTAAAGTCGTAAATTTGGGAGAAAAAAGTTGGAGATTCTCCGAGTTTATAAAGTCACAAATTTGCTAGAAAGAAACTAGTAAATTTGCGAGAGAAAAAACTTGGAGATTCTTCGACATTATAAAGTCGAAAATATGGATCCATTGTATTGTAGTTCCTGATGCACAAAAGTTATCACCTCATCCAAATGATGATATTGATGATGATATTGATGATGATGATGTTTCCTTCTGAAAAGGCCCAAATCACGGCAATGTCTTTTCAAAGTCAGAATAATGCTTATTACAATCTGGTGTCTGGTGATTCTGGGCTAAAATCAGGAGTAGCCTATTTCCTTATTGCTGAATCCTATTCAAGTTTATTTCTGACTTTTTTCTCGCAAATGAGTGACTTTTTTCTAGCAAATTTACGACTTTAATCACAGAATATGACCCTACCCCTCCTCTGGGTCCGTTCTCTTGGGGGGTACCTACTGGCCCTAATACGCCGTCGTATAATTAGTAGCCTGAAATAGTAATGATAAAATAAAGCCTGTGATAAATGAAAATAGCTGGCCAAGTCCATGATCAGCTCTATTATTTTTAGTGCAGCTTTAGATTGTTGTCTTTTTTTACAGTCATTGAAGAGGTATCCATGTCGAAAGTGTGATAGATCTTTCAATTCTTCAACAAGTTTGAGAAGACACATACGCAATGACCATGATCTACAGAAGAAAACGTACATCTGCTGGTAAATATGAATTATTGTTATGTACAAACCGCTTTGTGTAATTGATCAAAGAATTCAGAATGAAAAACCCTCTTTTACTGGCATGTCTCTTATCTCTCCACTAAAATGTTACCTGGTGGGATATCCTAAGGGAATATTAGCAGTCAAGCAGTACGCAGGTGGGCATGAGTCATTAGTAGTGGATGAAGTACTGTAGCCCCCAATTACCCCAGCGCTGTAGCTGATGTGTAGGGACTGCTTAAGTAGTTGTGTTGCACAGTGGTCGGACACCCCATAACCTTATCCTGCTTCAAGCATCTGCATAGCCTATATACAGTGAGCACCAAAATAGCTTCTCTTTTTCCAAGTACATTGGATTGTAAAGTCAAAGTCCTGATAGTTTACTTTCATTCTAGTGAATTTCTATTTAGTTTGAGATTATTTATTTAGAACTTAAGCCTATTTTAGGGCACAATTATTTGTTATATTGACACCACACAGCTGCATCTCATCAGGCAGGTGTGTAAACATTTGGTGCTTACTGTATAGTATTTTTTTGTATGAAGATGTTATTGTTCACTGTTGTGCTCTGTGTTTTAAAGGTATTGCACAAATGACAAGACAATATTCAACTCAAGTGTGATGTTGAGAAACCACATCAGTTTGATGCATGGTATCAAAAACCCTGACTTTAGCCTAATGCCAGACACGGCTACACAGGATGCTTCGAAGACCTTGGGAGAGGTGAGTTCATAAACATGTTAATTATAAACTTTACAGAAAAGCATATTAATTGTAATTTAATGTCTGATTCATAGTAACAGGTTAGACTGTACTTTGAACCAGGTTGTTCCAACAATAATTATGGGTCCTGTTTGACTTGCAGGAGCTTATCTCCAAAAGGCCTGCCATGGACACCCAGAGAGAGCAACAAGACTGTATTACTTGTCCAGGAAGCTTCTCAGCCAAGCGTTTAAAAAAGCAATTTCGTTGCTCCAAGTGTGGCTTCGTCACAGAAGACGGGCCACAATTCCTGCAGCACATACCTCAGCACAAACTGGACGATAACACTCCTCAGTGCCTTCACTGTGGACTGTGTTTTGCATCTCAGCTGTCTCTCAACCGACACCTTTTCATCGTGCACAAAGTGAAAGAGTCTGAGGAAGTTCGGAGAGAGAAGGTGAAGAGGCCAGAGGTCAGAGAGGAGGAGCAAGAAGAGGAGGAACGAGGAGAGAAGCTGAAATCGGCAATGGGGAATGAAACAAAGAACTTGCTGCCACTGATTGTTGAAAGTATCCTTTCACAGAGCAGAGACACTACAAGGTTGCACGTAGAGAACACCAATGACTCTAATTCCACATACAGCTCTCACCTCGAGTCAGCAGAAACAGTTTCCCAGCAACAACAGATATAAGATGAGATATAACTTTGAACCTCTTGAAAGCTGCTAGTGTATCAATTGTTTTCAGTAATAGGTAGCATAACTCTTTTGTCTTTTGAAGGCATGCATCTCAAACGAATGCTTCACTTACAATTCCAAGTTGTTCCATCTATTTATTCAGTCTAGGAGACAGGTTATTTACAATTAGGAGGATTCAATTAACGTGTTTGAACAAACATGTAGCCCAACATTTTTAATCTGTTATTTCAAATTACCAGCATGTTTGCATTATAGCCTTAGCATAGTATTATCTGCTTTATCAGTTCCTGGTGCATGCAGTAAACATCAATATAACAGTATTGTTTAGAATTATTCCCTGAATGGCCCTACACACCCCAACTCCTCCGACTCAGGGATGTTGATTTGTCTCTCAGGCTGTGTCAAATCTATCAGAACAAAAAAAGGAAATGGGCCATGCTTTAGGTATGAGCAGCCATTCTATGCTGACTTTCCTTGCAGTATCTCACCGAAGGCTTTACACCACAGCTGATTCAGTTTCTTGTAGGTCATGGCAATGCTGTACCAAGCAGACAAAAATACTTTTATTTTGTCGTCTACAAGTGAGTTATTTACCCAAAATCAAAAAGGAGAGTTGATGAAAAAAGTAATACATTATACAATGAATATCGTCATTTTTCAAGTGTTTTAAGAATAATTTAATCTCGCAAGTATTGTAAATAAGTAGTTGTTGCATGTAAGGTGACGTTTTCTTCATTTGTGGATTTTGTATTTAGAGTCAACGATAACATGGAATGGCAGTGTTGCTAATGAACGTATTTGTCTGATATTTATTTGAGGCAATTGAAAGAGCAGGAACCAGGATACATTGCACAGGTATGTTGTTGAAATGGGGAAAGTTTTTGAGTGCATGTGAAATATCAGAAGCTGCAAAATGACAGTGTGGATATTCCTACCTCCAAAGCTTTGCCAGTGACGTTCAACATGATATAGCTTCGGATATTTTTTCTGTGTCTTAGTTATGTACAAACTGTTCTCCCACTTCATTGAATTTTATGAATGATATTGGGAATTTATATATTAATGGTCACATTGACCTATCTAGCTATTCATTTTCTATTCAATTGTATGAACTGTTATATTTCAAGTTACAACAGTGTTTGTCATTTAAACATCACATACGCTATTAAACCTCAGTGATATGAAATGTATACTTTTCAACATCTGACGGTTTTTGTATTGCCTGTAGAAATAACTTTGTACTTTTGATATTCTATACAGTAACCATAGTTAACTTACCACCTCAATAGCTAATGAGCCCTATATTAGCAACACATATTTAACGATCACATATGTTTAACTTTGTACAGTATAGGACGTTGTGCCTTGCTGGTATGTTTACTGCAATAAAATTGCTCATTGATTTGTGAATTGGATTTCATTTTGTGGCATTGCTTCGGGGATCAATATGGACCATTGGATCATTCCAATGCATATGTCACGTGCTCTTGAGTTTAGGTGGACCCTGGGACCGCTTTATAGCTCTACTAATGTCAGGAATCTGTGTGGAGGAAGTGTCTGTATGAACAGAGAATGTCTAATAACGGGAAAACTTCCACTCTCGGGAAAACTTCCGGCTTCTGAACTGGTTGCAGTTCCACTCTGGTTCCATATGGAGGCACTCACGTGCAGAATGAATGACGGTCTATGGAGCTATACCCCCTCAAAAGCAATTTTTCCGAGGATATCATTTTTTGTCTAGTAATTTGAATGTTGCATTCGAAAGGGGAGGCAAAGAAAATACACTGCTGGGTGTTATATATTTTTTAAGTAGCTTTTTTTAACTAAAAAGCCTTTTAGAATGTCAACGACGTCATACACATCGTACCGCCAGAGATACTGCTTTACGGCAAGCTCTGAGTCACTTCCTTTTTTCAGAACTACAACCAAATTCGGTACAAAGGGGTTTAATAGGGAGTGAACAGGCTCTCCGTAGAGGGGCTCTGGTACGAATTAGAATGGTGTTAGTTTCCAACAATTATCTCGAGAGGCAGGCATATGGCGTGAAACTATTGCCAGCAGAGGAAGCTCTGTAAAAAAAAATTGTGTACTTGCAAAAAACATTTGTGTACTTGCAAAAAACATTTGTTTCTCTGTAGAAGGAGGTGGGAACACTGCTCCCCAAACCATTTAAGACAATCAAATATAGCAATTTCTGTGTCAGATCAAATACAAATCTGAAAAAAACTATTAAGACTAGCGAAGATTTCATGCTATTTTCAGAGATTTTATATCATTTCATTCCCTACCCGGAGTAAGCACTCCATCGGTTTCCAGCTGAGAACCTTTAGAGGAAGATTTAGAGATTCCTAGAGAGATTCCTAAAGATTCCTAGGGAGTCAGGTGGCTGAGCGGTTAGGGAATCGTAATCTGAAGGTTGCCAGTTCGATTCCCAGACGTGCAAAATTACGTTGTATCCTTGGGCAAGGCACTTCACCCTACTTGCCTCGAGGGAATGTCCCTGTACATACTATAAGTCGCTTTGGATAAGAGCGTCTGCTAAATGACTAAATGTAAATGTAAAAAAAACTTAATTGTAAATTAAAGGGTGTGGTAAGTAAAGACAGGCATTATTAGGGGTACTCTTGTGTATATTTGAGATATTTCAGTACAATTTTAAAAAGGTTATTAAGATTAGCAAGGATTTTATGATATTTTCAGAGATGAGCAATTTTCTATAATTTTGAGTGAAACGTAAATTAAAAAGTAAAGAGTGTGGAAGTAGGCCACAGATAATTTGAATAATCTGGTGTATATTTGAGATTTTTTGACACAATTCTGAAAAAGTTATTAAGATTAGCAAGGATTTCAAGATATTTTCAGAGATTAGTGATTTATTTGTATTTTGTTAAAACCTTTATTGAAAAGGTAAAGGGTGTGGAAGTAGGCCAAGCATTATTAGAATAATCTGGTGACAGTTTGAGGCTTTATATCCATAGAAATATTATGAAACACATACATCTAAATTGTATGGTTACTTTAAATATAGATCAGTAGATTTTGTAACATAAATGAATACTCATTGCAAATGTGTTACATCACCAGCTGCATCATGGACATGGGCACTATTCCTACCACTTTAGCCACAATGTTCGTACGAATTAAGTCTCTTCGGTCAATTGTCGTGTCTTATTAATGCAAATGCGAACAGAAAATACGATGCTATTTTACAGCATTGAATAGCACAAGTTAAAAAATACAAACGTTTATGTAAAAAAAGCTAACACCTCTTAGGCAGAACTGTACATGCAAGCATCGTATTATGAATTAGGCCTATACAATCATGACAACTGGTTAAACCATTACACATGTAATGACTTATGTTATTAACTTAATTTCTAGATGTTTGTGGTGGTAAGAAAATTTAACAGAGAACCAATATAGGTAATACATTTTGATCAACATAACATAAGCAATTGATAATGTAGGAAACAGCAGACAAATGGTTACATTATCCTTTGCATGAATGTACCAGAGCATTGGCAATTTGTTTAAAATAATACATTATTTAATGATGTGCATAAGTTACTAGAATAGATGAGGTTGAACAAGTACTTCAGAGATGACAGAGAATTTCAATTGTGATCAGAGAAATATACTAAAGCCACTGAGAAGAACTGTCATCACCAGATGCATCACAGGCACTGGCACATCTATAATTCCAGACATCTGTGTGTGTCACCGACATCATCACAGGCACTGTGCCCTATCTATAATTCCAGGAATCTGTGTGTGGGTGCCACAAATTCTATCAAGGGCTATCACTGTCTATAGTTCAAGTTATCAATATTTGTGGAATCGTAATCACCGAATGCATCACAGGCACTGGATAAAGCGAGAGGAACAATGGTCATACCAAAAATAGGCTACATAATCATTTGCGTGAATGTACCAGAGCATTGGCAAAAAAAAGAATGAAAATTTGCTTTTATAACATGCATACATGACTGGTATAGATGATGTGGAGGTTGACCAGGTACTTCAGAGATGACAGAGAATTTTAATTGTGATCTGAGAAATATACCAAAGCCACTGAGAATAATTGTCATCAGGAGCACTGCACTATAATTCAAGAAATCTCGGTCACAGACATCATCGCGGGCACTGTGCACTATCTATAGTTCAAGTTATCTGTATTTGTGTGTTTCACTGGCATCTTAATCACCGACTGCATCACGGGCACTGTGCACAAGTTGTAACAAGCAATCCACCCCTTCCCAAACAGTCTTCAACATCCCTTACACGTCCTTTAAGTCACTACGTCAAGCGCCAACTGTAGCTGATCAATTTTTGTTCAGTGACTTGCATCTCATTATCATATTCTTACCGATCACAATATAAAACTGCATGCACTGACATGAGAGCACGACTTTTAACAACATTCCAGTAAGAGCATTTTTGGCTAGCTCTGAAAGATGACGGGCACTTTGACAAGGATCTGCAGAACGGGACTTGTGTCTTCTATTGTGGCGATCTCATTTATAACTATGACATATTCAATGACTCTCGATTTAACTGACCTAAGAAATAACGTTTCAAAGATTAAAGTAAATCCAAGGGGAAATCTATGGGCATCGGGTGAGTTCATTTGCTTTAGGTAGCCTAAATACATGTATTGTGAACATTTGAAGATTATTATCCAAACATGCAATTCTGTGCCCTCGCAGGTCATTTCATGGGTAAGAAAAGTGTGGAAAGTGTTTTCTCCAAATCATCCTTTGGAGAGGTACCTATCAGTCCTGCGCAAAAAGTGGAGAACCGAAGGGAGCATATTCAACAGTTGCTGAAAATTGCGCTGAATCCCAAACTGAATTGTGGGGACCAGGTAAGCTATAAAATAAATCATAAAATGATTGGTTGAAGATGCATACATGATATTGAAATCAGCTGTTAGCTCAATTATTAGAAGAAATTGTTCTTGTAATATATTGGGAAACATTAACAGCATTCTTTTAACTTTTTAGATGACGGGTCTTCCTATGAAATTACTGAGAAACGCCATTTGAAACGTCCATCATCCAATTTCCAAAAACAGATTAAGTTAATTGTTCGGCTTTGGATAATATCTTATTCGTATAAGCATTCATTCTGTTGTCGTCATCAGTATGATGGCTGATTGTTTATATTTATCAATTAAAAAACGTTTGATTGATATGGTTTCTGTACGGATTTTAACCAATTATATATAGGCAATTAAATAATAATTAAAAACACATCATGTACAATATGTTTAATGTTTGAATTGCAATACACAAATTCAAAACAATTCCCTGGTCTCCTTTGTGCGTCTTAATGCACGTGTGCACTGACATGCTACAGTAATTTCCATTGTCAATGTGTTCCATAGGTTTTTTACATGTTCCCTAGATTATGTTTGTATTAGGCTTCTATAATTCACTTCTTAACCAATGTAAAATATTCGGTAGACTTCTCTACTCGATTGTAGGCGACACATCCGAACCGATA
>CAEFZP010001579.1:0-10000 GCA_903064625.1 Mallotus villosus
CTGTGCAATGTCTGGCTTTAAGTCCTTATTGACCGCAACCTCCTGCCTGAAGGGAGCGGGGCTAAGAGACCGGGCCTGGTGTGCAGGGTCGACCATGATCTTCCTGGCCCTCCCCAGAGCCCTGCTGTTAAACAGAGCCCCAAGGGGGGCAGGGGCACCAATCACCTTCTCCGCCTAGCGTATCACGTGCAGCTTGGCCTGTCCTTGTCCGCTGCAGCGGGGAACCAGGTGATGATGGCAGAGTGTATGATGGACTCGATGATGCCGTGTAGAATTCACCACATGGATTAGGCGCTTGAATTTCCTGAGCTGCCCAGGAAAAACAACCGCTTCTGTGCTTTTTTAGTGAGTGGCATCGGTGTTGGGCCCCCCACTTTAGGTCCCGAGAGATCGTCACCCAGAGGATCTACATGACTCCACTATGCGACTGGGTGCCTACCATAGATTGGAGGGGAGGGGGCGGGTTCCTCCTGAGTCCACTTTAATTCCACTGTTTTAGAGCGTTTAGCTTTAGATTGTTGTGATCGCACCATAAACCACCGAGTCGATCTGGCTCTGTAGGCACTTCATCCCCCCCTGTAGATAAGCCCTACCAGTGTGGTGCATCTGCGATTTGAGGAGCTTGACCGACTGTGGCTGAGGTGCAACAGTTGGTGTAGGGGCAAAACAGAAGGGGACAGGACGCATGCCCTGCGGGACCGGTGCTGATCGACCTCGGCTCGGAGATGTACTTCCGAGCTCACCCGCTGGTCCTGTTAGATAGGAATTTGTAATCCAGCTGCAGGTGGAGTCATGCACCTGCAGCGCAGAGAGCCCACTCTCCAGTATCGGTGGCAAGATGGTGTTGAACGCTGAGCTGAAGTCCAGGAACAGAATTCTGGCGTAGGTCCCTGCAGTGTCCAGATGTTCCAGGACGTAGTGCAGAGCCATGTGTGACCGCGTCTCCACGGACCTGTTGGCCCTATGACGCAAACTGCATGGGGTCTAGGAGAGGGACCGTGATGGACTTCAGGTGGGCAGGACGAGGCGTTCAAAGACCTTCATGACCACAGAGGTCAGGGCGACGGGTTGTAGTCGTTCAGGGTCTGTGATCTTCGTCTTTTTAGGGACAGATGATGATGGAGGCCTTGAAGCAGGCTGGTACCTGGCAGTGCTGTTTGCGTGTCGGGTCGCGCACGGGCCCAGAAGATCCACAGTGGGAAGTTCAAGTTAGTTAAAACAGCACGAGCAGTCTAGTCCAGCCTGACAGTCAAACTGATGACGGATCACCCTGTTTCAATACCTGCTTATGGATCTCCCTTAATCTCCATATCTCTCGCTTATTCCATACTACTTCTCTCCCTCCTCTCTCCCTGTCAGACCTCCATCTATAGCCCCCCCGGCCCCCCTGCCCCCCCGCCCCCCCCACCCCCGCCAGGCAGCATGAATAACAGCCCAGTAAGGAGAGTGTGAAGGACAAGCTGAGGGGATCTTTGGTCTGGGCGGCAGCAAGCACACAGACCGCAGGACCTCCGAGTTCATCATCACTGAAGACATACTGAGGTGGGGGGGCACACACAGTACACACACACACACACACACACACACACACACACACAGTACATCGTACACACACACACACAGTACATGTACACACACACCACACAGTACATGCACACACACATACCACACCAGTACATGTACCACACACACACACACCCACAACACACACACACACCACACACACACACACACACACACACACACACACAGTACACACCACACACCAGTCACACACACACACACAGTACACACACACACACACACACACACAGTACACACACACACCCACACACCACACACACACCACACAACACATTCCATGTACACACACACACACACACAGTACTGTACAACACACACACAACACACACACAGTACATGTACACACACACACACACATACATGTACACACACACACACAGTACATGTACACACACACACACAGTACATGTCACACACACACACAGTACATGTACACACACACACAGTACATGTACACACACCACACACAGTACATGTACACACACACACAACACACACACAGTACATGTACCACACACACACACACACACACACACACCACACACACACAGAGTACATGTACACACACACACAGTACATGTACACACACACACACAGTACATGTACACAGACACCAACACACACACACAGAGTACATGTACACACACACCAGTACATTGTACACATACACACACCACAGATACATGTACACACACACACACACACCACAGAGTACATGTACACACACACACACACAGTACATGTACACACACACACACACAGTACGAGTACATGTACACACACACACACACACAGTACATGTACACACACACAGAGTACTGTACACACACACACACACACACACACACAACACACACACACACACACACACACACAACACACAGAGAGTACATGTACACACACAACATATCTCTCTCTCCATCTAACCCCTCCCCACCCTCCCTCTCTCTCAGGACCTACACCGACTGTGGCTATAGCAACCGTATCCGGGTGATCAACCATGTGTGTGACCTGCAAAGGCCAAGAAGTTTGAAGAGGTAGAGAGAGTGTGTGTGTGGTGTGTTTTTACTGTCAATCACGTGTGAGGTGTGTGTGTGAGGTGTATGAGGTGAGTGTGTGAGGTGAGTGTGTGAGGTGTATGAGGTGAGGTGTTTGACGTGAGTGTGTGAAGTGTGTGATGTGTGTGTGTGTTTTCATGTTAATCACCGTGTATGTGTTTGAGTGTGTGTTTTCATGTTAATCCCGTGTGGTGTTGTAAAGCTCTCTCTTGGAAGTCGCTTTGGATACAGCGTCTGCTAATGAATACGTGTGTGTGTGGTGTGTTGTGTGTGTGTGTGTGTGTGTGAGCAGACTGCGTGGAGGCGGTGTGGACGGCGGTGGAGGATCATGCTCACTCAGGAGCAGCAGGCTGAAGCCAACACGCTGTCTGGTGGCTGCTGAGGGCCTCATCCAGGACAGGTACACACACACACACCACCTCACACACACACACACACACACACCCACACCACACACCTCACCACAACACACACCCACACACACACCTCACACACCACACACACTCACCCCACACACACACACACCTCATACCACCCAACACACACACCTCACACACCTGACACACTCACACCTCACACCTCGTCACACCAACCTCACACACACACACCACACACAACACCACACCACACACCACACACACACACACCACCCTCACACAACCCTCAGACACGCTGTCCTGGTGCTGCTTAGAGCCATCATCCAGGACAGGTACACACACACACACACACACACCACCTCACACACACACCTCACACACACCTCACACACACACCTCACACACACTCACACACCTCAGACACCCGTCCTGGTGCTGCTAAAGCCATCATCCAGGGACAGGTACACACACACACACACACCTCATACACACACACCACACACACACACACCACACACACACACACACACCACCACACCTCACACACACCTCACACCCACCTCACCCTCACACCTCACCATCACACACACACACCACACCTCACACACCTCATACACACCACACACACACACCCACACACCACCTCACACACACCTCACACCCACACACACACACACACACACACCCACACAACCACACCTCACCACACCTCACACCCTCACACCTCACACACCACACACACACCACACACAACACACACCTCATACACCACCTCACACACTCACACGCACTCCCCCACCACACACACACACCGTCACCCACCCTCCATCACACACCCTCACACACTCACCTCATACACTCACCTCCGTCTTCATCATCACGCTGTGTGGGCAGGGGGAGCGTCTGGGGCCCTGAGGGCCTACTCTTCCGTGTGATCAGAGACTACCAGCCCAGCAACGAGGAGCAGACGAGAGGCTGGAGGTGTTCAGCCTGACGAGAACGTCAAGGACATCACCTACCTGAGGAGGACATCGGTACACACTCACACACACACATATACACCCACACAACCACACACCACACATCACCCACACACACACACACCACCACCACCCACACACACACACACACACACACACACACCACACACACACACACACCACACACACACACACACACACACAACACACCCACACACACACATATATATATACAGACACCACATAGATGATCTCTTTTGAATCCAAACTACATAAACACCAACACTCCCCTCCCCTCTCCCCTCTCCCCTCCCTCCCCATCCCTCCCCTCACCCTCCCCGCCTCTCCGCTCCTCTCCCCTCCCCTCCCTCCCTCTCCCTCTCACCCTCCCCTCCCTCTCCCCTCCCCTCCCTCTCCCTCCCTCCCTCCCCTCCCTCCCCTCCCCTCCCCTCTCTCTCCTCTCCTCTCCCCTCCCCTCCCTGGCCGCCCTCCCCTCCGCCTCCCTCCCCTCCTCTCCTCTCCTCTCCCCTCCCCTCCCGCTCACCCTCCCGGCTCCCCTCCCTCCCCTCCGCTCTCCTCTCGCCATACCCCTCCCCTCGCCCTCCTCACTCTTCGCTCGCCTCTCCTCTCCCCTCCGCCCTCCCCTCTCCCTCGCCGCTCCCCTCTCGTCCACCTCACCCTCGACCCTGGTCCCCTCCCCTCCCGCCCTCTTCCCTCCGCTCCCCTCCGCCTCACCCTCCGCCTCCCCGCTCCCCTCCCTCCCTCCCGCTCCCCTCTCCGCTCACCTCCTCTCTGCATGCCTCTCCCCTCTCGCTACGCCCTCGCCCTCCCTCCCTCTCCCTCCCCGTATCCTCTCCTCTGCCTCCTCGTCTCCTCGCTCTCCCCCTCCCCTCCCCTCCCCTCCCCTCCCCGTCCGGCTCGCTCTCCCTCCCCTCTAACCCTCAACCCTCCTGCTCCTCTCCTCTCCTCATCCCGCATCGCATCCCGTCTCCCCATCCCTCCGTCGTCCTCTCCTCAGTCCTCGTGCCCTCCACCCCTCCCCTCCCCCTCCCCTCTCCCTCCCCTCCTCTCCAATCAGTCACTCTCCGCCTCTCGCCCTCACCCTCCCCTCCACCCTCCCCTCCCTCTGCTCATCCGTCTCGCGTCCTCCCCGGTCCCTCTGCCCTCCTCTCCTCATCTCTGCCCTCTCGCCCTCCCCATCCCCTCCCCTCGCACGCTGTCCTCTCCTCTCCTCATCGTCTGCCCCTCCGCCCTCGTTCCCGCTCCGACCCTCCCGAATCGCGGGCCCTCAACGCAAATCCCCGTCCTCTCCCGTCTCCCATCCCTCCCCTGCTCACCCTCGGCTCCCCAGTCCGCCGCTCCGCCTCCCCTCTCCTCGTCGCCCCTGCGGCCTCCCTCCCCTCCTCCGTCCTCGTCCCGTACTCCTCTCCTTTCTCTCCGACGCTCGCCACTCACCGCTCCCCGCGTCGCGCTCTCGTCCCCATCGCCCTCTCCTCTCCTCTCTTCTCCCCTCACCTGCCCTTCCCTCCGCCTCACCCTCGGGCCCTCCCTCAGGTTCCGCGCTCCCCTTGCCCCTCTACCCGTCAAGACTACCCCTCCCCTCCCGCATCGCATCCCTCCCCTTCTATCCCCTCGCCCATCTGATCGCGACGAAGACAAATCCACTCCTACGCTCCCACTCGTCCCACGTGCACCCTCACGCGTCTCCGCAGCTCCTCTCCCTCAGCGCCTGCACTCTCCTCGGCTCGCAGGCTCCGTACGTCGGGTCGTCCCCTCGGTCCCTCCTGCTCCCCTCCTCCCCTGTGTTCGCTCGCTCTCCCCATCTCCCCTCTCCAAGCCAGGTCGTGTTACTCTGGATGATGTGGGTTTGACAGCAGAGACTTCCTCCGATGTTCTGGTCAACCTGGTCAAGTTCAACAGCTGCTACCTGGACCAGAACGTCTCCATCATGGTCCAGTAAGACACACACACACACACACACACACAGACACACACACACACACACCACACACACACACAACACACACACACACACACCACACACACACACACACACAACACACACACACCACCACACACAACACACACCACACCAGACACACACACAGACACACACACACACACACACCAGACACACACACACCCTGTTCTCCGTCCCCAACGTCTCTCTCTCCCTCCAGGAAGATTTGTCTGCTGTGTAATCGCACCACGTCCTCGACAGACATCGAGGTAGGAGCTCTGACTGCACACACACACACACACACACACACACACACACACACAGTCAGTGACGCACTGTGTGTGTGTCCCCTGCAGGTGGCTCTGCAGGTGCTGGATGCGGTGGTGTGTTATAACTGCCTCTCGTGTGTGTGTGTGTGTGTGTGTGTCCCCTGCAGGTGGCTCTGCAGGTGCTGGATGCGGTGGTGTGTTATAACTGCCTGCCCTCAGACTCTCTGACCGTCTTCATCATCACGCTCTGTCGCTCTGTCAACGTCAAGGAGTTCTGTGAATCCTGCTGGAAGGTGTGTGTGTGTGTGTACGGGTCTTGTGGGGGTGTGTGTACAGGTCTGGTGTGTGTGGGGGGGGTGTGTGTACAGGTCTGGTGTGTGTGTGTTGTGTGTGTGTGTACAGGTCTGGTGTGTGTGTACAGGTGTGTGTGTGTGTATATGTACAGGTCTGGTGTGTGTGTGTACAGGTCTGGTGTGTGTACAGGTCTTTTGTGTGTGTGTACAGGTCTTGTGTGTGTGTACAGGTGTGTGTTATCCATGTCTCATGTCTCCTCTTCTTCAGCTGATGAGGAAGGTGCTGGGGACTCACCTGGGACACAGCGCCATCTACACCATGTGTCGCATCATGGAGGAGAAGTACGTGTGTGTGGAACCTCTCTACCCTCTCTCTCTCTCTCTCTACCTCTCTCTCTACCTCTCTACCTCTCTCTCTCCTCTCTACCTTCCTCTCTCGTCTCTCTCTCTCTCTCTCTCTCTCTCTCCTACCTTCTCTCTCTCCCTCTCTCTCTCTCTCTCTCTCTCTACTCCTCCTCTATACTCCTCCTCTCTCTCTCTCTGTCTCCCTCTATCTCTCTCTCTCTCTCTGCTACCTCTCTCTACCTTTCTCTCTCTCTACCTCTTTCTCTCTCTACCTCTCCCCTGCAGTGTGTGTGCGTGTGTAACCTCTCTCTCTCTCTCCTGCAGGGTGTATATGGAGGACGCCCCCCTGCTGAGGGGGGCGGTGTTCTTCGTTGGCATGGCGCTGTGGGGGCTCACCGCCTCCCTGCCCTGAAGAACACCCCCACCCTGGTCCTGCCCTCCTTCTACAAGGTACCCCCCACCATCCCTCTCCTCCCCCACCCTGGTCCTGCCCTCCTTCTACAAGGTACCCCCCCCATCCCTCTCCTCCCCCACCCTGGTCCTGCCCTCCTTCTAACAAGGTACCCCCACCATCCCTCTCCTCCCCCACCCTGGTCCTGCCCTCCTTCTACAAGGTACCCCCACCATCCCTCTCCTCCCCCACCCTGGTCCTGCCCTCCTTCTACAAGGTACCCCCACCATCCCTCTCCTCCCCCACCCTGGTCCTGCCCTCCTTCTACAAGGTACCCCCACCATCCCTCTCCTCCCCCACCCTGGTCCTGCCCTCCTTCTACAAGGTACCCCCCCCATCCCTCTCCTCCCCCACCCTGGTCCTGCCCTCCTTCTACAAGGTACCCCCCACCATCCCTCTCCTCCCCCCACCCAGGAAAGACAACCATTTCTTCTTTTCGTGACCCCCCCCCCTGTTACCTAGGCGATGGCCTCCGCCAATGAGGTGGTGTCGTACGAGATCGTTCTCTCCATCACGCGCCTCATCAAGAAGTACGGGACAGAGCTGCAGGTGGTCACCTGGGACATCCTGCTGGGCGTCATCGAGAGGCTGCTGCAACAGATCCAGGTACACACACACACACACACACACACACACACCTGGGACATCCTGCTGGGCGTCATCGAGAGGCTGCTGCAACAGATCCAGGTACACACACACACACACACACACACCTGGGACATCCTGCTGGGCGTCATCGAGAGGCTGCTGCAACAGATCCAGGTACACACACACCCACACACACACACACACCTGGGACACACACACACACACCTGGGACATCCTGCTGTGTGTCATCGAGAGGCTGCTGCAACAGATCCAGGTACACACACACACCTGGGACACACACACACACACCTGGGACATCCTGCTGGGAGTCATCGAGAGGCTGCTGCAACAGATCCAGGTACACACACACACACACACCTGAGACACACACACACACCTGGGACACACACACACCTGGGACACACACACACACACACCTGGGACACACACCTGTGACACACACACACACACACCTGTGACACACACACACACACACCTGGGACACACACCTGGGACACACACACACACAGACCTGGGACATAAACACACATTGTATTTGCCCCTCTCTCTCTGTGGTGTGTGTGTGTGTGTGTGTGTGTGTGTAGACCATGGGTAGTCCAGAGCTCAGGTCTATCGTGTACGAGCTGCTGACCACCGTGGAGGAGCTGTACGAACACAGCGGTTACCATGGCAGCACCGACAAGTTCTTTAGCCTGGTGGACAAATGTGCCGACAAGAGACCGGTACGTACCCTTCACCTCTCCTCTCTCTCCTCTCTCCTCTTTCCTCCTCTCCTCTCCTCTCCTCTCCTCTCTCCTTCCTCCTCTCCTCTCCTTCTCTCCTCTCCTCTCCTGTCCTCCCCCTGATCTCCTCCTTCTCTCCTCCATGCAGGATGCGTCTGTCCTCCCCCTGATCTCCTCCTTCTCTCCTCCATGCAGGATGCGTCTGTCCTCCCCCTGATCTCCTCCTTCTCTCCTCCATGCAGGATGCGTCTGTCCTCCCCCTGATCTCCTCCTTCTCTCCTCCATGCAGGATGCGTCTGTCCTCACCCTGATCTCCTCCATGCAGGATGCGTCTGTCCTCCCCCTGATCTCCTCCTCCTCCTCTCCCCCTGATCTCCTCCTTCTCTCCTCCATGCAGGATGCGTCTGTCCTCACCCTGATCTCCTCCATGCAGGATGCGTCTGTCCTCCCCCTGATCTCCTCCTCCTCCTCTCCCCCTGATCTCCTCCTTCTCTCCTCCATGCAGGATGCGTCTGTCCTCCCCCTGATCTCCTCCATGCAGGATGCGTCTGTCCTCCCCCTGATCTCCTCCTCCTCCTCTCACCCTGATCTCCTCCTTCTCTCCTCCATGCAGGATGCGTCTGTCCTCACCCTGATCTCCTCCTCCTCTCCTCCCCCTGATCTCCTCCTTCTCTCCTCCATGCAGGATGCGTCTGTCCTCCCCTGATCTCCTCCTCCTCTCCTCCATGCAGGATGCGTCTGTCCTCCCCCTGATCTCCTCCTTCTCTCCTCCATGCAGGATGCGTCTGTCCTCCCCCTGATCTCCTCCTTCTCTCCTCCATGCAGGATGCGTCTGTCCTCCCCCTGATCTCCTCCATGCAGGATGCGTCTGTCCTCCCCCTGATCTCCTCCTTCTCTCCTCCATGCAGGATGCGTCTGTCCTCCCCCTGATCTCCTCCTTCTCTCCTCCATGCAGGATGCGTCTGTCCTCCCCCTGATCTCCTCCTTCTCTCCTCCATGCAGGATGCGTCTGTCCTCACCCTGATCTCCTCCTTCTCTCCTCCATGCAGGATGCGTCTGTCCTCCCCCTGATCTCCTCCTCCTCCTCTCACCCTGATCTCCTCCTTCTCTCCTCACCCTGATCTCCTCCTTCTCTCCTCCATGCAGGATGCGTCTGTCCTCACCCTGATCTCCTCCTCCTCCTCTCACCCTGATCTCCTCCTTCTCTCCCCCATGCAGGATGCGTCTGTCCTCACCCTGATCTCCTACCGGGCTCAGTCCATCCAGCCAGCTAAGGACGGCTGGATCCAGAACCTGCATCGGCTCATGGAGAAGTTCTTCAGGTACACACACACACGTACCATACACACACA
>CAEFZP010001579.1:17500-32554 GCA_903064625.1 Mallotus villosus
GTGTGTGTGTGTATGTGTGTGTGTGGTAGTAAGTGGCAGACGTTGTAAGGTGTAGATCACATTACCCCCCCCCTCTCTCTGCAGGGCCTGTGTGTGTGTGTAAGGTCTCTCGCTCTCTCTGTGTGTGTGTGTAAGGTCTCTCGCTCTCTCTCTCTCTGCAGGGCCTGCGCTCCAACGCCTTGCTGCCGTTTGACGACACACACGAGCAGGGCAACTTCAGAGCCCGAAGCACCAGCCTGAACGAGAGGCCCAAGAGGTACACACACACACACACAGTACACACTCACGGTGCTACTGTGCAGGACGATTGTTGGTGTCACGGTAACGGGAGGACACAGCATGACTGCTCTTGTTGTTGCTATGATTTTTTGCAGGTTGCCATGGTGATAATTTATCTGTGTTTTTTTCACTTGTGAAGTTGTTTGTTTATTTGCTAGGTTGTTGTGTTGTTGTAGACAGATCATTCACACACATACTGCTACACAACCTACTAGTCTCTCTCTGTCTCTCGCTCCTCTCTCTCTCTCTCTCTGTCTCTCTCTCTCTCTCTCTCTCTCTCTCTCTGACATTGAGACTCACACAGACACACACAGATCAATGGGAGTTATGCCGATGTTGAACTGGTGCAGAGGTTTTAAAACCACACAGGACCACACCCGCGTTTCCATAGCGATATAAGCTCCTCCCAACCCCTGACCTGGGGGACAGGAAATCCAATCACAACCTGAGTGGTCGAAAAAAGATGCCCCCTCAATCTGGTAGCCAATCAGCTTCATGGAGTTGGGCCTCCTCCTCTCCCCCACCCTCTCCTCCTCTCTCCCCCACCCTCTCCTCCTCTCCCCCTCCCTCTCCTCCTGTCCTCCTCTCCTCCTGTCCTCCTCTCCTCCCTCTCCTCCCTCTCCTCCCTCTCCTCCTCCCTCTGCTCCTCTCCTCCTGTACTCCTCTCCTCCCTCTCCTCCTGTACTCCTCTCCTTCCTGTCCTCCTCTGCTCCCTCTCCTCCCTCTCCTCTCCTCCCTCCCTCTCCTCCCTCTCCTCCCTCTGCTCCCTCTGCTCCTCTCCCCCTCCCTCTCCTCCTGTACTCCTCTCCTTCCTGTCCTCCTCTCCTCCCTCCTCCCTCTCCTCCCTCTCCTCCCTCTCCTCCCTCTCCTCCCTCTCCTCCCCTCTCTCCTCCCTCTCCTCCCTCTCCTCCCTCTCCTCCCCTCCCTCTCCTCCCTCTCCTCTCCTCCCTCTCCTCCCTCTCCCTCTCCTCCCTCTCCTCCCTCTCCTCCCTCTTCTCCCCTCTCCTCCCTCTCCTCCCTCTCCTCCCTCTTCCTCCCTCTGCTCCCTCCTCCCTCGTCCTCCCTCTGCTCCCTCTCCTCCCTCTCTCTCCCTCTCCTCCCTCTCCTCCCTCTCCCTCCCTCTCCTCCCCTACTTCTCCCTCTCCTCCTCCCCTCCTCCCTCTCCTCCCTCTCCTCCCTCTCCTCCCTCTCCTCCCTCTCCTCCCTCTCCTCCCTCTCCTCCCTCTCCTCCTCTCCTCCCTCTGCTCCCTCTCCTCCCTCTCTCCCTCCTCTCCCTCTCCTCTCCTCCCTCTCCTCTCCTCCCTCTCCTCCCTCTCCTCCCTCTCCTCTCCTCTCCTCCTCTCCTCCTCCTCCCTTTCTCCTGGCAAAAGAAGTGAGCTCACTCCCCCTGCCTTGTCTCCTCCCCTTCCTCTCATCTATCCTGGCGTGTCGCCCTTTTGCTTCCTGTTTACTTCCTGGTTCCGTTTTAAATCTACATGGTAACGCTCCCATAGTAACGCACCATTGTAACCAGCACACTCCCATGGCAACACTTCCTGGTAACACACATAGCGAGCTGACGTCACACTGATCTGTCTTTTCATTGCTCCGCCCTCTAACCCTCGATTGATTGGTTGATTGCGTAATTGGCCCCTTGTCTTTTCTCCTATGTCGTCCAATCACAAGTCGCTTTCCTTCCCTCTGTCCTTCCCTAAGCTGTAGACCACTCATTCCTTCATTCCTTCCTTCATTCCCTCTATCCTTCCCTAAGCTGTAGACCACTCCTTCCTTCCTTCCCTCTGTCCTTCCCTAAGCTGTAGACCACTCCTTCCTTCCTTCCCTCTGTCCTTCCCTAAGCTGTAGACCACTCATTCCTTCATTCCTTCCTTCCTATCAGACGACTCGTAGTGTCCGTCCCAATCAGCCATCTTGTGTTTCAGCTTATAACCTGCAGTCCACGTGCACTTCCTGTATCTCACTTCCTGAATCACAGTCATTGGCTCGCCGGCCTCCTCAGTTCCATGACGTCATGGCAGTTGCTTTCATCCCACCTTCCTGCCGTTCTTTCTCTGTGATTATTTTGTGAAATGCTGAAGCTGTTTGTTGACCTCCAGCAGCTTGTTGTTGTTTATTGTTATTATTGTTGTTGTTGTGGACAGTATATCCCTATATTTTCTCCCCCTTCCTCCCCCAGCGTGTTGGTCGTTTCTTCACTACTGTTAATTTTTCCTCCCTTTTTCTGCTTTTTTGTTTTCTTTCCTGAACTCTTCGTTTGCCCCTCCCCCCCCCTCCCTGCCCCCTCCACCCCCTCCTCTGAACGTGGCGCTGTGTTGTGGGCGTGGCTTCGTGGTGGCGGCGTGGCGGGGGGGTTGTCGTGGACGTGCACCTTGGATCCCTCCGTTTCCATTGGTTACGCCCCCCCTTCTCAATCGCCCTGCGACCCTTGACCCCTCCCCCACCGCGTGCGGCGGCTCCACCCTCCCTCCCCCCCCACCCTCCTTCCCTTACGCCCTTTAACCTTCAACCTTCGTCCACAACTGCCGCTCAACCCCCTCTCGCCCCCCCACCCTCCGTTACCACGGTAACCACAGTCTGCGGGCGGCCAAAGTGGCGAGGGCGGCGGCGGCGGTAGCCAATAGCAGCTCTCCGGTTAGGGAGCTGAGGGATCTGTCGGCCATGGACGCCTTCCGCTCCCGGAGCATCTCCGTGTCCGACCACGCGGTCCGCAGGTAGAGAGAGGCAACCCCAGGCACTTCCTGTTTCCTGCTTCCTGTTTCTTGCTCCCGCCCCCCTCCCCCTCTCTCCCCCAGGTGGTTTGGTTTGTTTTGGGGGGACGGGACAGGTGGCGGGGGGGCGGGGGCGGTCGTTGTCATGGGTACCGGTGGGTGGGCGGTTGCTACGGCGAACTGACTGTCGGGGCGGGAGTTGCATGCTGGAAGAGCGTTCGTTTTTGTTTTGTTTATTTACTTGTGTTTGTTTGGAGGGGGCTATGATCTCACCTGCACATGTTTTGTTTTGCTTCAGGTTGTGTGTTTGGTTGGTTTCCTCTGCATGTCATCTTGGTGTTTTAGGAAACATCTCCAACAGATGTTTACTCCTCTCCCTCGTCCTCGTTTACTGTTTTATCTGCTTTTTGATTGGCTGACTAACCAACAAAGGACTGAAGAAACATGAGCATGTGTCGCCGGTTATTACTGACTGACTGCCACTGCAACCAATCATGAGCTGCCCTCTCTTCCTGGTGGGTGGGGACCAATGTTCGATGGGCCAATAAGAGGGACGGATGGGTGCTCAACCTAACCCGGCTGCTTTTTGTGTCGTTTGGCTTCATTTTTGATTGACTTGGGCCATCACACGTTGGGGGGGTATTGCACGCCTGGCTACAGTTACCGTAACAACCCGATTATGAGGTGTGGTGGCTTGGCTGAGTTGAGTTTCAGTGGTTCTAACTTGGTGACCAAATCATCTGCCTCTGTCTATCTGTCTGTCTTGATGAACGAGAGTGAAATGATGAGTATTGTGTGTGTGTGTGTGTGAGAGTGTTTACAGGTGTGTGTGTGTGTGAGAGAGTGTTTACAGGTGTGTGTGCATCTCTGTGTTATTATGTTATGAGATTGCATGCCTTTTATGTATGTGTATGTGTTAGAGCCCGACCGATGAAGGATTTTTAAGGCCGATACCGATACAAATATTTGGTGATTTAAAAATCCTATATTCCGATATCGGACGATATTTAAAACCCCCCCCGAAAAAATCCATAAACGAGTAACAAAACTAACTGATTTCCCTAACATTAGTTATTTGTAGTTCACATTTAGTCACTTTAAGCAGAAGTTCTTATCCAGAGCGACTAAGTACAGGGACATTCCCAGAGGCAAGTAGGGTTAAGTGCCTTGCCCAAGGACACAACGTCATTTGACACGGCCAGGAATCGAACCAGCAACCCTCTGATTAATAGCCCGATTCCCTAACTGCTTAGCCATCTGACTCCTGTTATTATTTCCTCACTAAAATAATATGAGAATGCAGTTTCTGATCAATAAAATGTATAAAATACAAACTTAAGATATGAAACTCAAATTCCTTTGAACAAAAACATAATTATAAAAAATAAAAAATAATATTATTCATTTATCGGCCATTATAAATACCGATAATAATATCGGCCGATAATATCGGCCCGCCGATATATCGGTTGAGCTCTAGTGTGTGTGTGTATGTGTTTGTCTTTCTGTGTGTTCTTGTGTTTGGAGATCACATCTTTATACATGTGAATGTTAGCATGCCTGTGTGTGTGTGTGACCCCTGACCCTGTGTGTGTGACCCCTGACCCTGTGTGTGTGACCCCTGACCCTGTGTGTGTGACCCCTGACCCTGTGTGTGTGACCCCTGACCCTGTGTGTGACCCCTGACCCTGTGTGTGTGACCCCTGACCCTGTGTGTGACCCCTGACCCTGTGTGTGACCCCTGACCCTGTGTGACTCCTAGTGTGTGACCCCTGACCCTGTGTGACTCCTGTGTGTGTGACCCCTGACCCTGTGTGTGTGACCCCTGACCCTGTGTGACTCCTGAGTGTGACCCCTGACCCTGTGTGACCCCTGACTCGTGTGTGTGACCCCTGACCCTGTGTGTGTGACCCCTGACCCTGTGTGACCCCTGACCCTGTGTGTGACCCCTGACTCTGTGTGACCCCTGACCCTGTGTGCCCCTGCAGGATGCAGAGCTCCAGCACCACCTACAGCCTGGGCTCTGCGGAGGAGAGCGCCGTGCAGCAGGCCGACGAGGGGCTGAAGACGGTGCACCTGGAGCTGACCGAGACGTGCCTGGACATGATGGCCCGCTACGTGTTCTCCAACTACTCCGCCCTGCCCAAGAGGTGGGGGGGGGGAGGTGTGGGAGTGGGGGGGTAGAGAGAGGAGGGAGGGACATGAGGGCTTGATACTTGTTAAGAGATATACACGTGAAGATGGGAGGCAGGAGGAGAGAGAGAGAGAGAGACGGGATGAGGAGAGAGAGATTCAACTGAACAAATATAAACCCATAACATGACCCCTGACCCCCCAGGTCCCCCATCGCTGAGTTCCTATTGGCCGGGGGTCGCAGCATGACCTGGCTGGTGGGCACAAGCTGTTACCATAACGACCAGCGGAGGCGTCCGAACCCAGCTCTGCTGGCTGCGTGGAGACGACTGACAAGCTGGGAGGAGGAGAGATGACCAGGTACCTGTGTGTGTGTGTGTTTGGTTAACCTCCTGTGTGTGTGTGTGTGTGTGTGGTAACCTCCTGTGTGTGTGTGTGGTTAACCTCCTGTGTGTGTGTGTGTGTGTGTGGTTACCTCCTGTGTGTGTTGTGTGTGTGTGTGGTTAACCTCCTGTGGTGTGTGTGTGTGGTTAACCTCCTGTGTGTGTGTGGTTACCTCCTGTGTGTGTGTCGCCCCCTGCAGGTCAGATCCGTCTCTGCACACGCGTCAGACCAAGGAGGCTCCGGCCAAGCTGGAGTCGTCCCAGCAGAGCAGGAACACACGCATACTGGGTCGCTCCATGTCTGGTGAGGAGGGGGGAGAGAGAGGGGGAGGTGGTAGGGGAGGGGGAGGGGGAGGATGTGTGAGTGGCGGTGAGTTGGTTAGGCTGGGGTAGGTTAGTGTCTTGCTGATTAGTGTATGGGAGGGGTTAGGTCGAGGTGTTAACGGTCACTATCATTGATACTTATCTATTTTTCTCTCTCTCCCCTTTCACTGCTTGGTACTCTTACCTGCGACAGTCCTGCGTCAGCTCGCCTGCCCTCCCTCCCGCTCATGCCCATCCCTCGCCTCCCTCCCTCCACACTCCCTCCCGTCCCTACCCTCCCTCTACCTGCCTCCCTCCTCCCTCCCTCCCTCCTCCCTCCCTCCAGGAGGTCATGCCTCTGCTCCCTGCTCAAGTCTCATGCCCCCTGGTGTCCCCCCCGCGAGTTGGGCGCTCTCTCGCTCCCTGTGCCCCGCCCCGGCTCCAGGCACACCCCTCAGGCGTGGTCTGGCTGAGTTCCTCCCTGTTCTCACCCAGGGCTGGGCTGAATCTTCATACGCAGACCCTCTGGTACACACGCACACACACACACACACATACACAACCATCACACACTGAACATACACATTAACACACACTGAACATACACATATACACACACTTACATACACATATACACACACACACACTGAACATACACATACACACACACACACACACCCATCACACACTGAACATACACATATACACACACACTGATCACAACACATATACACACACACTGATCACACACACACACACAGCAAACACAACCCTGGTGAGACCGACAGGCCCTTGACTCCCAGTGTGTGTTTTGTCTCCCCCTGGTGGTGTGTTCAGGGAACACCAGCTGGTGATGTGTCTGGAGAACCTCCAGCCCCTTCTCCTGAGCTGGGCACCTGCCCCTGCAGGAGCTGTCCAGCCTGCTCATGTCCATGGAGAGGGTAGGTAGCGCGCAGACGACCAGCGCCCCCCGCCCAGACGACCAGCGCCCCCCGCCCAGACGACCAGCGCCCCTGCCAGCTCGACCGCCCCCCCGCCCCAGGGCCCACGCCCCCCGGGCCCCACCCACACACCCGGGGGACACACCGGGCTGGCTCAGTTCTCCAGCACAGGTATGTGTGTGTGAGTGTGTGTGTGTGTGAGAGTGAGTGTGTGTGTGTGTGAGAGTGTGGTGTGTGGGTGAGTGTGTGTGTACGAGTGTGTGTGAGTGTGTGTGAGAGTGTGTGTGTGTGTGGAGTGTAAGTGATGAGTGCGAGTGAGTGTGTGTGAGTGTGTTATTGGATGTTATGGCTACAGGGTGGTTGGTTACCACAAACACTTTATCTACCTGTCTGTCTGTTGTCTGTCTCTACCTGTCTCTGTCTGTCTGTATGTCTCTACCTGTCTGTCTGTCTGTCTCTACCTGTCTACACTGTCTCTGTCTGTCTGTCTGTCCTGTCTCTACTGTCTAACTGTCTCTGTCTGTCTGTCTGTCTCTACCTGTTTGTCTGTCTGTCTGTCTCTACTGTCTGTCTGTCGTCTGTCTCTACCTGTTTGTCTGTCTGTCTGTCTCTACCTGTCTGTCTGTCTCTAACCTGTCTGTCTGTCTCTACCTGTCTGTCTGTCTAACCGTCTGTCTGTCTCTCTCTGTCTGTTTTCCTTTAATACTTTTCTATCTTTCATTTGCTAAAACAAGTTTATTTCTCATGCATTTTTGTTCCATTTGTAATGACATCATCATCATGACATCGAAAAGAGATCATGTTTATCTTCTCGTTTCTTTTGATACTCGTTTGGTTCATCTCAGTGTTCTCGTCTGTGATTGGTTCATCTCAGTGTGCTCCTCTGTGATTGGACGCTGTGTGTTGATTGGCGGCTTGTGTGGCTTGTCCCAATCCTCCTACAGTGGGTTCCCATGCAGCCTCTGGGGCAACAGCTGGCCCGCCCCCTTCAGGTTACACAGAGCATATCCTGGGCAGGTACCCCGCAACACGCGTGTGCTCCCTAAACATGCTACCGCCCCTCAAAACAAACACAGGAGCAATCAATCACTCGACTAATCCACTGACTCTTTCTGACCAACCAATCAGAATGCCTGGATGGCACGCCCCTTGCTGGTGATGCTGACCTGTTGATATCTTGACATCCTCCCCTGACCTTTGACCCGCCACGTGTGTGTCGGTGTGTACTGGCGGTACCCAAATGCATGATGGGTATTTGACAGTCACCAGTGAGCTGCCGGTCGGTATATACTACAGCTGCTCTGCACCACAACTGCTGTGTGTGTACGGGTGTGTGTGTGTGTGTACGGTGTGTGTTGTGTTTACTGTGTGTGTTGTGGTGTACTGTGTGTGTATTGTGTGTGTGCTGTTTTTGTGTGTACGTGTGTGTGTTTGTGTACTGTGTGTGTGTGTGTGTACTGTGTGTGACTGTGTTTTGTGTACTGTGTTTACTGTTTTTTGTGTTTGTTGTACTGTTTGTTTGTATGTTACTGTTGTGTTTTTTCTTGTTTGTACGTTTTTTTTGTTTTTTTTTTACTTTGTTTTTTTTGTTTACTTTTTTTTTTTGTTACTTTTTGTACTTTTTGTGTTTATTGTTTGTACTGTGTGTTGTTTCGGTGGTTTGTACTGTTTTTGTGTGTTTTTTTACTATGTTGTGTTGTTTGTTTACTTTTGTTGGATTGTGTGTTTATTTTTGCTTTTTGTAGCTATGTGTGTTTTTTTGTTTTGTGTGGGTGTTTTTTGGTATTTTTTATTCTGTTTTTTGTGTACTGGTTTTTTGTTGTTTTTTGGTTTTTCTTTTGTTTGTTTTTTTTTCCTTTGTTTGTTTTTTTTGTACTGTTTTTGCTGTGGTGTTTTAGGGTGGTTTATGTTTTTTCTCTGTTTTTGCTTTTTTTTGGTTTTTTTTTTTGTTTTCTTTGTTTTGTTTTTTTATTTTTTTTTGTCCTGTTTTTTTTTACTGTTGTGTTTTTTTTCCTGTTTTGTTTGTCCGTGTGTTTGTACTGTGTTGTGTGTGTGTGTGTGTATCTGTGTCCTCCTCTGACTCCGCCCCTCCTGTTGCCCGGCCCGGCTGCAGACTCCGTGGTGTTTTGCGGAGAAGGGGTCAGGGTGCCGCGGCAACAGACTCCCCGTGCGACGGCCTGGAGATGCGACGACTTTGAGCCCATCTTTCATCCACACCTGACCACAGTTCCCCAAGAACCCCGCCCCCTTCCGCGTGCTCAGCGGTGTACGCCCACATCATCCCTCATCCCTCCTACCATCGCATCGCGCCGTTTTGGGTCATGCTGGATGATCCGCGTGTATGTCTTCCATCATCCTTCGCTGTGTATTGTTCCTCGGTACCATCCAGGGTGACCTGTACCCCTGATCCTAATATCGCTCTCTCTCGCTCTCTCTCTCTCACTCTACCTCTCCTCCATGCCTACCTCTCTCTCTCTGTCTCTTTGCTCCTCTCTCTCTCCTCTCTCTCTCTCTGCTCCCATCCCTCTTCTCCACTCTCTCTCTCTCTCTCTCTCTCTCTCTCTCTCTCCCTGTCATTCAGTCATCTTCTCTCTCTCTCTCTCGCCCGTCTCCTCATCAACCTCTCCTGTCTCTCTCTCCTCCCTCTCATCTTCTCTCCTCTCCAGCACGCGCTCTCCTCTCCTCAGTCCTCCTCACCTCAGCAGGACAGGAGAAGTCCCACCTGGAGGAGGTGAGTGAGCGAGGGCCATCCCATCGACAGCCCAGCCTCAGGGCCCAACATCCACCCAGCAGCCACGCCACGGCAGTACTACCCCTACCAGTCAGAGCCAGACCCTCACAGTCCAGCTCCATCTCCGAGCTCCAGACCCTCCCTGAGGCCTCTCCAGCCGGAGCCTGGGCTGGAGTGGGGAGGTGTCCCGCATTCGGGTGCCGTCGGAGGGCAGCCTCAGCCCCACACCAACCGTCTCTGGAGGAGAGATTAGAAGGAGTTGCGGGGAGGGTGGGAGTGTGTGAACATTCAGGTCTGAGTGGGGAGGCCCAGCCACAGGGTCCTGTCCCAGCCCCTACTTCATCCTCCGCCCTCTGTCCTCGCCGCCTACCTCAGCCTCTGTCCCGCCCCTACCTCAGCCTCTGTCCCAGCCCTACCCAGACCCAGCACCCATGGGGCTAGGATGAGGCTGGAGTTCCCAGCCCCCTCCATCCCGGGCCCCTCTCCCCCATCGCTGGGCCACCGTCCTCGGGGACACACCTCTCATGTCGTCGCTCCTCCTCCAGGAGAGATCGCAGACATGAGACTCGTACCACAGCAGGCCAGTCCCAGACCCCACCGCACAAGACCAGCGGACTCAGCACCGGGTAACTGACTGTGTGTGTGTGTGTGTGTGTGTTGTGTTGAGTGATGTGAGAAGTGTGTAGAGTGTGTGAGCGTGTGGCGTGTGTGAAGAGTGTGTGAGAGTGGTGTGAGAGTGGTGTGAGCAGTGTTGTTGAGCGTTGGGTGTGTGGGGTGTGTGGTGTGGTGTGTGTGAGTGTGCGTGTGTGCGCGATAAGAGAGGAAGTAAATCAAGTAACTCAGCTGTGCTCTTTTAGTACTTGTAGGACTGGATGTGTTCTGTAAATAACTTGTCCATTATTACTGACAACAGATCCCTCTCCTCTCCTCCTCTCTCCCTCGCTCTCTCCCTCCTCCCTCTGCTCCCTCTCTCCCTCTCCCTCTCCTCTCCCTCCCCTCCTCTCCCTCTCCTCGCTCTCTCCCTCTCCCCTCCCTCCTCTCCCTCGCCTCCTCTCCCTCTCCCTCCTGCCCTCTCCTCATCCCTCTCCCTCTCCCCTCTCTCGCTCCTCTCCTCCCTCCCCTCTCTCTCGCGGCCTCCTCTCCCTCCCTCCTCATCCCCCTCCTCTCGGCTCCCCTCCTCTCCACTTCCCCTACCCTCGTCCCTCCTCTCCGCTCTCCTCGTCTAGTACCTCAGTCCTCCAACGGCTCTCGGTCCCACTCCTCTCCTCCCCTCCACTCACGTCTTCCCTTCCCTCCTCGTGTCCTCTCCTCTCGTCTCTCACTCCCTCCCCCTAGCGGGCATCGTGCTCTCCCTCGCTCATCTCCCTCCCGTGCCCTCTCCCGCCGCTCCCCTCCTCTCGCCTCTCTCTCCATCCTCCCTCGCCCTCCTCTCTCCTCTTGAGGCACTACGCATCGCCCTCCTCGCGCATCGGCTCTCCCTCGTCCCTACCTCATCCCTCCTCGTCCGCTCGCCCCTCCTCCCATCCTCTCTCTCCCTCGCGCTCCTCTCCTCAATGACACCTCTGCCACGCTCCATTCTCCACTCCCCCTCCTCTCTCGCCTCCGTCCCCTACCTCCCCTGCTCCTCTCCCCTCCTACTCCCGTCTCTCTCGCTCTCTCCCCGTCCTCTCCCTCCTCTCCCTCCTCTCCTCCGCCCGTCCTCTCCCTCCTCCCACCTCCTCTCCCTCCTCCCTACTCCGCTCGCCCCTCCTCTCCCTCCTCTCCCTGCCTCCCCTCTCTCCCTCTCCTCTCCCTCCTCATCCGATGGCCTCTCACCTCCGCCCGTCCGCTCCCTCTCCCCTCCCTCGTCGCTCTCCTCATCCCTCTCCTCTCCCTCACTCTCCTCCCCTCCCTCTCTCCTCTCTCTCGTCTTCTACCTCTCTAGGTTTGTCTTCCTCCAGCTCTACCACTCTCCCTTCTTTGGTACACGAGCCAACAAACCTCTCCTGCTCCCCAGACCCAGGTCAGTCCTGACAGACACAGTGTGGTGTGTGTGTGTGGACAGTGTGTGTGTGTGTGTTGCAGAGAGTGTGTGAGAGGGGGTGTGGTGAGACAGTGTGCTTGTGAAGGGTGAGGGAAACTGTTTGCTTTGTTTACATGATGTGTGTGTGTGTGTGTGTGCGCGTGTGTGTGTGTGTGTGTTGTGCTGTGCGGTGTTGTGTGTGTGTGTGTGGGTGTGTGTGGTGTTTCTCTCAGCTGGTGTTTACTAGATGTGTGTGGGTGTGTGTGTTCTCAGCTGGTTGTTTACACGATGTGTGTGTGTGTGGGGTGGTGTGTGTGTTTCTCCGCTGGTGTTTACATGATGTGTGTGTAATGTTTCTCAGCTGGTGTTTACCTGATGTGTGTGGTTGTGTGTGGGTGTTTTCTCAGCGGGTGTGTTTACATATGATGTGTGTGTGTGTTTGTGTGTTGGTGTTCGCCAGCTGTTTGTGTTTACATGATGTGTGTGTTGTGTGTGTTTCTCTCAGCTGTGTTTACATGATGTGTGGTGTGTGTGTGTGTTGCTCAGCTGGTGTTTACATGAGTGGGTGTGTGTGTGTGTGTTTCTCAGCTGGTTTTACATATGTGTGTGTGGGTGTGTGTGTTTCTCAGCTGGTGTTTACATGATGTGTGTGTGTGTGTGTAGATCTCAGCTGGTTTTTATCATGATGGTGTGGGTGTTTCTCTCTCAGCTGGTGTTTACATGATTGTGTGTGTGTGTGTGGGTTTCTCTTCTGGTTTTACATGATGTGTGTGTGTTTGTGTGTGGTTTGTTCTCAGTTGGTTTTACATGATGTGTGTGTGTGTTTCTTCCCTGATTGAGCGAGCGGTCAAGGTGCTGGCCCAGATGCCTATCCCTTACCTACGCCACACCAGATTGTGGCGTTTGTTTTTATTATCCTTACCGTACAACCACCCCTCTCCCCCAAATCCGCTTGCCCCCATCGCCCCCCCCCCACCTCCCCCCTTTCCCTACCCACCTCCCCTTACCCCCACCCCCCCTTGGTCGCGGGACCCCCCCCCCTATACCCCCCCCCCCCCCCTTACCCGCCACCCCCACCTTTTCCCTGCGCCCCACCGCCCCCTTCCCCACACGCCCCACCCCGGCACCTTCCCCACCCCCCTCCCCACCCACCTTCCGCCACCCCCAACACACACAGGTAGCCACACACACACATGACAAAACACACAACACACAGGTACAGACACACCCCGAGGAACACGACCGTAAACACAGTCAACACACACAGATTAAAACAATACACACGGAACATGAACACACACAAGATAACATCACACAACACACATTGAACACAAACAACACATAACACGGACCCACCACACGGTGACATTAACACACACACAACAGGAACAAACCACACACACAGTAACAGCACACATGAACACACACACACCCAGGTAAACACCCACAGACACAAACAGGAACCACACATTAACAACATTTGAACACCCACACATCAGGAACACACACACACACGACACATCACACACGACAAACACAACACAGGTTCACACACACATGAACACACACACGGACACACACAACCCCGTACCACACTTACACAAATTAACACCCACACAGGAACACACACACACAAGAATAAACATTTACATCAATCCTTTGTTTGCCCTTGTGGTTCCCCCCCCCCCCTCTCACTTTCCATGGGGTGCAGTAACAGGGTGTTTCCATCCTCTTCTAACGAGTATGGGCTTTTTCTTAAACCCTCGCTGGCTCTTCCTGACGGTGCTGGTCGCCTGTGCACGCTCAGGTGACTTGTGGGGGACCCCGTACCATGTGGGGTTTCCTGGGTGGGCTGGACCAGTACGGGGATCGAAGGACGTTTCCCTACTTGCGTTTGCCAATGATTGGACATCATGCAGGGGGTGGGAGTGGGGGCAAGTGGGCCCACCTGGGTTTGTGTGGTGTGTTTGTGGTGTGTTGTGTGTGTTTTTGTGTGTACCTCTGTTGGTGTTTGGTTGGTGTGGTTGTTGTTCTACATTCTGTGTTGGTGTGTGGTTGTTGGGTGTGTGTTTGGTTTATCTATGGTTGTGTGTGTGTTGTTTTTCATCTTGTGTGTGTGTGTTTTTGGGGTGGGTGTTAGCATCTGTTTTTGTGTGGTGTGTGGGTTCTACCTCTTGTGGTGTGTTTACCTCTTGGTGTGGGGTGTTGTGTGTTTGTGTGTTATCATATGTTTGTGTGTTTTTGTGTTGGTGTATACATCTGTTTTGTGGTTTTGTTTTTACTCTGTTGTGTGTGTGTGGTGGTTGGTGTATCATCGTGTTTGTGTTGTGTGGTATCATCTTGTGTGTGTGTGTGTGTATCTCTGGTTTGTGGTTTTGGTTGTTGTGTGTGTTTATCATATGTTGTGTTGGTGTGGGGTTTATCTCTGGTTTGTGTGTGTATCATCTTGTTGTGTGGTGTGTGTTGGGTGTTTGTATCATCTTGGGTGTGTGTGTGGTGTGTGTACATCTGGTTTTGGGGGTGTTTTCATCTGTGTTGGTTGTGTGTGGTGTTATCTCTGTGTGTGTGTGGTGTGTTTGTGTATCATCTTGTGGTGGTGGTTTGGTGTGGTTGTGTGGTGTTGTTTGGTGGTTCTAAGTTCCTGTGTGTGTTGTTTTTTTTGTTTTTTTTTGGTGTTGTGGGTGTGTTGCTACATCTTGTGTTTTTGGTTGTGTGTGTGTGGTTTTTGTATCATCTTTTGTTGGTTGGTGGTTGTGTTGTTGGGTGTTTTTTTGGTGTGGTGTATCATCTTGTGTTGTGGGTGTGGTTTTGGTTTGTGGTGTTGTTGGGTGCAGCCATCTTTCCCACATCGCCACACTGAATGCCTAACAGAGATAGTGGATAAGGGCTTTGCTGCAACAAGGAAGAACACATCGGGGAACGATTTTTTGTCATGGTTGGTTTAAATACGTGACGTCTGGGAGAGGTACACACTTGGGGACCATCAGGGTACTACAACACACACACAACACACCACCACCAAAACCACACACCAACCACACAACCACACAACTGGTGACCATCAAGGGTACACACCCACACACACACCACACACACAACACTAGGGAACCCCATCCCCAAGGTAACACCATCCACAACACAACACAAACAACACACAACAAACAAAACACACTTAAGGGACCTCCAAGGTACCACACAACACACAAACACACCCCAACCAACAACTCAAAGGGAAACCCAATCAAAGGTCCCAATAAACAACAACCACAACCATTCAACAAAAACCTTATTTTGTTTTTTTTCTTTGGCAGTGTCCTTTTTTTGGTGTTTTTTTACTTTATTTAATCTCCTCTTCTCCCCTCCCCTTTTTGTTTTCTTTGGCCCCCCCCCCCCCCAGGGGTGCCAATTTTTTTTTTTTTTTTTAAACCTTTGTGGAAGTGGTTCCATCAAGCCTCTTTGAACTTACGACAGCCCCAAAACCTGGGTCCACAACTGCAACAAAAGTGTCCCGCAAAAGGTGGGAATGGGGAGGGAAGAGAGTGAGGGGAGGGCAGGGTGGGGTGCTTGCATGTTGGGT